>CM064581.1:27831071-28017055 GCA_032716605.1 Paralithodes platypus | reverse complement strand
GCATTTGATTCACGAACAGCTCCAGCTTATCGATAAATTGTGGTAGCCGTTTCAGGACGTTTTGAGCATGTTCGTTAACCAACTGGCTATGATACCTGTGATAATGAGAACTGCCTCTGAACAAGAAAATAAGGAATACGAAATAAAATCAAACTTATGTGATAGCGCCCCTATCATTTTAAAAAGAAAAAACAAAAACAAAATGAAATCACCTACCCTCAAATGGACGTACTACAGTCGCCGCTTGTCTTTTTTATTATTAAGGTGGAAAGTTACATCAGTTGGGTGTGTAACAATCTATCTTATTCTAGTTACATTGTAGTTGTATGCTTAATTGTACCAGTACCTCCCTACAATCAACCTAGTTGTTCCCCGCCCAATTTCGTCCTTCCCTCCACGACCATTTCAAAGTCCAAGTCTCTCACGTCTTGTCCTCTGTAGCGGGGAGGCCCTTGTACCCCTGAAACATAGGATTACAGACCTGAGAAGAGAGAAAGAGAGCCGGCATCGCATCCAAGTTATGACTTTGCTTCTATGCTGGCGCTATTTCTCCGCATTTGTTCAGCTAAGCTGGCATAGAAGACACTTGCAGAAGGGGTCCCCATACCTCCCGACGATGAGAAGACCAGAGGAGTAAAGCTTCCTTGATCCCTGTTCAAAATTCTTTCTTCATAAGCGCGTTTTTCTCTCACGTTCGTTCCTCAAGTATGCCCGCTTGTGTCCTCGCTTCACGATATGTTTGTGCTCGTGGGTTGAAGATTCTGATGTCGAAAAAAGCCCGTTGTCCCCTCGTCCAAAAAACCTCGTAGCACTTACGTCCACTCTTTGCTCTCTTTTGAAGTATTTGCAGTATTGTGGGCCAAGCGCTGTCCGTCCATAGGCAGAAGTTCCGGGTCGATTCTGACATCATGGCACACCTCGTCCAGCATTTGTGCAGTGATGTCTCTTACTTCATCATCGCCTCTTTGTCTGCTGCACCACTGACCTCTTTAACCGCTGCAGCCACTCCTCAGCTCCCACCAGAACTTGCCGACACCCTCTGTATATCGATAGTACTATGCCTCCGCCGTATCCATCCACAACGGCTGACAATTCATTACTAATAGAGCATTTCCACGTCGCTTCTCTCAATACTGGGGTGGCCTCCGAGTGGACTTCTATCTCTATCTATCTATTACCTGACGCCGTGATACCCGAAGGGGTGGCAGCGAACGAACCGCCCCATGCACCTCTGTCCCCAGTGCAGTCGTGACTCCCCTCCTCCCAACCAGCACCGCCTTCATCCACATACTTCCTCACTCCATCCTTCCACCTCTCATCCTTCGGTGCCACTCCTCCCTCGCTGTCCTTCCACCTCGCTCTCGTACACCCTCTTAGTCATTCTCTCACTTTCCATACGTTCCATATGCCCGAACCATCTCCAGTTGTTCATTTTCACACTTTTCCAGCACATCGACCTCCACACCATACCTCCTTCTTACTTCCTCATTTGTCTTTCTATCCCATCCAATGTAACTCCGCAACGCACGTTCTCAATTAACTCATTTCGCACTGCTCTCACTGCTTGGTCTGGAGTCTCGTCAACCAACGTCCATGCTTCGCTTCCGTAAGTTAGTGTCGTGTATTACCACACTGTCATGTAAGGAATTCTTCACTTCCATACTGACCACCCTATTTCTTGTTACTGGCTTTCAATTTTCCTACAACCCTCTTCCCCTGTTGCACCCTCCATCGCCGCACTTCTTCATCCATAGTCCCATCTCCTCTTACTCAACACACTTGCCTAAGATACTTAAAAGAGCTGACGATCTCCATAGCCTGACCGTTCCACTTCACCTCACACTCTGTTGACTTCACCCCTGTCTAAGACCATAACCTTGCTCTTCCCCGCATTTACCTTCACATTCCGTTTTTTCGCACACTGTTCCAAACTCATTTACCAGACCCTGCCAACTCCCATTCAGTATCAGCTCATCCAGAACTGTATCTTCCGCAAACAGCAGTATAGGCAGCTTCCACCCCCCCCCTCAAAAAAATTTCCCTCCCCCTTTTCAGTGATACAAAACCCATCCACTACTCTTCCTAGTATTTATTTCATGACTCCATCCATAATACATTTAAACAACCACGGGTACAGATCACACACCCCTTTTTCCAAACCCAACCTTCAGGTCAAAAAGAAAAAAAAAAACCCCTCGCTCTGCTCATTCTCCACACGTACGGCCGCCTTTGCAACCCTCATACATGCTCTTTCCAACTGCTTTCAGCAACTTGCCATCTACTCCGTATATTCTAAGTACTTTCCACACACCTTCTCTATCCACTCTGTCATAGGCCTTCTCCAAGTCCCTAAAGGCAACATCACACCTTATTTGCCTCTCCATATAGTTCTCTCACACACAATTCGTGGTAAAAATCTGATCTACACATCCTCTTTCCCTTTCCTAAAACTTTCCTGCTCGTCGCCTATCCATTTCTCCTTTCTCACTCTCTCACTCTCTCAATCACCTACCCTACTGTACACCTTCCCCTACTACGCTTACAAGACATATTCCTCGGTGGGAACGCGGGGTGTCCATCTTCATTAACTCCTCTTTCCCCTTTGCCCTTATAGTAGACTATTGACTATTATGCCAGTCTTCCAGTCCTCGGGTGCAGGCTCACCCCTTTTCCCATGCTAGTTTGCACATTTTCCATAACCATTCAATCACTAAAATCTCACCACCGTACCTCAAACATTTCCCACACACCACTCCATCGGATCCCTGGTGCTTTCACCCAACTTCAACTCTGTCTCTTTTGCATCCCACACTTCTGACCTCCTGATCCCCACCTCCTCCTCCCCGTTACTTCTCCTCTTCTCCCTCCCCATATAAATACCATATCCAACTAATGGTTTTGCTGGCTCTTCATTCCTTATATTACATTTAGCAACTCCGTTGAAGTAACTCCCTCCATCGTTCGAACTCTCTCGTGCTTCTCGGCTAGCATTTTCCCATTCTTATCTTTCACATTGTTACTGTTTTCCCTTGCTACCTTTCCCCTAACTTTCTGACTTCTTTCCCAGAACATTTTTTCTCACTCCCTCCATTTTACATTCATATTCCTTCCAAATTCCTATTTTTTTTGTTTGTTTTTGTTTTTTTGTTTTTTTTTTTTTTTTTTGTTTTTCCCCTCCTATTGTTATTGAGGGAGGCAAAAAGGCCAAAGTGCCTTTATAGCGATTTGGGGCCTCCCCCCATAGTTGAAATAGGGACAGGGGAGGGATGGGCCGCAACTCAAGGGACGTTTCGATCCAAAATGGGTCCTTGACACAACTGAGTTGTAGAGAGCAATTAAGAAGTCATAGGAAGAGGTAAAGACTGATTTCTGAGATAGATTTCCACAGAAGCTCAGCTTGTTTAGTAGAAGAAAGTTTGGAGAGTAAGCTTTTTCACTTTTGGGTTGGTGAGAAGTTGCACAGAGTAGGGGTGGGATTTTGAGTTTGCAATACGGTGTACCACGTGCCCAACGTAAAGGAATGTTGGGATATACACTGGGAAAGCTCTGGAGGAACACTGATTATTATAGTAGCGATTATAGCGAGAGATTATGCCCATTGCGGTGGAGAGAGAGAGAGATTGCAGAGATTTGGTGGAGTGGACGGGAGTTAATGATACGACGGCCTTCCGTATTCAACTTTGTCTAGTGAGAGCGCTGTGCGAGGGAACCTCCCCACACATGTGAACAATAACTCATATACAAGGACACACGATGACTAATGCCCCCTGTACAGAGCAAGAAGCTGTGCCGTGTAAAAGAAACCCCCCTAAGGCGGTTTGAGCACACCGCCAGACTTCTGGGAGAAACCTGCCCTTATCAAGACATGGTAATATGGTCCTTCCAACTGAGAGCAGAATAAAGGGGCAACCAACACACAAAAATATTGAGGAGAAAGATGAAGGCTTAAGATTTTTGACATTGTTGAAAAAGAATAAGGGATAGTCCGCCTTGGAGTTTCCTTACGGGTAGATAGATGGAGAAATTGGGGTTTTAGAAGCATTACAGGTAAACAAGGTTTTCTCTGCCCCAATTGGAGAAATAGTAATTTTAGATCAGAGATATTAAGAGTTCTATGGCTTCAATTACGTTTTGTCGTTGAGGGATTGCTGGCGGGGGCGCTTTCTGCAAAAACTATGGAATCAGTAAGGTTGAAGGTCGTCTGCGTATGATGGATGGGAATTGAGGTACAGATTGAGAGATCAGTTCGTATAAAAATTAGAAAGAGAATAGGAGAATTAGGACAGAGCCCTGAGGAACCCCGGAGTTTATAGTGGTTAGGAAGTGAACAATGGCCGTCCACAAAACCGCGTGCTATAGAACGGACCGTAAAGGAAATTAGAGACAAAGGCACATATGTATGGATAGAAACCAGCAGGAGGGTAAGTTTAGAAATTAAAGATTTGTGCCAGACTCTATCGAAGGCTTTTCGATTATGTCAGTGCAATAGAAAAAGTCCCTCACACCATCTCCGAATTCAGCCGAAAGGATGGATGACTAATCTGAGTTAGTAAGATATGAAAGACGATCACCAGTAGAAGCGCCCCGTTAAATTAAGGAAGTCCATAGTGGCGAGCTGAGAGCAGATTATGAGAAGAGAAATGCTTAAGAAATTTGGAAGCAAGAATAGTTTCAAAAACTTTAGAAAGACAAGAGATGAGAGCAATTGGACGATAGTTGGAGGGTTGAGAGTGGTCACCCTTCTTTGGGACAGGTTGAATGTGAGCAAATTTCCAGCATGAAGGGAAGACGTTAGAGGATAGACAGAGACTTTCCTTCACTACTCTTTTCACCATTCTCTTACAGAACGCATATCCATTTTGTCTGGATGAATGAAACTGTCTAAGTGAGCTCATTACACTTTGTTGCAACCTATAGTATGTCAACACACTCACTCACACACACACACACACACACACACACACACACACACACATACACACACACACACGTCCCCCTCTTCCCCCACCCCCCACCCCCCCCCTCTCTCTCATCTTTTCGGTACACGTGATGTATGCCAAGTCATTTTTTGCTCCAGACTTTCATTATATTTTTCCTTCATTTTGCTCACCGTCCTAAGTGGGTTATCGGGTTAGTGACAGAGAGAGAGAGAGAGTTACACAAATACTCAGACCACACAGACCTTGCGGTCCCTACTAGGTGGTCCGGCCTTATATTAATACTACTAGACAGGAACAGTTTATAGCAGAAGAATAGGACAGCAAAGTAGAAGGCTCTCTCTCCCGACCCTCCGCTCCCTCCGGTTAAAAAGCCGTACCTTATGGGTCAGGAAATGCCCACAAGGAAAGTTTTTTAATAGAGTATATAAAGAAATCAGTTTGAAAGAGAAATTACACAAACCTACTGATTAAATCATATTAATCCAATCTTCATCAGATGATCTCTCATTCAACCTGTCCCAAGGAAGGGTGACCGCTCTCAACCCTTCAACTATCGTCCAATTGCTCTCATCTCTTGTATCTCCAAAGTTTTTGAAACTCTTCTTGCTTCCAAATTTCTTAAGCATTTCTTTTCTCATAATCTACTCTCAGATCGCCAGGCAAGGGTCGTTCTACTGGGGATTTTCTTTCATATCTTACTAAATATTTAAGAAGGGAAAGAGAAATGACCCAGGGAATTATAGACCAGTCAGTTTGACAAGTGTTGTGTGTAAACTAAAGGAAACGGTAATTAGAGAAGGAATAATGGATCATATGAAGTCAAACCAACTTTTCAGTGGGAGACAGTTCGGATTCTTGCCGGGGAGGTCGACGGTACTACAGCTAATTAAGGTGGTAGATGATTGGATGCAAATTCTAGAAGATGGTGATGTAATAGACGTGGTATATTGCGATTTTATGAAGGCCTTCGATAAGGTCCCACATAAAAGGTTAATAGAGAAAGTTAGAAGCTATAATATAGGGGAAATGTGTGAAATGGATAGAAGCCTTCCTGAAAGATCGGAGACAGAGGGTATTGGTGAATGGAATAGGCTCGGGGTGGAGGGAAATTACAAGTGGGGTACCTCAGGGATCTGTGTTGGACCATTGGCTGTTCGTTATATTTATCAACGACTTGCCTGAAGTTATAACTAATGGAAGTGAGGTATACCTGTATGCGGATGACACTAAACTGTATAGAAGAGTGAGGAGTAAGGAAGATATGGGTTTGCTTCAAGGAGATGTGGAGGGCATGAAGGGATGGTCTGAGCATTGGTTACTGCCTTTTCATCCAAAAAAATGCAAGTACATGCGGATTGGGACCAGCAAGAGAGACAAGGTAGATACAGTATGTATGAAGCGATGGAGGAAGTGAGTGCAGAAAAGGATATAGGAGTAGTGATATAATAAGTTAAATTTCTCAGAACATTTAGCGGAAAAGATAAACAAAGCCAATAGAATTGTAGGGCTGATAAGGAGGACATTTGTGTCACTTGACGAAGAAATCTTCAGGAATCTATATACAGCGCTGGTTAGGCCACACCTGGAATATGCAAACCAGGTGTGGGCTCCATATATGGTACAGGATATAGAAGCAGTGGAGAAAGTGCAGAGAAGAGCTAGCAAGCTGGTACCAACGTTGAAGAACGCTGGCTATGAGCAGAGGTTGAGGACACTGGGACTTCCGACACTGGCATATAGGAGAAAGAGAGGGATATGTTAGAGACTTTTAAGATAGTGTCAGGAAAGTACGATGAGGATGTTTGTGAAGGTATCTTCTTGATGCGGGAGGGAACAAGAACGAGAGGACACTCTAAGAAAATTTACAAAGAAAGAAATAGGCTTGAGAAGGCGAAGAACTCATTTTGTGATAGAGTGGTAAATGAGTGGAACGCACTGCCCCAGTATGTAGTCGATTCCGAATCAATAAGGGAGTTTGAAAGTAATCTTGATAAAGCATGGGGAAGACAAGATTTGAAGTTTGATTATAAAACAAAAATACAGAATAGTAAAAATGTTGCGTCTGCTACCGCCGCCGCCAACACCGTGAACGACCGCAGCAGTGCAAGCACTGGTACTGAGCTGGATACACAGGCATAGTTTGCCTTTTTCCAGAGGATCTACTGTAAGAAACTGTAAGAAACTAACTCTTGGTCATCCTCCTTTCGGGACTTCGGTGAGACCTTTTCTATTGCACTAGACATACCGAAGGCCTTCGATAGAGTCGGGCAAAAATCTTTAATGTCTAAACTACCCTCCTTCGGTTTCTATTGCTCCATCTGTGCCTTTGTCTCTAATTTCCTTTCCGGCCGTCCCATAGCTGCGGTTGTGGATGGTCATCGTTTACTTCCTCATCCTATCAACTCTGATGTTCCTCAGGGCTCTGTCCTATCTCCTATTCTCTTTCTAATTTTCATAAATGATCTTCTCCAGTCCCATCCATTCATACACAGAAGACTCTACCCTACTCTACTCAATTAGTTTTCCAGTACGCCCCAGCCAGCAATCCCTCAAAGACAAACGTAATGAAGCCATACAACACTTATCTTCTGATCTAACTACTATTTCCAATTGGGGTAGAGAAAACCTTGTTGCCTTTAATGCTTCCAAAACCCAATTTCTCCATCTATCTACCCATCCGGAACTCCCAGCGGACTATCCCTTATTCTTCAACAATACAAAAATCAATCCTTCATCTTCTCTCAATATTTTTGGTGTCTCTTCTTCTTCTGCTCTCACTTGGAAGGACCATATTACCAGTATTGCTAAGGCAGCCTCCCAGAAGCTGGGTGTGCTCAACTACCTCAAGGGGTTCTTTACCCCTGCACAGCTTCTTGCTCTGTACAGGGGCACAGTGTGCCCTTGTATTGAGTATTGTTCACATGTGTGGGGAGGATCCTCTCACACTGCACTCCTAGACAAAGTAGAAAGGAAGGCCTTTTGTATAATTAATTCCCGTCCACTCACAACTCTCTGCAAACTCTCTCTCTCTTCGCCTCAATGTTGCATCTCTCTCGCTATTCTATCGCTACTACAATAATCAGTGCTTCTCAGAGCTCTCCTAGTGAATACCACCTCCTCTACGTAGGGTATGTGGTACCCATCTTGCAACACAATCCCACCCATACTGTGCAACTATCCATCCCATGAGTGAAACGTTACTCTCAGTCTTTCATCTATTCAACAGCTGAGCTCTGGAACTCTCTCCCAGAATCAGTCTTTCCCTCTTCCTATGACTTAAATTGCTTCAAACTCCGTGTGTCCAGGCATTTTGGCTTGAACGTCCCTTGATTTTGGCCCTGTCACTCTTTGAACTCTGGGGGAGGCACTCGCTACAGGCAGTTCTGCCTTTTGGCTCCCTCACTCACATAGAAAACAAAAAAAAATCTTAAACGTATCAATTGCATTACTGTCGACCCTTGGTAAACTATTCCACTCTTTATCCACACTGTATTTGAAGATTTTTGTTGTCACATATAGGCATACTTTTTTCTAATTAATTTTATTCAATTACTTCGGGTTGCAGCATTGTTATTAGTCGTGAACAGTGCACTGATGTCTACTCTGTCAAATCCTTTAAGTGTCTTATAATTACTCAATAAGTTGGCCTCGTAACCTTCTTTTCTTGAGCGAGAACAAAATTAATGTTATTAATATATTTTTTCATAATATGGCTTGTTTTTCAGAGGGCATTAGTTTAGTTGCTCTACGCTTCTCATATTCGTGTTTTTAACGTCTTTCTTGAGATACGGGGACCAGAACTGAACGCCATATTCAAGATGGGGTCTAACAATGATTTTGAATAACTGCAAAATAATGTTTTCGTTTTTATAGGTAGACTATGTCAAGCGCCTTAGTTGAGTCATTAAAAGTAAATAATTTATTATATAATTCGAGGAGGTTTGTTAGGTACGATTTTCTGTTCCTAAATCCGTGCTGGCTGTTTCTTATTAATTCATTAGATTTTAGATACTCAACTATTTTATCTCTTAAAATTGTTTCAAGAATGTTTCCTATTACTGACGTTAAGCTTATAGGTCTTTAATTACTAGCTTTGGGTCGATCACCCTTTTTGTAAATGGGTGTAATGTTGGCTGTTTTCCTATCATTAGAGACGTTGCCCTGCTGTAGTGATGAGTTAAAGATAATGGTCAGGGATTCGCATATCTCTTCTTTTACTTGTTTTACTATCCTATTATGGAAATGATCAGGCCCCGGAGTCTTGTTGATGTTTATTTTACATAATACTTCACTTGCGCTGATAGTAAAGTTTCCTACTATTTGAATTGTTGTTACTGCCCAATGGTTTGTATTATTCTTTACTTCGTTCGTGTTATGCCCTGTTTTTCTACAGGATTAACTTGGGTAATGTGAGTTCTAACTGACTGGCTATATAAGGCTGCATGCACAATACAAGGTATGAGGAATAGAGAACACAAAATAAACACACGGTAACAAGACACACGATCACGTTTATTTAAGAATGTTAATAGGGAGCATAAGAAAGTATGAATACTCGTACAAGACAAATGATAGAAATGAACCGCTAGCATTAGTGGATCTGGATGGAGCCTAGTCTCCCACTTCCAACGTTCAGGTATACTCTTCTGATCACTGGTTTGGTTCGCAAGTTTATATACTGGAAGACCTCAATGTTACTTATAGATTCAATTTCACTAATTAGATTTATTACTGGCAGGTCTGGTGCACAAGTAGTAGTTCACAGACTAGAATTAGACACGCGTATGTTTTAGAGCACGCGAATTCTAGTAACCTCAGGGGGGTACTGATCTAAGTTTTATATTCTTATGGCAGAAATACGTAGAACACAAATCAGTGGGCGAACGTTAGATATCACTAGGGTTTTACTTCTATGTAATAATATCTGGATAAAGGTAATTACGAGAGTTAATGTCGCCTGTTATTTAATAAACACTGATACGCTTAGCACTTCCCAAATGGAATGGTTATATATATTATTATGAATTACACTGGGCAAAGATATAGCCACTTCATAGAAAGATTAATAAGTGAATTTCTAATTAGTACTGTAACACGTTAGTACTAATAAAGTGAATCTTGGGTAGTATTTGGTTGGTCTGGTCCTGGTTATCTTGCGTCCGTGATGTTGGGGGCTAACGACTGGTTCCGCGGCCGTCCAGGTGGTCCATATGTAAGAAGTTCTCAAGACGGATCTCTTGGCGATCGTTGCTGGCTACACGCTTATATACCCACTGGTGTGTGTGAAGGTTATAAGGTGCACGTAGATTCCTTGTACGTGGACAGATGCTTCTATCTCAAATCTGCCACAGAGTCTGCCGGCTCTGGAATCTCAAATCTCAGGAACAACACAAGGGCAGAGCTAGAGGTCAACTTAAGGGGGCCAGCCACTGGTTGGTGTCTATCTTTCAACTGATTTTACTGGGGGCGGGGGCTGTAGTCCATGAGCCAGGCCAGATATCGGTACCACCTGGGGTGACTAAACACGAATGGTACTAAAATGTTTATAGAGTGACTGTAAGTACATTAAGATATGATAGCCTTCTCGCACTGGTAGCTTAGTCTAATTTTTTTGATGCAATAGGGGCGCTACCCAAAAATAAAGATTTTTAGCGTGACGCTCGGCGTTTTCCTCATTTTCTTTAAAATCCATCACACAATCATCGCGAAACTTTGAACACCTATGTAGAATTATATTCTCTACCAGAGTTGTTCCTAGGTATTTTTCAAATTTCCTCATATTTCGGAATATACTCTATATTTTGGGTATTTTCCTCTAAATCTAGAATAAATCCTTAAATATGGGGGAACATTGAAAAATATATTCTAACAGCTCTTGTAGCTTATTTGATTCTCAACAAGAATTATTCCGATGTGTATTTCAAGTTTCTCCATATTTAGGGGTTTATTTCATATTTGGGGATTTTTTGTTATATTTTGGGGATAATTTATTATTGGAAGGAGCAAACATATGTAGAGTGGTTTCCATGTAATGTGTTTGTTTGTTCATGGTTTAATGGTGATATTTTTTGCAGGTGTGTGTCGACTGTTTGACGGCAGGATGGAACCATCTGCGAGGAAGAGAGCACGGATCGACTGTATCATCCACTGCTCTGATGATGACAGCGATGCTCTGGTGTCACCACAGGATTTGGACTCCTGGAACACATTGCTCAGGGCTGCAGAAATCAGGCAGCATGATCCAGTCCTGGAAGCAGCCAAGGGCCTTGAAGAAGGAGGAATACCACACATACATTATCACCGTAAATGTCGTAGTCTCTTTACAATGAAGAAGTCACTGGATTCTATCCTTGCCAAGGGTGTCAAGATAGAATCAGCAAGCGTCGACCCCAGGACGAGGGCATCAAGGGATGCCCCTAGTACTAGCAGGGTGTATGCCAAAGTATGTATCTTCTGCGAGAAGTCAAGCAAGTACATAAAAACAACAAAGACAAGGGAGCCACTCATACAGTGTGTTGAGCTACGAGCAGATGAGAAGATTCGCAGAGCAGCAATAAGGAAACTCAACCAGAGAATCCTTGGTTTAGTTAGCAGAGACCTTGTTGCTGCAGAGGGTCACTACCACAAGTCGTGCTACAAACTCTTCACAAAAGATGATTTCCCAGCGGCCGCCAGGTCGGGTGCAGGTGAAAATCAGGAAGAAAGCGAGGAAGCACGCTACGAAGAGGTTGAGACAGAAGCCCTCGAGGAACTCTGCTTGTATATAAGGACCAAATTATTCCCCAACCCAGAGGTACTGCCTATGACAAACCTCACATCTAGGCTTGAGAGATCCATGATGTCCCGTGGTATTATCCAACTGAAACCAGCGACAAAGAAACATGTTCGCCGAAAGATTGAAACCGAGTTTGGAGAATCACTACGCTTTGTCCCAGATGAGAAAGGAAAGCTTCTAATCTATCCACGCAGCCTCTCAATGGACGACCTTGCCCGGCAAGCACACAAAATGGCAAAAGACCTGCAAGAAGCAAGAGCAGCTAACTCTGAAGATGTCTTAACCAAAGCAGGAATGCAGCTGAGGAATGAGATCAATAAACAAGATGTGAGTCAGCCATGGCCTCCCGATACAGATCAGAATGTCATTCCTGCAGCAGTCACTCAATTCCTGCACACCCTGCTGACAGGAGAGTGTGAGTGTGAAACTCCCTCTGAAAGAGCTCAACGTCTTGCCACTTCCTTTGGCAGTGACTTGGTCTTTGCTGTTACCAGTGGCAAGACAAAACCACCCAAGCACGTACTGCTGACCAATGCTGTAAAGTCTTTGACAGGAAACACAGAACTGATCCGAACTCTGAATCGTCTTGGTCACTGTGTGTCTTACTCAATGTTTGAGGAGATCGATACAGCCCTTTGTATCCAGAAGCTGGAATGCTCAAAGGATGACATTCCACTGCCAGCAAACATCTACCCTGGTGTGTTCACAACCCTGGCCTGGGATAACATTGACCGACTTGAAGAGACCCTAAGTGGAGCAGGTACTTCTCATAGAGTCAATGGCATTGCTGTCCAGTCCAAGGTTGCAGGCTCTGTGCCAGAGAAAGTCCTGCCAGAGATTACCAAGTCCAAGATAAGAAGCATCACTCAGACATCATCAATGCTGCCAATATACAATGTTGGGCGGCGGGCAGGGCCACCTAGGATTGAGACTGCGTATGTCGACACTACCAAGGAAGTCCAGGATTCAAAGACAAAGAACCATATCTGGCTTCTTACTCGAATGTCAGACCATGAGGACCAGTCCATCAGCAGTTGGACTGGGTTCAACATCAAAATGCGCAGAGACATTGCAGTGGTTCAGGACACTGTAAGCTACCTGCCCACTATCAATGCTCCCGCAACAGAAATGTCCACCGTTAATGAAATCTTGGAACAAACGCATGCTATCATGCAGTCCTTACAGCTTAACAAGATTGTGTGCGTGTTTGATCAAGCACTCTATGCCAAAGCTGCCGAAGTTATCTGGAAACAAGAGAAGTTCAAGAACATTATCATCAGGATGGGCGTCTTCCACACAATCTGTAATCTCATCTCCACCATAGGAAAGAGGTTTCAAGATGCAGGTCTTAGAGATCTGTGTGTGGAATCAGGTATCATCGCAGAAGGATCAGTGTCAGGAGTGATGAACGGCAAGAGGTACAACAGAGCAGTGAGACTACACAAGCTCGTGTATGAAGCACTGATGAGGCTTGCATGGAAAGGCTTCCTTTCATGGCTAGAAGAAAACCATTCAAGGGACATACACCATCTAGATGAAACACTGAAGGACATCAACAGCTTTCACAGCAATGTGTCTCAGGGACTCTTTCAAGAGCTGATGGAGAGTGAATCATGCACACATATCATGAAGCTTTTCCAAGTTTATCTTGAGACCCTCAGAGATGAACACAACCTCTCAGCATTCTGGATGTCATACCTGGACATGGTTGAGATCATGCTGGACTTAATTCGAGCCTCCAGAGAAGGCAACTGGATGCTCCACCTAGGAGCAATCCGACAGATGATACCGTGGTGTTTTGCCTATGACAAAGTGAACTATGCCCGGTTCCTAACCTACTACTATGCCTTGATGTCTCGACTGCCCATTGAACACCCAGAGGTCCATGAACACTTCATGCAAGGTGGCTTTTCGGTCCAGATCGGTAGCAAGAATCCCTTTGGACGGATCCCTGTGGACCAGACAATCGAAGAGACGATCAACAAAGACACCCAGACACCAGGGGGCACAAAAGGCTTCAGCCTGAAAGACGGAGCTGTCGCCAGGTACTACCTGACATCGGAGTATCGCAGCAGGTACTTAAGGCAGCTCAGGACTATGGTAGTAGGCCAAAAGTATACTGACTTCAGCCACCCAGACCTACAGATGCCCAGGATTAGAAGAGATGAGGCCGATGTCCAATCTTTAGTTCAACTGATGGAGACCAGCTGGTTGAACCCCTTCAACGCAGAGCAAGATCTTGTCAGTTTGTCAACTGCGACTATGGCACCACCAGAAGTTGTCAAAGACCTTCTAGGGGCCTACAGAATAGGAGAGGATGCATATCAAGCCTTCAAGGAAGAGCGCCTGGAGATCGATACGCCAACTATACAGTTTCATGACACGATGACGAAGACGAAACTGAGAACGTTCACTAACATCAGAATGAAGCCACGCTCACAAGACCATGCCAAGGAGGTTATCTTAAAGGCTGACAGGAACCTATTTGGCCAGATGATCCTTGTTGCCGAGAACAGAAAGCTCAAAATGAGTGATGTCTTGGCTCATCCCCTGGGGCCTTTGCCTTGGGCACTTGCCAGCGGTGATGGGTCTCTCCGCAAGACCAACAAGGCTGCCCTCGCAAAGGAGTTAGAGAGGAATGTTTCTCCTGCAGAAGTGATACCCGAGCCCTCTGCTACCATAATTGATGGGATGAGCCTGGTCCACAAACTGAAGGGAAACGACAAAACTTTTTCACAGCTTGCAGGTACAGCACTGAGTCACGCTGTTCATGAAGGTGCTAAGAGCAGGCGCATTGATGTTGTGTTTGATATCTACAAGGAGACATCCATCAAGGATGCAGAACGAGCCAAAAGAAGTGCAGGCACAGGAATTCATTTCAAGAACATTCAACCTGGGCACAACATCCAGCAGTGGAGAAAGTTACTCGGTAGTTCCTCCAACAAGGCAAGTCTTATCAAGTTCTTGGTAGAAGAATGGAAGGCACCACAGCACAGGGAGAAGCTCAAGGACAAGGAGCTGTATGTCACATGTGAGCAGCGCTGCTTCAAGATCACCAAAGAGCAGTGGGAAGAGGCTCCTGAGCTTAAGTCAACTCAAGAAGAAGCAGACACACGCCTTCTTCTCCATGCACTTCATGCAGCAGAATCTGGGAACAAGTCTGTCATCATCACTGCAGAAGATACAGACGTCATGGTGTTGTGTCTTGGCATGTGCCACAAGATCCCATCCCATCTGTTCCAGAAGTGCGGGACGAAGAACCGGACAAGATTCCTGGATATCACCACACTGAGCCGCACACTGGGAGGCAGCGTGTGTGATTCATTGATTGGTATGCATGCCTTTACAGGCTGTGATACCGTCAGTGCATTCGCTGGCCGAGGGAAGATGACGACACTCAAGCAGGTGAAGATGGACAAGACATACCAGCATGCTTTTCACGAACTTGGACGCTCATGGGAAGTGTCTCCTGAACTCTTTGAGAAGCTACAGGAAATCACCTGCCACATGTACCTACCATCTACCCACACAACTAAGGTAAACAAGCTTCGGTATGAGCTGTTCTGTGCAAGACGTGGAGAGGTAGAGTCAAGTCAACTCCCTCCTTGTGAGGACTGCCTCTTCATGCATGCACTGCGTGCAAACTACCAGGCTGCGATCTGGAGGAGAAGTCTTCAGAGCCAGCCATTTGTTGCGAACCCAACAGACTGCGGTTGGATGACAGATGAGGACGGTAAGCTTGCCGTCAACTGGATGCGAGGCTCACCAGCACCAGATGCTGTTATGCAGCTACTGTCTTGCAAGTGTGTGCGGTCATGCGAACTCCCTAAGTGTACTTGCCTCAGCAATGGTCTAAAATGCACGGACATGTGCAGGTTACAGACATGTCAGAACAAGGCTATTGAAGAAGAGCCGGTGGCACAACAGTCAGATTCCGAGTCTGACGTAGATGATATTTAGGAGTAGTAATTTGCCATAATAGTATGTACAAGCCCATGGCATGCTTAGTGTGTATTTACAGGACTTGTATTAAATGTGACAATTACTATATGCATTTTGTTGACATTTAGGCATTCCTGTCCCCAAATTTGACATTTTAAAAAATTTCGGAATTTTCGGTAGGGTATGTCTATTCAAGAAGTGATAACGACCATTAAGCTACCAATGTGCAAGGGCTATCATATCAAACATAAACTAGAGACATGTAGCAAGCTAAAAACACCTAAGAGAATTAGTCACCCCGGGTGGTACCGATATCCCAAAATTCGGGTCTTGGCTCATGGACTACTGGGTTTATAGGCTCGGTTTTGGACACTGTAGGCCATAGGGATCTTATGGAATTATTTGAGCTCTCAATAGATACGGGGACTCGGTAAGGTGGTGAGTACTGTTGTGGCACATGGCTATAGGGAGCCTTCATAATGTGATATAACTGAGCCTTAGTAAGAGGTACTATTTTGGCTATATTGGAAGTATTTAGGGGAGGGAGACTGGATCTACTTTGCGAGGAGGACTGGGCCAGCTGTGACAGGAGCGTCTCTCTTATATTACTCAGTCTTCATTCTATGGTATAGCTGAGGTGCTAATTTGATTATCCGAGTATGCAAAAATGGTGAATGGGTTATTGTGGGTTAACCTAACAAGTGCGCATGGGGGTAATTGGAAACGTCCCCCTGTGCTGACGTATTTGAGGTGTTTCCGTCACTAAAATATTCAATGTGCCATTAATAGCATTAATACTTATCCATATGCGCCTATTATGGGTTGATTATAAAGGTATTAACCTGAAACAACAATAAAACGAGTGAAAACAGCGTTTGGATGGTCAAAATCGGAGATATAGCCCGCGAGTTGTATAATGTATGGGTGAGGCAAGCTGCTTTCCCGCCAATTTCCCCCAAGGCCACTGAGACACAGTCGATCGATACTCTCTCTCTCTCTCTTGCACTCGCTTGCCATCAGTGATGACAACACCCTGCTTGCAACTCGCTAATGTTAGCACGAAAATATACCTCAGAATAAGGGAAAAACAGGGAAAATAGGTGATAACTGAAGGAGAGGAGGAAAGTGGGGAAGGAGGGGAGGTAGAGAACTGAGATTTTGCATGGCCCAGGGGCAAAAAAAAAAAAAAAAAAAAAAAAAAAAAAAAAAAAAATCGATGTCAAAAGTTGATTTTTTTTCACTCACTCTTAAGAGTCTCCCCGCAGTCCGTCGGGGGAACTCTTAAGAGTCTCCCCGCAGTTCCCGGGTTAATAGAGGTTAGTAAAGGGGTTAGTCATGCATGGTTAGTTCATTGATAGGAATAATTCCTGTGCTACCTGGCAATGACCCGGAAGTCAAAACAGGGGTCAGGTATACCTCCGCAGGGGTGGGGGTCTCCTTCCTCGGGTGGGTAAAAAGGGGTAGCTGTGCGCCCTCTCTCTGGGATGGTCGTCCGGCGGCTGTGGCTAGGGGCTTGCCATATCACAAGTGTTTGTAATAACCCTCTGTTTATGAGACAGATGTGGGTGTTCTTAATACCAAAACCGAAGGTGCCTTGACTAGCTGGTTTAATCGGTTGGTTGTTAATTGTATGGCTTGCTGGATGTGGTGGAGACTGGGTTGCTAACTCTGCCACATTTATCTGGAAGTATGGCAATAGAAGTTAGTCACTGGCGAGGCGGCTAGCCTCGTACTGACGATCATTGGGTGCAGGGTTGTGAATGGGTTGTGAGGGAATAGATGGCATGCAAAGGGTGAGTAAAGTTCTAATGTTGTTCCGGCCTACTACGGGAAGGTAGGCTGGATAGGAGTATATATATAAAAGGCTGGAGAGCATTAGCAACGGAAAAATCAAGGATCTTCAAGAGGTATGAGGGAGAGGCTAGGTCGGAAAAGAGTCTAGGAGCGCGGGGTGTTAATGAGAGGGAGAGAGTTCAGGGGGCTACGTGGAAGTTTGACCCTAAGGTCTCCGGGCGTGGGGGTGGCATTAGGCTACAGTTGATATTGGAGTTTGGGGGGAAATGACAGTGAAAGTACGTTAGCCAAATGCTACCGGGGGATGAGCAAATACGGGGTGGTATGTGAGTCTGGAAAAGATAGAATCATGTGGACTGTGGGGCTGTGGGGGAAAAGGAGGTTAACTATAGGTGTGTGCTTGACTGTGGATAAAGTAGGGAAAAACATGGTGTATTATTACTCGTCAATACGATGGTTATGGATACTGTTACTCTGACACTATTTCTTGCTGGTCCAGTTGTTCCTGGGAGCTGCGTTTTCTATGATATATACACCAAAGAAAACGACAGTTCGTAGGGTTAACTTCGGTATTGTTTCGTGGTGAAAGGGGTCGATACAATGGTAACAGAGGGTTGTATATACAATCCCTGGTTGGGGTAAGCATTAAGTTATAGCATGGTGGCTAACATCTTCAGTCATGGCTGTCTAGATCTTACGGGAGTAATGGTTCTATATACACTGGTGTACCCGTGGGTATCTTAGTTTCTTATCAATTAGGACATGGGGTTTTTAACATACTACTTCTCGGATGGAAGAACATACATAGATTTATGGGGGCGGTTGGTCTTCAGAAACTTAGTCTGGCAAGACAAGGTATTTTAAGGGGTGAACATATTATTTCTCGGATGGGAGAACATACATAGATTTATGGGGGCGGCTGGTCTTCAGAACTTAGTCTGGCAAGACAAGGTATTTTAAGGGGTGAACATATTACTTCTCGGATGGAAGAACATACATAGATTTATGGCTGTCTGAACTGGTTGGCATTGGCTCAACCTAGGGACAGGGCATGGGTGTTTTAATATGAATGTGTATTCCTGTTCATCATCATGTAGGTAGAGTCTGGCGGGTAAGAGGTGTAGGACACGAAGCAAAATGGAGTAGTGTGGACTGTGGATACGAAGGAGGTGATTGGAAGACGTCTAACAATTGTGGAAAAGTAAATGGAAGAGATGAACACAATGGCAGATAAAGATAACTAACCTAAGGATTGAATACATAGATTTATGGGGGCGATTGGTCTTCAGAAACTTAGTCTGGCAAGACAAGGTATTTTAGGGTATGTTGATATTAATATCCTAACTTAGGGACAGAGCATGGCTGTATTAACTTAAGGTGTATTTATGTTCATTCTCATGTAGGTAGATGTGTAGGACACGAGGGTAGTGTATACGTGAGGTGTGGGAAAGGTCAGTATTTTAGAAGGGGTAGGCAGGTGTGGTTTGGAGCTGCTTAGCCCTGCGGGCTTGGGCCTGTCTGATCGGGTTGGCCGGGTCACCTGGTCCTTTCGTTCTGTGGGCCTTTCTTTCGGGTGTTTCTGTGTGGTGTTCGCTCGTGGCTTCTGTGGTGGGCCTCTCGTTCTGGGGCATTTTACTTCCCTCTGCATTGTAGGTTCGTCCACGAGCCCCAAGCGTGAAGTAAAGAGAAGCATAGTCATGGTGGGTCATTGAGGGTATTGAGAAGGTCCCACCAAGCAAGAGAGCGAGGGTCAGGTTTCTTTTGCAGGTCTATGTAGACCTGTAGGAATGTATCCTCAGTGTTGTGGAGGGCGTTTGGGCGTTGTAGGCGGGCTAAGCGTCCTGTGAACGTTTTTACTTTAACCTTTCGTATGAATGGTTTGTAGTTTTCCCCCGTGGGGGTAGGGACGGGGGCGACGAAGGGTGTGGATTTGTTCATGGTGGAGGTCATGTATCGAGTGAGGTGTGTGGGACTGACAGGAGGCCTCTTCAGTGTGGTGAATGGGTTACTAACTGAAGGGGAGGGATTAACGCTTGAAAAAGGAGCTGGGGATGAAGGGGGGATATGAGTCTGGGGTTTTTGGGGTTTTCTTGGGTGGTGTTGTAGGCTGGGGAAATATAGTGAGGCAATGCGCAATATCGGTTTAGGTAAGGTGCTTGAAGGAGGTGTGTGAGAAGGAGGGGGTGTGTGTGTTGTGTGGCTTGGGTCTTTAGTGTCAGAACGGGGTGTTGTTTTTGTATAACTGTCTTTAACACCTTACGAGCGGCCTATGCGGTTTATTTATATGTACCGCACAGCGGGGTGTTTTTAGCCAAAATAGGGCTGTTTACGTGATCATTTTCATGCCTAAATAAGACCCAGAACGTAAAACAAGTACCTATCCCTGAAAGGGCATAAACAGAGCTTTCGAATGACACCATAACGATCCTTGTATGATGGATAGTTTTCTTGCAATAACCGTGCAACGCGAGTGCAAAAAGCAGGTAATTCGGTAGTTTCGGTACATAATTGAGTATGTAGCGAGTGAGAGAGGGAGGAGGGAGCTGAGATTTGTGTCAGTAGGTTCGCCGCGGTGGTCTGGAGCAGTCATACGCTCGCTAGTCTCCTGCCACCACTTGTCTCTCTCTCTCAGCCACATTACGTGCTGAAATTGCCACTCGACCTATGTCGAGCGCCGCCACATAGTCCAGCTTTATTTAACTCGACTTATGTTGCTCGCCGCTAATTAAGGGTTAAATCTGATGGGTCTGTTGATTATTCTACCTTTGGAGGTCCTGGTGGGAAGGTAGATGTTTGTTGTGGGACTTGAGTCGCTCGACGATGTTTTATATTGAGGGGAAGAATGTTTTACAGGTGGAGGGCATTTATTGGGGGCGAGGTCGGGGGTTATTTGAGAGGTAGATGTGTGTGGGAGGTTTTTGTTGGGTGAGGGTGGTAGGCGGAATGGAAGAGGATTTGGTGGGGGTATGTATGGGGGTTCTCTCAGGGGCGACTTTGTGGGGGGGGATGTTTTAGGGGTTAGTTGGTTGGGGGTTCGATGAGATGAGGAGGTTGGTTGATGTGTGGGTGGGGTCGCGGGGATAGTGGAGGGGAAAAGGGTGGATGCGGGGGGGGGCTAGACGGAATGGGTAGGGAGTGGAGATTTAAGTTGGAGGGTTGGGGGCAGCGACGTGTGTGGGGTGTGTTCTTAGGTGAGGTCGGTGATTTGCTGGTGGTGGAAGTAGGCGGTTTTATGGGAGTTTGGTGGGGGGTAGATCTAGCAGGTCATTCGGGGTAATGAGGTGGGGGTTGAGAGGGGATGAGGTTGAAGAGGAAGGTATGTGTTTTCGTGGGGGGGTGGGGGTTGTTACTTCTGGAATATAGTTAGAGGGTTTATGGTGTTTACTGGTGATTATTCGTCTTCTTTCCCTTTGTGGAGGAGAATTCGACGAAGAAGAAGAAGAGGAGGAGGAGGGTAGTGGTCTGGCAGCCCTATGGAACTTGGTTAGCAGGGTGTGTTTTCTGGAGGTTTTAAAAGATTTTTGTCGTGGGCGTAAGTTGTAGCGTGAGGTTACTGAGGTAGATTGTGTGGTGCATTTGGGTGTGTACTTGGTTTTGGGTTGGGGGGGGGGGTTTCTTACTGTGGTGCCTGGGGGAGGTATCTCAGGGCTAGACGGGAGGGTTTCTGTTGTGGTCGGGGTTGTGGGTGGAGGTTTTCGTACTTGGATAAGTTGGGGAGGTACTTGACTATCAGAAGTGAAAGAAGGTGTCATGGTGGAGGAGGGTGTGATAGTGGGGGCTTGGGGTTTGTGGAGGTTAGTTTGGGGGGTATGTTGAGGAATGATTTGTCGGTTCGGTGTCGGAGGGCTTAGGCCCTTAGGGGTTTGTAAGGGAATATTCATAGCCTGAGTGGAAGGGTTAGTAGGGGTGTTTAATTCCGGGTCAGACGTGTGGGGTGGGGTATTGTCTTGTGGTTTTAGAGGTTTAAACGCTCGGACGAATCTAGTTCGGAACGTGCGAGTCACGCCGTGATAATCGATGGTGACTTGATAGGCGTTTGGGACTTGTATGATGGTGTAGGGCCCGACATAGCGAGGCCTAATTTGTTGGTGACAGGGAGGTTGGCTACCATTACAGTGTCATGGATGGCGAAAGGGTTTTTGTCATCGGGGTTATCAGTTTTGGTGTCTTGACAGGTTTGGGCGGTATGGAGGGTGTTTTGCAGATGTTGCAATGGGTCAATTGTGGAGGTGGTGGAGGGGAGGTGAGCGTGATGGTGGAACGGCAGTAACAGGGGGGGAGTACCGTCTTCATGAAAATACCGTCTTGGGACCGAGGTGGCCCCATTGTATCATCTTTAGTTGTGATGGCCAGTCTGAGGTGTTAAGAGCAATCATTTTTATACGTAACTGGTTGTTGATGGTGCGATGGCTGCGTTCGCATATAGCATTTCCTTGAGGCCAGTACGGGGATGAGTGTTTAATCTTAATACCACATTGTTGGGTGAACTGGTGCCAAGCGGCTCGCTTGGTGTAGTTTAGCGGCTCGCTTGGTGTAGTGACTAGCGTCTCGGACTTCCACCCAAAAGGCCCGGGTTCGCGCCCACGCTCGGCGCATTAAAATATTTTTCACAAGCACTGAGTCGTTACCATCCCTCATGAGCAAAGGGATGGGGTAGTAGTACAGGACCCCAATGGAAATACGCCTAATCGGCCTTATTGAGCTATCCTTAGCTAGCTTAGCATGCGCTAGCTTTAAGAACTATTATTATTATTATTATTAACGTGTCCACTAAACTCGGGGGCATTGTCGGATAGAAGAGCAAGGGGAAGGCCGAATATAGGGAACACTTCTGTGGCAAGCAGTGTGGCGACTGTGGTGGCTGTGTGGTCTTTAACTGGGCAGGCTATTAAAAATGTTGAATATACGTCAACAAATGTGACGATATAGCGGTTGCCAGCGTAAGAAGGAAACGGGCCCATGATGTCGAGGGATAGGACTTGGAACGGTTTGTTAGCAGACATGGTACCAGCTGGGCCTGGGGTGCGTGATCTATCCTTCCCCAATAAACAAGGTTTGCAGGATTCTGTCAATCGTTGTGCAATTTTGGAGGGGTTGGGGGTCCAGTATTGATCTGTGAAGATTTTTTAACATCTTCTTTTGTCCAAGGTGTATGCCGTTTCCCTCGTGGATGGCAATCATGTAGTTGTGGGCAATGGTGGGATCTAAGATTATGTGACCAGAGTCTGTGGCAAGTTGATCTCCCCAGCGAGTCAGTTTCCTAAAGACATTTAACGGTATCCAGGGTGGTCTGATTCTTGTTTCCCAAGATTGAATTAGGGAGGGGGCTGAGGGGGAATTATGTTGGGGGATGGGGGTAGATAAAAGCTCCGTGTTTTGTAAGGTGGCTAGGATGGTGGGGGGGGTCTTTTGGTACTGGCAAACGTGACAGGGCATCTGCATTGGTGTGAAGTTTTCCTGGACGATACTGTATTGTAAAATTGTAGTCCTCTAGTGTCTCCCTCCAACGTACCAAAATGGCTGAGTTGGTTTCGCATTTACGCAACCATTGCAAAGATTGATGGTCGGTGATTATATCGAGTTTTGCGCCCAACACAAATGACCGGAAGTGGCTGAGTGCCCAAATGATCCCTAAGCACTCTCTCTTGGTGGCTGCATAATTCTGTTGTGCTTGGTTGAGGGTGGAGCTGGCATACGCTATCACATGTTCCTCTCCGTCTCTGACTTGAGCTAAAACTGCACCAATGGCGTACAGAGGTACGTCGGTATAAAGACGGAAAGGTTTATGGTAATCAGGGAAAGCGACAATAGGGGCTTGGATTAGCTTTTGTTTCAAAGTGTTAAACGCGAGGTCTCTTTCAGGTGTCTAGGTGTCTAGGTCTTTGTGGGTGAGTTGGTGGAGGGGTCTGGCTATGGTGGCAAAGTGGGGGACGAAACGTCTGTAGTATGTGGCTAAACCTAGAAACGAACGTACTCCTTTAACGGTGGTGGGTGGGGGTTGGTTTTGTATGGCTTGAAGTTTTTTTGGGTCTGGTGCAATACCATGTTCAGATATTACGTGGCCGAGGAAATCTACCTTATTTCGGGCAATCTCGCACTTTGAGGGTTTTAATTTCAACCCGGCGGCTCGGATTCTTTGAAGGACTTGTCTCAACCTGAGGAGGTGTTCTTCCCAGGTTGGTGAGTACACAATAATATCGTCTAGATAGGCTAGGCAGGTTTCCCAGGTTAGGCCATGTAATACCGCTTCCATCAAACGGGAGAAAGTGGCGGGTCCGTTACAGAGGCCAAAAGGTAGGACGTTAAATTCGTAGTGGTGGCCACCACTAGTGGAAAATGCTGTTTTCTCTTGGTCCTCGGCCTTGATAGGCACTTGCCAATACCCTGCTTGCAAGTCGAGGGTAGTGAACCATCTGGATCCGTATAGGGAGTCAAGGGAATCGTCTATCCGGGGTAATGGCATAGCGTCTTTAATGGTTACGTCATTCAACCTCCTGTAATCGATGCAAAAACGGGTTGACCCATCTTTCTTTTTTACTAGGACAACAGGGGAAGACCAGGGACTAATGGACGGGGTGGCAATACTGGCCTCTAACATCTCTTTGACTTGGCGTTCCTCTTCCTGACGTTGTATGGGATTTTTTCTACGGGATGGTTGTCGTATGGGGGGGCCTGTGGTGTTAATGATGTGTTGTTCTACATCGGTCTGTCCGATTTCGGTGGGTTGTTGGGCAAACACGTCACTGAACTCTAGCAATAGGTCGTACATGCCGTGTTTTTGGTGGTCGGATAATGTGTACGAGAGAGGGGGCAATTGGAGGCTGGTCGGGGTGTCATTAAAATCTATGGGGAGGTCATCAAAAGTTTCGAGGTCTCCTATAATGAGACCTTTTGGTAATGTCAGGGATTCCTCAGAGATATTTGCCACGAGAATGTGGTTGATGCGAGCGGAAATGATGGCGGGTTGTAAGAGGCAACGATTGGGGTTGGTGGACGTGGTAGTGGGGGAAAATATCATGTGAGTTTGGGGTATGGGTCGAAGGTTCACCCATTTTTGATGGCGGGGGGGAATTTGGCATTTATCTTGAACTACAGCTGGGCTAATGATGGTGGGGGATCGGACTGGCGAGCAGGTGCTTGGTACGCATAAGGGGGGAAAGGTCACTTTGGTGGGGGTCACGCGTGAGGGGGGGATTAACGGCGCGTGTGGGAGGATCAGTGAAGCGCGGTGTGAGGGAGTTAGAAAACGGAATTTGTTGGAGGGACTGTGGAGGGTTGGTGGGGGAAGAGTGAGGTATAGAAGATGGGTTATTGGTGGAGGACTGATGTAAGGATTGGTGGTTGTTAGAAGGACGAATTTGGGGAGTTTTGTTGGTGGCAGTGACGGTTTGTTTGGAGTTTATATGGATTTGGTGGTTTTGTTTGTCATGAGAGGGCGAGTTAAGTGTGGGATTTTGAAGTTTTCTAGGGGTGTGAATTGTGTGGGGGTGGAAGGGAGCTACTGACGGAAAACTGTCACAAGGGGGATTGGGGTGGGTGTGGAATAGCTGGACATTTCCGGGGGCATGGTGGGAACATAGTTGTGTCCCTCGGTCGGCACGCGTGAGGGGAGGATTAACGGTGCGTGCGGGCGGGTCAGGGTGGTGAGAGGTGAGCGAGTTAGAAAACGGGATTTGTTGGTGGGACTGCGGAGGGTTGGTGGGGGAAGAGTTAGGTGTAGAACATGGGTTATTGGTGGAGGACTGGTGTATTGATTTGGGGTTGTTAACAGGACGAATGGAATTTTCTTGGTGGCAGTAACGGTCTGGTTAGAGGTTATCTGGGACTGGTGAGTTTGTTTGTCATGAGAATGCGAGTCAAGTGTGGGGTTGTGAAGTTTTTTAGGGGTGTGAATTGTGTGGGGGGAAAGGGAGCTACTGACGGAAAACTATCACAAGGGAAATTGTGTTGGTTGTGGGATAGCTGAACATTTCTGGGGGCATGGGGGAAACATTGTTGGGTACATAGGTCGGCATTTTCCCTGGAAACATGTGTACATAAACATTTGATAGAATTATGGTTACATATATCAGAGTCTGTCCTGAAAACATGGGAGGATTTATCCTGGACAGAGTTACGAGAATTGAGGGGATTACCGAGAGGGAGTTGCTTGGACTTGTCTTCTTTCGTTTGTTGAGGCATTTTTTTACTGAATTGAGTGATATTTTGAGAGAACTCGGGGCAAGGGGAGGGTTTAGAAGTTACCTTAGTGCTAGCTGCAACTTGGTAACCCTGACTCAGGGTTTGTTGAGGGGGAAGGTGTTTTTTCTTTTTGTGAATGGGTTTCTGCGTGATTTGTTTGTCAGAGGCTTTGGGTTGGATTTTTTTTTTGAATGAGATCAGCCTTTGGCCGCAGTCAACCTGGGCCTGGAGTTTTTGAAGGTCAAGTCCAAGGAAACCATCGTAATGTTTACAGTGGGAGGAAAATACTGTGAACGTGTGATAACAACGAGCATGGGGGGCAGGAGTAGTTACTGATAGGGGCAAAGTGTCTCCTAGGAGATTTAAGTAAGTATCAGCAGCTGAGATTAGTTCTGCTTTGGTGGTTAACAAGGGGCCAAATAGTCGGTGGTGTTGATCATAATAAGACTTGAACAAACATGACTTGGCAGCTCCCGTGTCGATTAACAAGCGGACAGGAATGTCCTTGATTTTGGCCATGTAATAAATGGGGGCAGTGCGGTCAGTTATGGTGTCCCCCGCCGAGGCCATCTTGGGCGGGGGGTACTTTAACCCTTAATTAGCGGCGAGCAACATAAGTCGAGTTAAATAAAGCTGGACTATGTGGCGGCGCTCGACATAGGTCGAGTGGCAATTTCAGCACGTAATGTTGCTGAGAGAGAGAGACAAGTGGTGGCAGGAGAGTAGCGAGCGTATGACTGCTCCAGACCACCGCGGCGAACATACTGACACGAATCCCAGCTCCCTCCTCCCTCTCTCACTCGCTATATAAGGAATTGTATCGGGAAAGTGGCTAATTACATGCTTTTTGCACTCGCGTTGCACGGTTATTGCAAGAAAACTAGCCATCATAAAAGGATCGTTATGGTGTCATTCGAAAGCTCTGTTTATGCCCTTTCAGGGATAGATACTTGTTTTACGTTCTGGGTCTTATTTAGGCATGAAAATGATCACGTAAACAGCCCTATTTTGGCTAAAAACACCCCGCTGGGCGGTACATATAAATAAACCGCATAGGCCGCTCTTAAGGTGTTAAAAATCCTGGGGGTCGGTATCTACCTCCTCCAGGGTTTCCTCGGTATCCTCTGAGGTCATGATAGGGGCTATTTCTCCAGTGTGCCTTTCCTCCATTTCTTCCTCTTGTCCCAACTCCTCTTCATTTACAGAAATGCGAGGAGTAAAGGGGCGAGGTTTGGCAGAGTCACGAATTTGATGGAGGGCACAGTGAGCATTACAGGCAGGGAAATCATAGGGGTTGATAATTACTAAGGTAGGGTTTTGACTTTGGTAGGTGTTGTAGGTTTTGTTCCGGTTGAAGATTCTGCGTGGCTGGGTAGGTTGGAACCGGGGTCTACTGGGTTGGGGCTTGCCGGAAGGGTAGGTGGGTCTGTTGTGGAAGGATGAGGATGGGTAGGCATTCTTGGAGTTTTGGTGGTCGGGGTGCTGCGGGTGCTTGGGAAACCTCTTGATTACAGCGATTTGGGTGGGTGCTTCTGTGCGCACGGCCAAAATACGTCGGATCGTGATGAGATCTCTTGGGTATCCGACGAAATCGTGCACACGGAAATGGTCTTTTACTGCTGAGGGCAATATTGATACAAGGTTGATCAGAATCTGCTGCTCTTGTTGGATTCTGGTCAATGTGGGGAAAGAAACTTTTATGTGTTGGGCGATCTTATTCACTGTGGCATCTAGATCGCCTTCGAATTTAGTGTCTTGGATACGGGTGTGGGCCATGAAAACGCCCAACGAAGGCTTAACCTCTGAAGTGCGCATGGGGGTAATTGGAAACGTCCCTAAATTTTTTTTTTTTTCTTAAGAGTCTCCCCGCACCCGGGTTAATGGCTTCTATCACTATTGGGCATAATTCGTCCCATGTGAGAGCAGGGTGCACTTGGTAGGCAACCAGGGAAACGGCTTTTCCCAGGTGCGTTAATGTCACGGCTATTTTTTCTGCATCCGTGGTATAAACTAGGTCAAGTACGGGTTTCACTATGTCCATGAACGTTTCGATCTCGTAAGTTTCTCCATCATAATGTGGGATGGGAATGTGAGAACGATGCGCCATGATGTTATCGTGTTCTGGCTGTTCCAAACTTGCAATGTAATGCAACCTTTTATCCGAATCAAGAACCACCGCTGCCGCCAATGTTATGCCCTGTTTTTCTACAGGATTAACTTGGGTAATGTGAGTTCTAACTGATTAGGTATATAAGGCTGCATGCACAATACAAGGTATGAGGAATAGAGAACACAAAATAAACACACGGTAACAAGACACACGATCACGTTTATTTAAGAAGGTTAATAGGGAGCATAAGAAAGTATGAATACTCGTACAAGACAAATGATAGAAATGAACCGCTAGCATTAGTGGATCTGGATGGAGCCTAGTCTCCCACTTCCAACGTTCAGGTATACTCTTCTGATCACTGGTTTGGTTCGCAAGTTTATATACTGGAAGACCTCAATGTTACTTATAGATTCAATTTCACTAATTAGATTTATTACTGGCAGGTCTGGTACACAAGTAGTAGTTCACAGACTAGAATTAGACACACGTATGTTTTAGAGCACGGGAATTCTAGTAACCTCAGGGGGGTACTGATCTAAGTTTTATATTCTTATGGCAGAAATACGTAGAACACAAATCAGTGGGCGAACGTTAGATATCACTAGGGTTTTACTTCTATGTAATAATATCTGGATAAAGGTAATTACGAGAGTTAATGTCGCCTGTTAATTAATAAACACTGATACGCTTAGCACTTCCCAAATGGAATGGTTATATAATTATGAATTACACTGGGCAAAGATATAGCCACTTCATAGAAAGATTAATAAGTGAATTTCTAATTAGTACTGTAACACGTTAGTACTAATAAAGTGAATCTTGGGTAGTATTTGGTTGGTCTGGTCCTGGTTATCTTGCGTCCGTGATGTTGGGGGCTAACGACTGGTTCCGCGGCCGTCCAGGTGGTCCATATGTAGGAAGTTCTCAAGACGGATCTCTTGGCGATCGTTGCTGGCTACACGCATTATACCCACTGGTGTGTGTGAAGTTATAAGGTGCACGTAGATTTCTTGTACGTGGACAGATGCTTCTATCTCAAATCTGCCACGGAGTCTGCCGGCTCTGGAATCTCAAATCTCAGGAACAACACAAGGGCAGAGCTAGAGGTCAACTTAAGGGGGCCAGCCACTGGTTGGTGTCTATCTTTCAACTGATTTTACTGGGGGCGGGGGCTGGGTTTATAGGCTCGGTTTTGGACCCTGTAGGTCATAGGGATCTCGAGTCTTATGGAATTATTTGAGCTCTCAATAGATACGGGGACTCGGTAAGGTGGTGAGTACTGTTGTGGCACATGGCTATAGGGAGCCTTCATAATGTGATATAACTGAGCCTTAGTAAGAGGTACTATTTTGGCTATATTGGAAGTATTTAGGGGAGGGAGACTGGATCTACTTTGCGAGGAGGACTGGGCCAGCTGTGACAGGAGCGTCTCTCTTATATTACTCAGTCTTCATTCTATGGTATAGCTGAGGTGCTAATTTGATTATCCGAGTATGCAAAAAAGGTGAATGGGTTATTGTGGGTTAATAGAGGTTAGTAAAGGGGTTAGTCATGCATGGTTAGTTCATTGATAGGAAGAATTTCTGTGCTACCTGGCAATGACCCGGAAGTAAAAAAACAGGGGTCAGGTATACCTCCGCAGGGGTGGGGGTCTCCCTCCTCGGGTGGGTAAAAAGGGGTAGCTGTGCGCCCTCTCTCTGGGATGGTCGTCCGGCGG
Organism: Paralithodes platypus; assembly: GCA_032716605.1. Classification (NCBI taxonomy): domain Eukaryota; kingdom Metazoa; phylum Arthropoda; class Malacostraca; order Decapoda; family Lithodidae; genus Paralithodes; species Paralithodes platypus. Next base: position 27,987,593 of record CM064581.1, on the reverse strand, counting down.
CTGTGGCTAGGGGCTTGCCATATCACAAGTGTTTGTAATAACCCTCTGTTTATGAGACAGATGTGGGTGTTCTTAATACCAAAACCGAAGATGCCTTGACTAGCTGGTTTAATCGGTTGGTTGTTAATTGTATGGCTTGCTGGAAGTGGTGGAGACTGGGTTGCTAACTCTGCCACCTTTATCTGGAAGTATGGCAATAGAAGTTAGTCACTGGCGAGGCGGCTAGCCTCGCACTGCCGATCATTGGGTGCAGGGTTGTGAATGGGTTGTGAGGGAATAGATGGCATGCAAAGGGTTAGTAAAGTTCTAATGTTGTTCCGGCCTACTAAGGGAAGGTAGGCTGGATAGGAGTATATATATAAAAGGTTGGGAGAGCGTTAGCAACGGAAAAATCAAGGATCTTCAAGAGGTATGAGGGAGAGGCTAGGTCGGAAAAGAGTCGAGGAGCGCGGGGTGTTAATGAGAGGGAGAGAGTTCAGGGGGCTACGTGGAAGTTTGACCCTAAGGTCTCCGGGCGTGGGGGTGGCATTAGGCTACAGTTGATATTGGAGTTTGGGGGGAAATGACAGTGAAAGTACGTTAGCCAAATGCTACCGGGGGATGAGCAAATACGGGGTGGTATGTGAGTCTGGAAAAGATAGAATCATGTGGACTGTGGGGCTGTGGGGGAAAAGGAGGTTAACTATAGGTGTGTGCTTGACTGTGGATAAAGTAGGGAAAAACATGGTGTATTATTACTCGTCAATACGATGGTTATGGATACTGTTACTCTGACACTATTTCTTGCTTGTCCAGTTGTTCCTGGGAGCTGCGTTTTCTATGATATATACACCAAAGAAAACGACAGTTCGTAGGGTTAACTTCGGTATTGTTTCATGGTGAAAGTGGTCGATACAATGGTAACAGAGGGTTGTATATACAATCCCTGGTTGGGGTAAGCATTAAGTTATAGCATGGTGGCTAACATCTTCAGTCATGGCTGTCTAGATCTTACGGGAGTAATGGTTCTATATACACTGGTGTACCCGTGGGTATCTTAGTTTCTTATCAATTAGGACATGGGGTTGTTAACATACTACTTCTCGGATGGAAGAACATACATAGATTTATGGGGGCAGTTGGTCTTCAGAAACTTAGTCTGGCAAGACAAGGTATTTTAACACCTTACGAGCGGCCTATGCGGTTTATTTATATGTACCGCACAGCGGGGTGTTTTTAGCCAAAATAGGGCTGTTTACGTGATCATTTTCATGCCTAAATAAGACCCAGAACGTAAAACAAGTACCTATCCCTGAAAGGGCATAAACAGAGCTTTCGAATGACACCATAACGATCCTTGTATGATGGATAGTTTTCTTGTAATAACCGTGCAACGCGAGTGCAAAAAGCAGGTAATTCGGTAGTTTCGGTACATAATTGAGTATGTAGCGAGTGAGAGAGGGAGGAGGGAGCTGAGATTTGTGTCAGTAGGTTCGCCGCGGTGGTCTGGAGCAGTCATACGCTCGCTAGTCTCCTGCCACCACTTGTCTCTCTCTCTCAGCCACATTACGTGCTGAAATTGCCACTCGACCTATGTCGAGCGCCGCCACATAGTCCAGCTTTATTTAACTCGACTTATGTTGCTCGCCGCTAATTAAGGGTTAAGGGGTGAACATATTATTTCTCGGATGGGAGAACATACATAGATTTATGGGGGCGGCTGGTCTTCAGAACTTAGTCTGGGAAGACAAGGTATTTTAAGGGGTGAACATATTACTTCTCGGATGGAAGAACATACATAGATTTATGGCTGTCTGAACTGGTTGGCATTGGCTCAACCTAGGGACAGGGCATGGGTGTTTTAATATGAATGTGTATTCCTGTTCATCATCATGTAGGTAGAGTCTGGCGGGTAAGAGGTGTCGGACACGAAGCAAAATGGAGTAGTGTGGACTGTGGATATGAAGGAGGTGATTGGAAGACGTCTAACAATTGTGGAAAAGTAAATGGAAGAGATGAACACAATGGCGGATAAAGATAACTAACCTAAGGATTGAATACATAGATTTATGGGGGCGATTGGTCTTCAGAAACTTAGTCTGGCAAGACAAGGTATTTTAGGGTATGTTGATATTAATATCCTAACTTAGGGACAGAGCATGGGTGTATTAACTTAAGGTGTATTTATGTTCATTCTCATGTAGGTAGATGTGTAGGACACGAGGGTAGTGTATACGTGAGGTGTGGGAAAGGTCAGTATTTTAGAAGGGGTAGGCAGGTGTGGTTTGGAGCTGCTTAGCCCTGCGGGCTTGGGCCTGTCTGAACTGGTTGGCCCGGTCACCTGGTCCTTTCGTTCTGTGGACCTTTCTTTCGGATGTTTCTGTGTGGTGTTCGCTCGTGGCTTCTGTGGTGGGCCTCTCGTTCTGGGGCATTTTAGTTCGTAAACACAAAACCAAAATATTCGTTAAGTGTACTTGCAATATCTATATCGGCTGTCACTATTTGATCATCTCTAGTTAATGGGGTAATTCCGCTTTGTATTTATCTGTTGTTATTTACGTAACTATATAAATGCTATGGGTTGTTGGTGCTTTTTTGGGCTATAGAGACTTCATAATCACGTTTAGCAGGTCTAGTCAGTTTCTTAACATTTCTTCTAGCAAGTTTGTATAATTCCTTTACTTGGTCGTTAGTGCAATCATTTTGTTTAAGCTTGAGCATTTTATTTCTATTTTTTATTGCATTACGGATTTCACTGTTGAACCATGTTTATTTTTGTTTTAAATTTCACTCGTTCGTTTAACTTTCTTTGGTAGGCCTACATATTTGTTCTGTGCCATCATAAACATGTTCTTAAACTGTTCCCACATCTAATTTATTTCGTTACTTATATCTAGCAATGAGTGTGTGTTATGCAGTGCTTGCCAAAGTTCATTAAAATCAGCATTTTTGAAATCTGGCAACAACATTTATTTTTTCTCAATAGTATAGTTGCAATTAACATCGAACCTAATGATTCTATGGTCGGAATTTGACAGATGTTCACCTACCTCTAAATTAGTAACTAAATTTTCATGTGTAGTTATGACAAGGTCAAGAATATTATTTTCATGCGTTGCTTCCTTTACACACTGATATAGGAAATTATCTATGAAATCTATCATTTTGATTGAATTAGCGTTATATCCGGTGACAAGATTCCATTCTATATTTGGGACATTATAATCGCCTAGAAGAATACATTTATCCGAAAGAGTTTTATTTAGCAGAGAGAGAGAGAGAGAGAGAGAGAGAGAGAGAGAGAGAGAGAGAGAGAGAGAGAGAGAGCGAGCGAGAGAGAGAGAGAGAGAGAGAGAGAGTAGTAATACTATTTCATATAGCAAGCTAAAATGAAATACAAAAATGCAACACACGCAGTCCAAAGCGCGAAAATATATTTCATTAATTGGCTCTACTGGAATTTATGTATAAGTTCCACAAGAAATTCATTCCTTATTGAACAGGTATTGCACGTGGACAATATCCACATACTTCATCCTTCCCAGCTGTGCAATTAGAGTCCAAAGTATATTGCATCTAATTGTGTTGGGATTAACAGTATCTCTTTTTCATCCTTTCTTATAAATATTTGCTGCAATTAATTTGTATTGTCAATTGATATTATACATTATACGAACCGGAAGACATGTGATTTTCTTTATTAACATATTTATTAACATAAATATCACAAAAATCACAGGCATACATTTAAACATAATCAAAAACTTCCTAAATATCTAACGAGTATGCCTCAAACCTAGCCGTACACATGAGCCAATCACAGTGCTCCAATAATATACATGTGATACAATGCCTTCCATCACTGCGAATTTCACAGTATACCTTTATGATCTTGCTCTACATTCATCTTGTTCATATACTCTGCCCTTACCACAAGTACGTTTAAATGAATACAAGTATCAACACCACATATTACTAAAGCTAATTTTATGTTATCACTCACTAATAATTGATATAGTATCTTGTAAATGTAATTCAATAATAATGACATACTATAGCTACAAAAAGGTTGCACTGACGAACAATAGAAAGAATGAATATGTATATTTAGAAATGCATAATACAAATCATGATAATCTGGGAACTATATTTCTTCCATTTGTTATATATATATATATAATATATATACAGTATATTGTATATGTATTAATTCATTCATTGATTGGCAGCGCTTCAGGTTAGTATGGATATAGTAACAAAAGGGGTTCGTCCCCTACGGGGAACCCCTATTGTAATCATTAAACCCGGTTTTTCATCCAAATTCTTCTTACGCGCCGGTTTCGACGCAATAACTCCAGAACCGCTTTTTGGATCGGGATCAAACTTTCACAAGAGGTGCGTTTTTGTATTGGGCAACTTTTGATATGCTAAACATCCGGCATGGCGGCCAAACAGGTCCGTGGCAGCCGATTTCCCGAAAAATTTGACGCCTAAATACCGTCTCTCCCACTCATAGGAAACGACTGGGCTTTGGCATACGGACTCCCCTACTAATGCTCCGCAAATGTTATAGAGAAGGTTTTGCTTTTGCACATGGGTTTTTTCCGGTAATCTTGAAAAAAACTCGAATTCCACTTAAAATTCCACATCTTGAAAACTACGCCGATGATCAAAGCCATGCTTGCGTAGTTGGGTGAGGCTCGCGATTCCGAACGTTTTGATACCAAAAAAATATAAAAGGGTGGAATAGTTTGGCCGCAGCATTGAAAACTGTCTATTCTTAAATTACTTTAAACCCGCATTCGCTACCCACACAAAGTTTACCGTCTACAGTCTATAGGCTTCCACGCATCCCCCAGTTTTGCTTAATAACATAATCTCTTTATTATTCAGATCTATTATTTTATTTTTATTTAACTCTCTCAAAACAGTTTGAGTCCCTACGAATTCCAGCAATTATTTAGCCAACCTACCTATACATACCTACCCTACCAAATAATAATGATAATTCAAATTTATTTTTGGTGAATGATAGAGTATTGGCTAAGGTTTTTAACAATTCCTCCCTTTGCCAAATGCTTTGTTTAATACAAATTATATGGACCTTTAAAGTTTTGGCAATTGCCTGTGAGACTTACCCTGCCCTTCCTTCCTACCTCCCTCTTCCCTCATATCTAGCAAATGTATCAACAACCACTCTAGTGAACTTTCGGTATTTAGTTTATTCAGCTTAACCCTTATTTAGCGGCGAGCAACATAAGTCGAGTTAAATAAAGCTGGACTATGTGGCGGCGCTCGACATAGGTCGAGTGGCAATTTCAGCACGTAATGTGGCTGAGAGAGAGAGACAAGTGGTGGCAGGAGACTAGCGAGCGTATGACTGCTCCAGACCACCGCGGCGAACCTACTGACACAAATCTCAGCTCCCTCCTCCCTCTCTCACTCGCTACATACTCAATTATGTACTGAAAGTACCGAATTACCTGCTTTTTGCACTCGCGTTGCACGGTTATTGCAAGAAAACTATCCATCATACAAGGATCGTTATGGTGTCATTCGAAAGCTCTGTTTATGCCCTTTCAGGGATAGGTACTTGTTTTACGTTCTGGGTCTTATTTAGGCATGAAAATGATCACGTAAACAGCCCTATTTTGGCTAAAAACACCCCGCTGTGCGGTACACATAAATAAACCGCATAGGCCGCTCGTAAGGTGTTAATACTATTTATCCACATAAAATAGAAACCTATCATGATTTTTGTCTAATACAACCATAGACAGTGCTATTACATATTATTTGAACATGATGTCGAATTTAGCAGTTGCTGTTTACCTTGAACAGTAATGACAGAACCGAAAGCTTCTCTTGCAGTGTAGTACTCAAAGAAAGCAGGGTTACTTAAGCCGGTCCATACCGAACTGTTACCAAGTCAGAGATTCAGAGGTAACTTTCACAATGCATTATAACCCTAGACAGACACCAATATACCACTAAATCATATAAATATCACTACAAAAAAGATAGGAAAATATTATATTAATGTCCTAGGTATTTGAAATTATGCAAATGAGTAAAATGCATTGTAAATAAAGGGGACGATAGACCCGCTAACACAACTCTTAACGCATTTTTTCCTAATGTATCAGATTTTTTTATATTTATGACCTCAACAGTTGAAAGATGACAATTTTATGGTTTGTTTTATACAAAAACATTTGCTTTGTAACTTAGATACTCATATTTATGCTTATAATTGCAGTACGAGTGGGTTTTTTCTTTTTATATGTAGGGCTAGGCTAAACAAATGTTAGTTTTTGTTTTATAGGCTAAACTAGGCTGAATTTATGCTAATAAATATTAATTGGAGGGAGCAAATCTGTCAAGGAATAGCCTAGATGTGGAAATTTACAGCCAATTTGTTCTAGCCCTTTTTGAGATACACAGGTTAGAGATCGTTGGATACAATAATATGCTGAGGGGGTCAATCACCCCACATGACATATTGTCATCATCATATATATATTGCCAGCAGGGGACAAATAGCCTAGGCCTAGCCTAACTAAAAAAAAAATCGCCGTCAAAATAGACGCGAACTTATATTAACTATGGCGATCAACCATTGCCCGCACCGGCCGTCCCCAGGTTATTGTTGAGGTCCTGAGGAACCGTATGACTTTGACGAGCTCTTCCCTCCGCATCCCATGTATCGTCGTACGGTACCTCTTCCCCTCCACATCCTACATCTGGTCGTCCTACATATGCCTCCTAAGCCTCTCCTCGTCCCGTCACTGAGCATGTGGATGGGCGTCCCTTTCTGGCTTCAAAGATGGATTCCTTCCGACAGCTCCTACTGGATTGTCTGGGGTTGGTTGATAAGGGCACCTCGCTTCAAGACATTGCTCTGGCCCTAGTACCGCGGTTTGTAGGTCTCTGGTTCGCCACCTGATGACCTGCTATTGGGTTGTTGCCTTTACAGTGTTATGGTTCTACGAATGACCTAGAGTGAAAGTGACACGGTGGTGAATTTTAACCTTAACTATAAACTAATTTAATTGTGACATAGGATCTCCGCGACTACGGTAGGGCCGGAGCGGGCGAGTATTCGCCTGAGGTTGCCCTTAACCCCCAAGACAAGACAAGAAAAAATTCTAGTGCTGGTTTTACTCAGATTTTGTGAGTTTTAATTTAGCCTAGCCTAGGCCTAAGAGTTCAGAAGATTTGCAAAATGCACCCCATACTAGCCTACCCATAGCCTAATAGGCCTAGTGATTCTTTTTGGCAGACCACCCACAAATTTTCATATAGCCTAGGCCTAGGCTAGCCTAAGTTCTGGAATGCATGTTGGAATAGCCTTCCTATAAACTGTAGGCTAGGCTACTTCCTTTTAATTTAAGTTTGATTCTTTGGAAAAATCTATTAGGCCTAGACCAGGGCAGGAAAGTAACATTTAAAATGATGTGTAAAAAGTCGCCCATAAACGGCGGGCCGCTATGTTATTGTAATTTGGGAGCTTATTTCGTCTGTTGATTGACTTTGTCCTTAATTGGGGATCCTATGAATTAGCACAGATGATGATGTAGTTAGTACTTTTACGGTCGTCATGTTTACATAGGGCGATCGCCGCGGTTAACTTCGCGTCTATTTTGATGGCGATTTTTTCGGCATATTTCATTTTATTCACTTCCTTTTATATTTAGGCTATAATCTAGCTTTGGCACGACAATAACCCTAACCTAGTCTTTCTTAAAGATTCTTCTAATCTTCCCGTAGCCTATAGCCTAATTTAGGTAATTTTTAACCCACTGAGCCCCAGCGACGCAAACAGTGCGTCGGTAATGTATGTAACGCTAAACCCCAGCGACGCCTCGTTTGCGTCAGTGTTACTCCGGTCCCAATTACTTCGGTCCTATGGCACCTAGAGGGCTCAGATTTGTATGGGAACTGTGTAAGTATCCCACGCACCCATGCCGATGGTTGAAAACTCTCAAAGTCCAACTGCGTGCGCGTGAGCGCGCAAAACCCTGTTTTTTTGGGGAAATTGCCTTCAATTTTTTACTCCTGTAAAATCCTTTTTCGGGGGCTCTGTAGGACCATTTTTTGAGCGTTTTGATCGGTTTTTCGTGGTTTTTCCTTCATTCCTAACCCATTCGCTAATGTTTCTGGAAAAAAAAAAATCAGAATCAGCCGGTCCTGGGTGGTACATTTATAAATATTTAGCTGGTACTCAGCGGCTTAAAGGCACACAATTAAATGGTTGGTATTTTAAACGACACTACTGCAGCATTATGAGAAACAATTTATGAGAGATAATAGGCAACAATGGATTCGCCATATTTTTCTCCATAGGCTATAGTCCGCATGGAGGATTTTCGTTATCGACAAATTGAAAAAAATTCCCACTTCACAGACAAAATAGACAAATACACCAAAACTCGGGGTGTGGGGGCGGCAGCCCCCACCCATAATAGCCTACTATAATAGGTTAGGTAAGGTTGTTAGGTTAGGCTAGGCTAATGTCCTTTCAAAGGGGTATAGGCCTAGTAAACACTAGGATAGCCTATACCTGGTCAAGGGTAAGTCCTGCTGTAGTCAACTTGAATGCTACCTTAAATTGTAATATTAGACTAGGCCTAGCCTATAGATAAAATAGCCTAGCCTACTTATTTATTGTAGCCTATAATATAGGCCTAGCCGGGTAGAATGTAGAGTTCGGGCGTACCGCCACCATTGTTTACACTGCGCAGAGCGGCGACGGAAGCTTGCCATCATGTTCCCGTCCATTTTGAATGCCGTTGGATACGATAATATGTTGAGGGGGGAAAACACCCCCCATGACATATTGTCATCATCATATAATTTGCCAGCAGGGGGCAAATAGGCCTAACCAAAAAAAATCGTCGTCAAAAACTCAAAATAAACGCGAACTTACAGTAACTGCGGCGATCGACCATGTAAACATGACAGTGGCGGCGGCGGTGGACGCTTGCGATCATGTTCCCGTCTATTTTGACTGCCATTGGATACAATAATATGTTGAGGAGAGGGCTTTGCGGCAATTTTTTTGGTTGTTTGCCCCCTACTGGCAATATATATGATGATAACAACACGTCATGGGGGCAAAGCCCTCCTTCAACATATTATTGTATCCAATGGCATTCAAAATAGACGGGAACATTATCGCAAGTGTCCGACGCCGACACCGCCGCCGTCATGTTTACATATGTCGATCACCGTGGTTAAAGGCTGGTTCACACATAGCCGAGTCGGTGCGCGAGTCCAACACGAGTCACACTCGTCGATTATCGCCGTCGCTGGAGGCTGAGTCGGCCGCGAGTAGCAATTGCTCCCGAATCAAGGAGAGTGTAACACGAGTTAACTCGAGTCAATACGAGTCAACACGTGTTCATGCAAGAGTCTGTACGAGTAACTGAGAGTCAAAACGAGTGTAACACGAACCCAACACGAGTGTCAAAAATGTGAAAAATAATGGCCACATTCCAGGGCACGTAAACAAAGAGTATGGACGAGTCTAACACGAGTCAACGCGATTGTTACACGGATCAACACGATTGTTATACGGATCAACACGAAAGACAACGCGTTGACTCTCGTTGGATCTCTGTTGCACACGTGTTGACTCGTGTTACATCCGTGTAAACTCGTGTAATCTCGTTGATTCGTCCTACATTTTTGAAATAACGGTATTTCAAATGACACTTGCTTTTTCGTGTTACACTCGTGTTTTTTTCTCAGTGGATCGTGTTTACTCTTGTTTACTCGTGTTTTCACTCGTGTTTGAATCGTGTAAACTCTGGCATCATGGGGGCACCAAATTTTGGCACTCACATTCGTGCTTTCTACTCTTGTACGTGTTGCATGTGTATTACATACGTGTTGTTGCTTGTAGACACGTGTTGCTTCGTCAACGTCGAAATGATGACGAAAAGCGATGAATCACCAAAGAGTGTTACACGGGTTTACACGAGTCAACACGAGTTAACACGAATAACGAAGAGTTATTCAGAGTCAAACACAAGTTAACACGTATGTACACGAGTCTACACGTATTTAGGCCACACTCGTGGGTACTCGCCACGGGGCCCAAAAATTTCATACATGCATGACATTTTTGGACCCCGTGGCGAGTACCCACGAGTGTGTCGAGTAAACAAAGAGTATACACGAGCGTAGCATGAGTCTATACGAGTGTTGAGGAGTATCGACGAGTCATTGCTGAATAGCAAAATTTCATCACTCGTGTTGGACTCGCGCACCGACTCGGCTATGTGTGAACCAGCCTTTAGTTCGCGTCTATTTTGAAGGCGTTTTTTTCGGTTATTTGCCTCCTGCTGGCAATATATATATGATGATGACAATATGTCATGGGGGGGTGACCCCCCTCAACCTATTATTGTATCCAAAAGCAGTCAAATAGACGGGAACATGATGGCCAGCATCTGCCGCCGCTCCGCGTAGTGTAAACAAGGCTGGCGGTACACCTGAACTCTACATTCTACCCCACTAATTTTCCAACTAGCATAACCGATGATTATCAATGATCAATCCCAGTCAGAAACGTCCATGCTTCCCTTCCATAAGTCAATGTCGGGATTACCACACTGTCATGCAAGGACTTCCTTACTTCCATGTTGACCACCCTATTTCTTCTTACTGCTTTCAGAGTTCCTACAACACTCTTCCCCTGTTACACTTTCTCCCACACTTCTTCATCCATAGGCCTACTCACATCTTTACTCAACACACTGCCCAAATACTTAAATGAGCTGACATTCTTCATAGCCATTCAACCTCACTTCACACTCTATGGTTGCACCCCATGCAAAGACCATAATATTGCTCTTCCTAGCATTTACCTCCAGATTCCGTTTTTCACACACTGTTCCAAACATATTTACCTGACCCTGCAACTCCCATTCACTATCGCTCATCAGAACTGTGTTGTCAGCAACAGTAGTACCGGTACTGTACTGTTGAGGCAACTTCCACTCGTTTCCTTCCCTTATCAGCGGTACACCAACATCCGCTGCTCTTTCTTGTATTTCTTTCATGACTCCATCCATATACTGTACCGGTATATATTGAACAACCATGGGGACATCACACACACCCTTGCTTTAACCCAACATTCAGATTAAAGAACTCGCTCTGTTAATTATCCACACATACTGACACCTTTGCACCCTCATACATGCTTTTCATTGCTTTCAGCAACTTGCCATCTACTCCGTATATTCTCAGTACGGGTACTTTCCACATACCTTCTCTATCAATTCTGTCATAGGCCTTCTCCAACTCCATAAATGCAGCATACAACTTTTGTCGCTTCTCCAGATACTTCTCCACAACATATTTCCGGGCAAATATCTGAGCTACACATCCTCTTCCCTTCCTAAGATGACTACAGTATGCTAACCGTTTCCCCAGCAATACTGACTGAAAATGCCTAAATAGATTGCATGTGCTCTTCAGATTTATACATACATACATACATAACATTTTAAGACTGAGTGCTCCACACAGATGTGCAGTTTCAGTCTCTTTTCCTAATGGCGGCGTTCCAGGCAACCCTGTTAAGGGATGCTTTACTTGTCAAGTTTTTGGATTTGAGATCGGCACGTATAGTCCGATCCCAGGTCTTACTCGGTCCACCCCTTGGTGCAGCTCCCTCCACAATCGCAGACCTGCATCTTTTCACCCAATTTTGTTCATCCATTCTCTCCACATGTCCATACCATCCCAGTTTACTTGTACGCATCTCCTCGCTAATACTCTTAATACCTGAACGTCTCTTCAGCTCATCATTTGTTATTCTGTTGACATCCTTTATCTGAAATATGTAAAATTACACCAATTACCAACTACATTACCAAATTTTTTAATAAAGTACACTAACATAGATGGCATCAACACAAAGAAACACAAACTCTCACTCTTCATCAAACAACACAACATACACATTGCCATCTTACAAGAAACAAAACTCCGCACACCACAAAAAACACCCACATTTCATGATTTCACCACCATCAGACAAGACCGGGCTGTCGGCGGAGGCGGTGGACTCATCACCCTGGTACACAAAGAAATATCATACATAGTTACCAGTGTACAAACCAAATCCCTCCTCCCCCCAAATGATAACACAACAGAAATACAATCAATTAAAATATGCACTGGCAACAACTCCAACATAACCATCATAAACACATACATCCCTCCCCAAACATCCCCTACAGTACCAAATGAATACAGACCACACTTACAACACATCACAAACACCCCACACATCATCCTGGGTGGTGACTTCAACGCCAAGACGTCGGCCTGGTTTGTCAACAACCCCGACACAGACATAGGGCTGGTACTACAAAACCAAACTGATAACCTCATCATCCTTAACGACATCCATCAACATACCCATATTCCTCACCAAGCCCTCTATAACCCATCACCTCCAGACATCACCTTTTGCTCCCCAGAACTCGCTCCCACAACATCCTGGAGGGTGGTCAGAACCTTAGGCTCTGACCACCTCCCGATCATTATCACCACCAAAACCAGACTCACCCCAGCTAGCCACAAACACACATACACCAATTATAAAAGAGCTAACTGGGAAGCATTCACAAATGAGACAGAACAACACTTCACAACTCTAAACAGTACACCCATCACTAACATCAAAAATGCTGTACACATACTCAATAAAACTATCCAAAACGCTGACAAGAAACACATTCCAAGAGGTAACAGAAAAAGACACAACCCCAACTTCACACCAGAAATTCAAAACCTCATTAGACAATGCGACATACTGAAACACTCCCCAGCACCCCACACACAAGACATCACACAAAAAATCCAAGCACTCAACACCCAAACTAACAACAAAATACAAGAACAACAAAAACTAAATTGGAATAACTTCCTACAAACACTTGATCACAAAACAAACCCCAAAAACTCTACAAAACACTAAACAGCATTACACTTTCCAACAGAAACACAACACAATCACATGCTGCAATCACAACAACAGACTCTACTCCTTCATGTAAACAACAAGCAAACACTCTCATCAATCACTTCTCACATGTCAGCCACCTAAAACCTCACAAAGACGACCGACGTGTCATCCGACGTAAGAGACAATTCCCCACAGACCCTGACTATATACCCTTCACCAATCACCAGACAAAGCATATCATAAAACAATCTCAAGCACTCACCCGCTTGTGGCCTAGACAACATAAGCAACATACACCTCAGACACCTGGGACCACAAGGCATACAAGCACTCACTAACATATCAAACTACAGTTATTCACACAACACATTACCAGACATTTGGAAGCATGGTATCATCACCACATTTCCCAAACCCAACAAAGACCCCACGCTACCCTCCTCGCACCGCCCCATCACACTCCTTTGCTCCCCCTCCAAAGTCATGGAATGCCTAGTATTACAACTAATTACACCCGACCTACCCCTAGCTCCAACACAACATGGCTTTAGGCCACTGCACTCCACAAACACTCTTCTCACAGACCTTACACAAAGAGCTTTTGACGGCATCAACTCAGCTAGACCACCACACAGATCACTATTAGCCACACTCGACATTAGTAAAGCCTTCGATGCCATCCCCCGCCACAACCTAACAAACAAAATCTACAACACAAACATGCACAACAACACAAAAAGGTGGCTGGCCAACTTCCTAGCAGGCAGATGTGCACACGTATCTTTTGCCGGTCAGTCATCTAAAATCAGAAACTTTCCAAACGGAGTCTTAAATTACTTTAAAACCGAATTCGCTACCCACACAAAGTTTACCGTCTACAGTCTATAGGCTTCCACGCGTCCCCCAGTTTTGCTTAACCCGTCCGGCCCCAGCGACGCGTCTGGCGCGTCGCCTATGTATGTAACGCACAGCCCCAGCTACGCGTCTGATGAGTCACCCTAATTGCTCCGACCGTAACCTCAGGTGTAGCCACTCGAGAGGGCTCAGATTTGTATGGGAACTGTGTACGTATCCCACGCAACCGTGCCGATGGTTGAAAACTCTCAAAGTCCACGTGCGTGCGCGTGAGTGTGCAATAACCTGTTTTTTTGGGGAAATTGCCTTCAATTTTGTACTCTTGTAAAATTCGTTTTCGGGGGCTCTGTAGGACCATTCTTTAAGCTTTTTGAGCGGTTTTTCGTGGTTTTTCCTTCATTCCTAACCCATTCGCTATTGTTTCTGGAATAAAACCATTTTTTGAAAACGGGCGGGGTTCTGGTGAACAAAAAATACAAAACCAGCCGGGGCTCGACGGGTTAATAACATAATCTCTTTATTATTCAGATCTATAATTTTTTTTTTATTTAACTCTCTCAAAACAGTTCATGAGATGCGGTCTAGAAACGGCGTTACCGCATCTCCAGCTCGTCACAGCCATGCGACAAAGCCAACTAAGCCTTCGGACAGGCGCACCACTCCCAGGACTACAAGGACCTAACCACCACGCGCGGACACCACCCCAGCGCCTTTGATCCTCTCAAGCCGGGCGCCTTAAGTCTGGGCAAGAATATTCACAAGTACTCAGCCAGTCTGGACATCAGTAACTAAGCTTGCCTTTGGTATCTTGTTATCTGGGTAAAAGCAGCCAGAATAGCTGGTGTTCACACTTGAAGCTGTGTGCAGTGATCGGAGACGACCAGGTTGGGTTCCCCCCTTCAGGAAGAGGACTAGCTTGTGCAACCCTCTTTGGGCCCCACCTTCCTGGCCTTCGACGCTGTGCCTAGACCAAGTAAATAAGGATTCCTGTCTTGTTCCTTTCAAGGGATTATAAGGATAGTGCAGTACTTAGAGACGACCAGGTCGGGTTCCCCCCTTCAGGAAGAGGACTAGATTGTGCAACCCACTTTGGGCCCCACCTTCACTGGCCTCTATTTACTGTATTAGTCCTGTGGTTCCAGAGGAGATTGCAAGGGAGTAATTTAATTGTCCCAAACCTTAGACTAACCATAGTGTCACTGGATAGACTGCTTGCAACTCTATACAGACCATTATGCTAGTTGCCATAACCCCCCCATCAGCCAGAATAGCTGGTGTTCACACTTGAAGCTGTGTGCAGTGATCGGAGACGACCAGGTCGGGTTCCCCCCTTCAGGAAGAGGACTAGCTTGTGCAACCCACTTTGGGCCCCACCTTCCTGGCCTTCGATGCTGTGCCTAGACCAAGTAAATAAGGATTCCTGTCTTGTTCCTTTCAAGGGATTATAAGGATAGTGCAGTACTTAGACACGACCAGGTCGGGTTCCCCCCTTCAGGAAGAGGACTAGATTGTGCAACCCACTTTGGGCCCCACCTTCACTGGCCTCTATTTACTATATTAGTCCTGTGGTTCCAGAGGAGATTGCAAGGGAGTAATTTAATTGTCCCAAACCTTAGACTAACCATAGTGTTACTGGATAGACTGCTTGCAACTCTATACAGACCATTATGCTAGTCGCCATAGCCCCCCACCAAACCCTGTAGCAGAACTCCGGCATACTCTTAGTAAGTCCCTGCTCACGCAGAGTGCAAGAGGAACCCGGGTGTCTCCCGTGGTAGGTACAGAGGAGCAAGGAGCTGTAAGGACGTAGGAGTGCAGCCTAATCCCGGACCAACATCCGGAAGTACCACGCCCCAGCCGCCCTCCTGGACCACTGGATTCTCCCTCGATCTACGGCACCTCTTCACTCCAGCTCTCCTTTAACCCGTTGAGCCCCGGCTAGTTATAATATTTTGTTCACCCCAGTCCCAAGCCATTTTCACTTATTTTTTTTGTTTGCTAAAATGGAAGACAAGGATGAGAAATGAAAAAAAAAAAAAAAAAAATCACCTCTGACATTTGGGGGGGGGGGGGGGAGCCTCAACAAAATTTGTTGAGCCAAAATGGAAGAGAATGGTGAGAAATGAAGACAAAAATAAAAAAAAATCATTTCGGTCATTTGGGGGGCGGGGGGGGGGGGTTTCAATAGTTCGTCTCCCCTGCACGACCACCCGCCCAGTAGCACTAGGGTAAAAACTGAGTATGGCATTGTACGGCATACATCCTAAGGAGTATCTCACATAAATCTCAAGCCTCTAGCTCCCATACGACCGGAGTAATGAAGGTTCAAAGTGGCGGTGAACTAGGGGTGTAAACTATCCCCACTAAGCCCACCACCGCGCGGCTGTCTCGGCCCGCTCACACCTACTGGCCCGGCTCCCACACACACTACGGTACCTCCCCCTCCTATTCTCCCGCCATTTCCTACCTTACGAGCCACGTAAGTGTTTTTTATATGTCGGACGCAAGTGATGCGTCGCTGGGAGTTGGTGATCAAAGACTGCCGACGCAACACGTGCGACGCTGGGTCTCACCGGGTTAAGTGCCTTATTACGGTTTATGGGTATAGAGTTGTCTCAGGGTAGTGGTTGAAGTTATCTTCAGGGGTTCTCACTAAATAACGTCTTGCGAGAGGGCTTTCCTCTCTCTACGTAAATTGACGTTAATCTGCCCACTTGCCGGGACACATTAGACATAACTATCAGGGGATCCTCTCCGCACATTCCCGGGTTATTGGTCTCCCATAGCCTGTCAGAGGGGACGCGCCTATATAAGACCCACAGCTTATGACATACACACATATTTACACGTAACCTTGTTTCCTTGTATAACTTCTAGCCTCATTCACTTAACATTCTGTCAGGTTCATAACTCGAATAGATCTCACTCTATCTCAGCTCCCGACGATTGTTGTATCAGCCTTCCGCATCTTGCTAGTTGCCCACACAAGTAGTTTTAGAATAAATAATCTTGCCAGGTGAGATCTAGCACACCTGTAGAATTCAGTTCATTTGTGAGCCTTTCAGAGCCCACCTTATTGATGACCACTTGGTCATTGTTGCTTTAGAGTCAGTTAACGTCACTATTGCCGGGGACATCATAGTATGATTCAGACGACATCTGCCATTAGTGCACTCTTGTTACCTTGCTGAGATCTTGCTTGAGATCTAGTTGAGTGGGAGGTAAGCCTCCACTATTTTGGATACTCTATAATTGTATCCGAGGAGTTATTGTTAAATTGAGTCCGGACCCATTGTTCGACTCTTGCCTTATAATTGCTAATCATATTATTATTTGTATGCTCTATTTACCATTGGTGCCATTTTGATGATCTCAGTGTTCCAGAATTAAATATATTGCTCCTCCATGAACCAGGTGTAAAGCGAATAAAACCCATGTTAACTTGTCGCCTGTGTACTTATTCTCCTGCCGTGTTGTCTCTTTATTAAAGTTAACCCGTCAAGACCCAGCGACGCGTCTGACATGTCACCTATGTATGTAACGCAAAACCCCAGCGACTCGTCTGACGAGTCACCCTTTTAGCTCAGTCGTCAGGCTCAGAGTGGCTCTACCTAGAGGGCTCAGATTTGTATGGGAACTGTGTAAGTATCCCACGCACCCATGCCGATGGTTGAAAACTCTCAAAGTCCAACCGCATGCTCGTGATCACGCAAAACATGTTTTTTTTGGGAAATTGCCTTCAATTTTTTACTCTTGTAAAATCCGTTTTCGGGGGCTCTATAGGACCTTTTTTTGAGCTTTTTGATCGGTTTTTCGTGGTTTTTCCTTCATTCCTAACCCATTCGCTATTGTTTCTGGAAAAAAAAACTTTTTTCAAAACCGGCCGGGTTCTGGTGGTACATTTATTAATAACTAGCCGGGGCTCGACGGGTTAAAGGTATACTTCTCCAGTTAGAGAGTTAATCATTGCACTCAGAATATCTCGCATTCCAATTTGGACCGGGCATAACACTGGTAACAGCGGTGTCTCTTTCTCGAGGGTAGCCTTTCAGTTTTTTTTTTTCCTGCTTTAATATTTCTGAGAGTAGCACGACAGGGGTAAGTAGTCAGGATGACGGGGAGAGCACTGGATATTATTCCTTTCAAACCGGAGGAAAATGACATAGCCACCTATTTAGAGGTCGTCAAGCCAGTTCTTGACATCATATTTAAAGATGAAGTGGCCCCTAAAATTCATACAGTAGTAATGAAGCTAGGGCGACACATGGCCCTAGTTTCCAGTTATGTGAAAGAGAACCCGGGGATGACCTGGGAACAGTTTGAGACCTATACTAAAGCTGCCATTAACCCCGTCTTAGGTACCGTAATAGCTGACCAGCAGTTCCACACTATCACATACGACGGGGACCTCGACGCTACCATCAGCAAGCTCAACAGGCTGGCTTCCACCGCTTTTACGACGGCTACAGCTGCGGAGAAGAAAGAAAACGTCCGACGTACCCTGATGAGGATCCTCCCTATTGCAGTCCGGGACCACTTTGCCATTACAGAACCGGCCGGATATGACGCGGATCTCCCTGTCATACGCCGCCTTCTGGCCCTGCAGAAGTCCCGGGAGCAAGGAAAAATCGCCAGCATCAACAGAGCTCCGACTAAACCCCAAGGAGCTCCTTCCGGACCAATTTTCCACCCCAACCGCAGCCCGGATAAACCAGAAGAGTGGGCCAGGATCAAGCCTGGAGATTGGAAGCCCTGCGGATCCCAGTGCCCTATCAACGGGCTGAAACGTTCCTTCTCCGAATTGTTGGCCAAGCGCTCAAGGATTCCTTTATTCTGGGGACAGATTCCCTGGTTGAAACCATCCAGACGAGTTGCCACAATCCTGGAGGACGGCACTGCAGGAGCTGATGACCACGGCGAGGAAGCTGCAGAGGTTGGTGACCCGGACGACCACAGCACAGTCGAGCCGGAAGTCATCCGACCGGGTTTTTAGACCGCCCCCGCCCACCAACTTGGAGACTGGCGGGGGCTCGAGATAAGGGTAGCTCTACTATGATGAAACCTCCCACTTACACCCACCTCACCATCCAAGGAGTCAAATCTCGACTACTCGTCGACACCGGAGCCTCAAGATCATGTATTTTTTCCTCATATCACCAGAGACATCACAACACTTTTGGACCTCTTCAACGCTCTTCCACCACCCTTATTGATGCCAACGATAACCTCATTCCAAGTACTGGCATCACTGCACCACTATATGTGGCCACCCCTCAACCCAACCACGGCCATCACCACGCTTTCATGGTATTTCCCTCCCAAGAGACCACTTACGACGGATACCTGGGATTCGATCTTCTCACTGTCCTTCGCACTACCATCCAGTGTGTGGAACGAAGATTGCTATTTTCCACCGACCACCCAGGACTCACCACTCCGAAGACTACAATACCGCTCCACAACCCCCCTCAACCTTTGAAAGCCATCCATGTTGCATCGGCCATCACCACTCAACCCATCACTTTGCTGCCACATCATGAACATTGGGTATCCATCCATCCAACCCTGACAGGAGAACTCATTCACACTCCTTCTCTTCAGAGCCCTTTTAACAGGGATTGCCTCACTGCACCTGCCATCTTAAAACAAAACGCAGTACGTATAGCCAACATCTCCGACCACCCTATCACCTTACCCAGGGGTCTCACCATTGGAGAACTGGAGATCTACGATGACCAGCCCTCACCTACCACCACCACCATTCCTTCATCAACTCCATCACTCCCGGAAATTCCTACTCACCTCACCCCTCAGCAAAAGGACGATCTGTGTCAGTTAATGACAGAATACCAGGACATCTTCGCCACCAACTCCCAAGATGTAGGCCACACCCATGTACTAGAACATCACATACATACTGTCGGACCCCCAGTGAGACAAGCTATACGAAGAAAGAACCCCCTTCAGCGCCAAGAAGAACAGAAACAAGTTGCAGAAATGCTAGAAGCAGGCATCGTCAACCCCTCAACTAGCCCTTGGTTCTCCCCAGTGGTACTGGTCAAGAAGAAGGATGGGTCCTCTCGTTTCTGCATCGACTATCGACAACTCAACGATGTCACCATCAAGGATGCCACCCCTCTGCCCCGCATCGACGACTCCCTAGATTCCCTACTAGGGGCCAGATGGTTCTCCACTCTGGACCTACAATCAGGGTATTGGCAAGTCCCCATGGCCCCCGCAGACCAAGAAAAGACGGCTTTTTCCACCAGTTAAGGAAAGTTATACGAGTTCTCTGTACTACCGTTCGGATTGTGTAACGGTCCCGCCACCTTCTCCCGGCTGATGGAATACGTACTTCAGGGATTAACTTGGGAAACATGTTTGGCCTACTTAGACGACATCATCGTGTTTGGCCGCACCTGGGCAGAACACCTCCAGCGCCTCCGCCAAGTTTTCCAGAGGATCCGGCAAGCCGGATTGAAACTGAAACCCACCAAATGTACCATGGCTCGACAATCAGGTACAATTCCTAGGACATCTGGTATCCGAAGAAGGACTCGCCCCCGACCCAAAGAAACTACAAGCCATCCAAGAGATCCAACCCCCGAAGTCAGTGAAAGGAGTGAGGGCTTTTCTGGGGTTAGCATCTTACTATCGGAGATTCATGAATAATTTTGCTACAATTGCCAGACCCCTGCACGACTTAACCCGGAAAGAAGAACCTTTTGTGTGGACCCCCGACCGCATCCAAGCCTTCAACTCCCTCAAGGACCTGCTCGTGTCTGCCCCCGTCTTCTCTTTTCCGGACTACCAACTTCCATTCCGACTCTACACCGACGTGTCCCTCCTCGGCGTCGGTGCAGTCCTCTCCCAAAATCGAGAAGGACGCGAGCACATCATTGCTTGTGCCAGCCGGATCTTAACCCCTGCAGAGACCAACTACCCCGTAACCAAGAGAGAATGCTTAGGCATCGTTTGGGCCCTCCAACACTTCCGGGCCTACCTAGCGGGCGTCAAAATCACCATCATCATGGACCACCAAGCCCTACAATGGCTCAGAAGATCAGACACTAAAAACGCCCTGACAGTCCGTTGGCGAGAGTCACTGGAGGAATTCGACTTTGAAATCTCCTATCGGCCGGGAAAACTCCACACCAATGCAGACGCCCTATCCCGGCTACCTCTTGCACCAGAACAACTCAAAGCCATTCAAGACCCACGACCCCCACCTACCACCACTCCCCCTCTCATACAGGCGTACCTCCAGAACGAAAAACCTAATTGGATCTCCACCCGACTATTTGGCCTCTTGCAAAGAAGGGGAGACGTACTCTTCACACCCGAAGGTCAGATTGTACTAGGCCCCGAAGATGCAGAGCAAATGATGTCTTCCCTGCACACCAACAACGGGATCCACCTAGGACAGAAGAAATTGGTGAACACCTTCAAGGACACCTACTGGACTCCTCGCCCATACACCACTGCCAAACAGATCACCGAAGCCTGCCGCGCCTGCACCCTGGGAAAAGATCAAACACGCACCCCAGGACCCTCCGGCAAACTCATCGCTTCTAAACCTTGGCAACTTCTGGCAGTTGACGTCATGCAAAATGACAGGGGATACCGCTACATCATCACCTTTGTGGATACGTACTCCAAATACGTCATCGCTTGCCCTGCCCGAGAACACACAGCTATGGCCGTAACAGAGGCATTATTACAACATGTGTTTCCATACTTTGGATTGCCTCAGGCAATCCACTCCGACAATGCCCCTGAATTTACCGGACAAATTTGGACACAGATCTCAGAAATATTCGGGTTCCACATTAGCCATTTTTCACCTTACTGGCCAAAAGGGAACTCCATATGCGAGCGT
Organism: Paralithodes platypus; assembly: GCA_032716605.1. Classification (NCBI taxonomy): domain Eukaryota; kingdom Metazoa; phylum Arthropoda; class Malacostraca; order Decapoda; family Lithodidae; genus Paralithodes; species Paralithodes platypus. Next base: position 27,965,892 of record CM064581.1, on the reverse strand, counting down.
TCCCATCGAACCATCGCCAATCAAATCCGGACCCGCCTGCAACAGATGAACTCCTCGGACTGGACCAGCCAAGTTCGCATCATACAATGGGGAATAAACACCTGCCCCAGAGACAACGGGATCACCCCTCACAAGATGGTTTTTGGAAGCCCACCTCTCCTAATACCTCTACGTCACCTAGCTGGCCCTACTGAGCCCTCGCCAGGTCTAAACACCAACCTCGTCCATCTTAGAAACCGCCTACGTCAGCTCCAATTCACGCAAGATCTCCAGCCTGATGAAGTCCCCCAAAATAACCCTCACCGAGTAGGCGACCTGGTAATGGTAGCCATCTTGCCTGTACCCTCCAAACTGAAGCCACGGTACAAGGGTCCATTTGAGGTCCTCAAAATTCCTAACTGTTTCCAGGTCATAATTAACTATCACAGGGAATCTCGCACTTATAGGAATAGATTTGTCAGAAGGTTCCAACCTCTTAACAAAAATGTAACTTTAGTCGCTGAACCAGACCAGGATGTTAAATGTACTACCCCTGTTTCAAATCTTCACCCTCAAACCTCCCTTCTTCCCAGACCTGACCCCCTCACCCATTCCGTACCTCCTCCTCAGCCCCCCCTCATTTCTCCTTTGCCTGCCTTTAACTCTCCTGTTCCTCAGCCTCCTGTTGCCCTCCCCACTCGCCTCACCCAGTTCACCCCTTCTCACCTCCCTAAACACCAACCTCCTCCACCTCCTATCCTCTCTACCCAAACTCAAACCTCCCCCTCTTCTCCTTTACCTCCTGTCAGCCACCCCCCTCTTCTACCCCACTTCACCCCTTCCGCATCCCTAAGCTCAAACCTCTGTCCTTTCCCTCTCTCCAAACTCAAACCTCTCCCTCTCTCTCTGCCCTCACTTCACCTCAGCAACCCCTTTCTGACCAGTCACCATTAACCAGCCATACCTCCTCTAGCCTTCCCCCATCTCCACCAAAACTCACCAACATACCCCCCGCTTTACCTATCACCCCCAGTCTTCGCCCTAAAACCCCTTTCTGTAATCCCTCACCTGTCCCTCCTGACTCTAAAAACCTACTTTCCTCTCCTAAATCTATTTCCCCTCCATCGCGTAAAACCATACATAAATTTCGCCCAATGACACCATTAACCCCCTCTCCCCCTTCCCCAGACTGCCTTCTCATACCCGCTGTGGGAGACCAGTCAAGCCACCCACCAAATGGGAACCAGCCCTTTCCCAGCCAAGAACAAGAAAAGGGCCAAACTCAGCTGCCCGGAGCCACGTCACCAAGCCGGTTCCAAGCTCCTCCCCCCAGCCTGGTACCTCGGCGTCCGCACCACCGAATGACAAGGGCCCAGCCAGGATCTCTGTCCTCACTCACCACCCACCTCCCACCACGACGACACCCTCGCTGACCTCTCTCACCAATATGAGAATTGACCAGATAGCCCTAGTGCGGAAGGACTCCACCATCCTGATCAGATCACCCCACCAACTTCTCGACCAGCTGAGATACTACGACTCCTCTTCTCTCCTCACCCTCACCGGAGACCAGAGGGCCACACCGAACAACAGGGGGATTATCTACCACCACCTCCTCCAACACCTGACCCCCATCTTCCAGGATGCTACCTCTAGACACTACCACCTTGAGTCCCGGGGTCGGGACTTTTCTCTGCCCGACGGTAGTGAGATGCGGTCTAGGAACGGTGTTACCGCATCTCCAGCTTGTCACAGCCATGCGACAAAGCCAACTAAGCCTTCGGACAGCCTTCCCCCTGCCATCCAGACCCACGACAAACCTGCCCCTGCCCGTATCGCCAAGATAACGGTGGAACGAGTGGGACACGTCCGTCCCGAGTGGACCACACCAGTCACCCACGGCAAGTCATTTTCTTTGACCACCAGAGCCAAAGAAAATGACCATCGCAGGGGTAACCATTACAAACCCCCATCACCCAGCCCAGTAACTCCTCAACCTAGCTACACAACCACAGGTGGTACCAGGTTGTTACCTAAATTACCTTTCATATCCCCTATCAAAGAACCTAAAGCTCTTTCAGAACCAAAACCTCTCTTCCCCAGATTGCCTTTCATATCCCCTATCAAGGAACCTAAAGCTCTTGCATCCATTCAATCTAAACCATTGTCCCGGGTTAAAGTCACTCATAAACCAAAACTTGCCTATCCTTCCAGCCAACAATAAGTCTTAACCCCCAGAATAAGTCATCATCCATTGTAAGAAACTCATCCGCTTCCTCTCCCACCAGGAAGCCATCACCCCATAATGTGTACAGATCTGCCCTGAGGAATCTTCCTCCAGCTACATCTACAAGGGCCAGCCAAAAGTCCAGGCGCACCACTCCCAGGACTACAAGGACCTAACCACCATGCGCGGACACCACCCCAGCGCCTTTGATCCTCTCAAGCCGGGCGCCTTAAGTCTGGGCAAGAATATTCACAAGTACTCAGCCAGTCTGGACATCAGTAACTAAGCTTGCCTTTGGTATCTTTTTATCTCGGTAAAAGCAGCCAGAATAGCTGGTGTTCACACTTGAAGCTGTGTGCAGTGATCGGAGACGACCAGGTCGGGTTCCCCCCTTCAGGAAGAGGACTAGCTTGTGCAACCCACTTTGGGCCCCACCTTCCTGGCCTTCGATGCTGTGCCTAGACCAAGTACATAAGGATTCCTGTCTTGTTCCTTTCAAGGGATTATAAGGATAGTGCAGTACTTAGAGACGACCAGGTCGGGTTCCCCCCTTCAGGAAGAGGACTAGATTGTGCAACCCACTTTGGGCCCCATCTTCACTGGCCTCTATTTACTGTATTAGTCCTGTGGTTCCAGAGGAGATTGCAAGGGAGTAATTTAATTGTCCCAAACCTTAGACTAACCATAGTGTCACTGGATAGACTGCTTGCAACTCTATACAGACCATTATGCTAGTCGCCATAACCCCCCCATCAGCCAGAATAGCTGGTGTTCACACTTGAAGCTGTGTGCAGTGATCGGAGACGACCAGGTCGGGTTCCCCCCTTCAGGAAGAGGACTAGATTGTGCAATCCACTTTGGGCCCCACCTTCACTGGCCTCTATTTACTGTATTAGTCCTGTGGTTCCAGAGGAGATTGCAAGGGAGTAATTTAATTGTCCCAAACCTTAGACTAACCATAGTGTCACTGGATAGACTGCTTGCAACTCTATACAGACCATTATGCTAGTCGCCATAACCCCCCACCAAACCCTGTAGCAGAACTCCGGCATACTCTTAGTAAGTCCCTGCTCACGCGGAGTGCAAGAGGAACCCGGGTGTCTCCCGTGGTAGGCACAGAGGAGCAAGGAGCCGTAAGGACGTAGGAGTGCAGCCTAATCCCGGACCAGCATCCGGAAGTACCACGCCCCAGCCGGTCTCCTGGACCACTGGATTCTCCCTCGATCTACGGCACCTCTTCACTCCAGCTCTCCTTTAAGTGCCTTATTACGGTTTATGGGTATAGAGTTGTCTCAGGGTAGTGGTTGAAGTTATCTTCAGGGGTTCTCACTAAATAACGTCTTGCGAGAGGGCTTTCCTCTCTCTACGTAAATTGACGTTAATCTGCCCACTTGCCGGGACACATTAGACATAACTATCAGGGGATCCTTATATCCGCACATTCCCGGGTTATTGGTCTCCCATAGCCCGTCAGAGGGGACGCGCCTATATAAGACCCACAGCATATGACATACACACATATTTACACGTAACCTTGTTCCCTTGTATAACTTCTAGCCTCATTCACTTAACATTCTGTCAGGTTCATAACTCGAATAGATCTCACTCTATCTCAGCTCCCGACGATTGTTGTATCAGCCTTCCACATCTTGCTAGTTGCCCACACAAGTAGTTTTAGAATAAATAATCTTGCCTGGTGAGATCTAGCACACCTGTAGAATTCAGTTCATTTGTGAGCCTTTCAGAGCCCACCTTATTGTTGATGACCACTTGGTCATTGTTGCTTTAGAGTCAGTTAACGTCACTATTGCCGGGGACATCATAGTATGATCCAGACGACATCTGCCATTACTGCACTCTTGTTACCTTGCTGAGATCTTGCTTGAGATCTAGTTGAGTGGGAGGTAAGCCTCCACTATTTTGGATACTCTATAATTTTATCCGAGGAGTTATTGTTAAATTGAGTCCGGACCCATTGTTCGACTCTTGCCTTATAATTGCTAATCATATTATTATTTGTATGCTCTATTTACCATTGGTGCCATTTTGATGATCTCAGTGTTCCAGAATTAAATATATTGCTCCTCCATGAGCCAGGTGTAAAGCGAATAAAACCCATGTTAACTTGTCGCCTGTGTACTTATTCTCCTGCCGTGTTGTCTCTTTATTAAAGTTAAAGGTATACTTCTCCAGTTAGAGAGTTAATCATTGCACTCAGAATATCTCGCGTTCCAATTTGGACCGGGCATAACAGTTCGAGTCCCTACGAATTCCAGCAATTATTTAGCCAACCTACCTATACATACCTACCCTACCAAATAATAATGATAAATTCAAATTTATTTTTGGTGAATGACAGAGTATTGGCTAAGGTTTTTAACAATTCCTCCCTTTGCCAAATGCTTAGTTTAATAACAATGATATGGACCTTTAAAGTTTTGGCAATTGCCCGTGTGACTCGTATTTTAACCCTCCTAAAGTGTTACCACGAAATACCGCTAGATCCTTTCTCAAAAGTCGCTAGCATGTTGCTACATAGCCAAACAATGTTAGGATAATGCTTCAATTTCTAAAGAGTTTTGGTTTGTTTGTTTTGCAAATTTTACAATGTAGTATGACTAGAATGTCTGAAATTTTCAAATTATCCCTAGTAAATGTCTCTAGATATAAAAGAAATGGCTGCTAGATTGAAGTAAATAGCTCTACATTTAGCGGTAACATGTAGCTTTACAACTGGCAACACTGCAACCACCACCTCCCTCCCACCCTCCCAGTATGTCTCCACAAAATACCGCTAGATCCTTTCTCAAAAGTCGCTAGCATGTTGCTACATAGTGATACTACATGGTATCATATATTGGTCTGTGATTGAGTGTGATTCAGTTTGCTGTTCAGTGTGCTAGGTGTTGATTAACTGTTCTTCAAATGTTCTTTTTGTGTAGTGTTCATTCCTTGTAACGAGTGCATTTACTCGAGGCCTTCACTCGGCGCTTAGCCCATTACCATTCTTTGCCGTGATTAACTGAATCATCATGCTTATCAACCTGTTCGTTTTCCCTAGTTAATAGTGATTATAATTAATATGAAAATTAGAAGTGTTTAATATCATCCTTCTTCATTAATTTGTGATTATCTGAAACATTAACCCTTTGGGCCTTCTGAAACGCAACAGCATGCTAGTTGCCCTTGCTTGAATTTTAATCTCTTGGGTTCAGCATTGTAGGATCGTAACAAGAATTTGGCCAAATTAGATGTTGACTGGATGGTGTTCGTGAAGGCTCTGGCGTACCTCAAAAGCACACCTTGCTGCCTCGGCAAACCGCCAGGAGCCCAAATTATCGTACCGCATTTAGGTTGCTCTATACGATAAATTATATTAATATATATACGATAAATTCATATATACTGCATAAGACCATGGCAATATTGCGTAATAGCATATTAGGCCTTTTATAACTTAACTTATTTACAATCTTATAATATACGATCTACTCGTCCTACGTCGTGCTGTAGGAGAGATCGTGACGTCACAGAGACATACGAGATCACAAAAGAGTCATATTCTATCGTATTTATACGATACACTTCCCCCACAAAAAAGACCTGAACCCCACCTTAAACCTAAAGTTGCCCAGAGGCTATCTTCTGACGCCACAAGTCAACGGCGCCAGCAGCAGCGCGTCTGGGACGCGTCCCGGTCCGAGAATGGTCACCATCAGTAAGAGGTGAGTCGTTCCTTTGAGAATCCTCGGACCCAGCAATAACAGGTGGAGCATCAGATTGCAATGCGGAATCGAGCTCCAAAGCGTACAAACGTGCGATAGGACGAACAGTAGTTCCAGTGGCTGTCTTCAATAGCGCCACCCGCTCTACAGAGTCTGCCCCCTTGTATACCTCCAACACGCGGCCTAATTTCCAGTATAAACGAGGACTATCTTCTTTAATTAAAACAACTTCGCCAACTGTAGGTGCCGTTGGTCTACCAGAGGGAGTAACACTCCTTTCCCTCAATGCTAGCAGATATTCACTAATCCACCGTTTCCTAAAATCCTCGATTATCCTGGATATATACTGGTATCTCTTAGACACCGCTACCTCAGAGTACAACGAGGGATCCTCTAACTCTACTATGGATTGGAAATCAGATGGAAACGCAGTCAATGGTTTTCCATATAGCAAGTGAGCTGGCGTTAATGGTAGTGGTTCTTGCAGGTCGGTGTACACATATGTAAGCCGGCGATCATTCACGACTGCCTCTATCTCTGTGAGGACTGTCGTCAACTCACTCTTCTTTAATAGAGCACGTCCTACAACCGCTCTTAGTCCTGACTTTACTATGCCGACACACCGTTCCCACATGCCACCAAACCAAGGTGCCTTAACTGGAATGAACCTCCATTCGCACTTCTTCTCTCCCAAAAAAGTGATGATAGTAGGATCACTACTCATATCCTTGAGATATGTTGATGCTTGGACATAAGTGGGAGCATTGTCGCTAAGAATGAGTAGAGGGAATGAATGACGGGCACAAAACCGTCTAAACGCCAGCATAAATTCTTCGCTAGACATATTATCACATAGTTCTAGGTGTACCGCTCGAGACGTTGCACAGGTAAACAATAATATATAAACCTTCTCATGCTCCCTCGTCTTCAATGCCCCTGTGTAATCTAATCCTACCGCTAGGAAAGGTTCTACGTGCTTTACACGGCATTCAGGTAGAGGTGGAGCTGGTCCAGTTGCATATGGCTTACCCTTTAGTCTCTGGCATATTACACACTTTCTTACTACGCGTCGAGCTAGTTGTCGAACTCTGGGTATCCACCATGTGAGACGTAAATTTGATATAATATGACATACCCCATAGTGTTTTACTTCCCTATGTGCACGTATGATCAATAGATCAGTAACGTGATGTCTTGTTGGCATAAGTATAGGGCGGTTTGTGCCGTCTGGTACACCCGACCACTTCAGGCGACCCTCACACCTGATGAGGCCATTGTCTAGGTGCAACCTTAGTTGACGCATTATATTAGGCATTAATGTCTTATTCGAGCCTTTCAAGGATTCTAATTCATTGGAAAAGGTTTCTACTTGAACCCATTTGATCAAAGTTACTTCAGCTGCTTTAAATTCACGAGCATCAATGTTGTGACCCCTGTTGCAGAGTTGGCCCGTTACTTTAAGCTTGAGATTGGATACATACCGCAACACCCAAGCTACAACTCTGACTAGTTTATTATAGTCACCTAATCTTGCCCACTTCATGATAGGACCCGGTGGCTCATTTGGTTGGGCTGTAACTGCCACTGTTTCCAGTGGCAGAAGTCCCTCACCAACAGCATGCCATTTCGTCCATTCACTTTCATGGAGCAGCCACTTTGGACCATGCCACCACAATTCGGACTTCATTAACTGGCTAGCCATTATACCCCTAGTTATGAGATCACTAGGGTTTTCTTTTGTATTTACATAATGATAAGCAACGTCTGGCAAAAGGGCTCTAATCTCATCTACCCTATTCCGCACATAAATTGGCAGAGACTTCTTGCTATGTATCCAGTTGAGTGCGACCTGACTATCGCACCATACATGAACGATTTCAATATTTAATTCGCTCTCGTATGCTGCGCGTACATGTTGCACCAGACGTGCTATTAGCAGCATGGCAGTCAATTCCATTTTAGGGATAGTTACCCTTTTAACCGGGGCTACCTTGGCCCGGGCTGTAACTAAATGTGCCCCAAATGAAGTAACGACATATATGGCTACCCCGTATGCTGTGGCGCTAGCATCGCAAAACGTGTGTATCGTAACGTCACCGAATGCCGCCACTTTACGAGGTATAGGTTTAGTACACAGGATGGCATATTCATTCAACAACAATGTCCCTTGGTCATTCAGGTCCTCGGGCAAACTGTCATTCCATCCTATCTTACGTCTCCAAACTTCCTGCATTAGAATCCTAGCTCTTATGGTAACGGGTTATGCTAAACCCAAAGGATAAAAAAATTGCGCAACTTTGCTCAACAGACTTCTTTTGGTGTGCGCTCCTGTCTGCTGAGCAAAAGACCTTGTTTGAAAAGTTAGTATGTCATGTTTAGGTTGCCAGATCATCCCCAAATTTCTGGACTTTTCCTGGTTAAGAGATGCCGTACCATCCACCTGTATTAAACTCTGAAGATCTTCACTATTAGTAACCCACTCGCGGAGAAATAGATGTGCATCCGCAAACAATCTGCGTGCTTGCCAGTATGCATATAACAAATCATCCTGACTATCGCTAGTACCCTGCAAATTGTCAATGTATAATCCGCGAGATAGTTTACTTGTGTCCTCATGAGTGTCAGCTAGATGTTTTCTGATTGTGGCATTTAACAAAAACTGCGAGCAAGTGGCCCCAAAGAGTACAACCCGAAAACGGTATATTATGATGGGACTTTCAGAGTTGCTAATGTCGCTGAACCAAAGAAAGCGGGTAACATATCTATCTTCCTCCTTTAGCTTGACCATCAAGAATGCTTTCTCGATGTCACTGGTATAGGCGTACTTCCCCAGCCTAAACCGCAATAGATGTTGGGACAGGTCCGACACCATGGACGGACCTGTCAACAGGCAGTCATTTAAACTGGGTTGTTGTCCTTGGTGGGCAGAACAGTCATACACCACCCATATTGGTGTGGTGACGCTGTCTTTCCTTACCCCATGATGGGCCAGATAGTGAACCCTACCCTTCTTAAACGGTTCCTCGACATCGACTCTCTCAATAAAGTCCCTATCTTCATAACTCCGAAATACATCGTCATACGCCTGGCGTGTGCTCGGTTCGTTAGACAATTTCCGCTGCAATGCGCGCAAGCGACCTAATGCCAAACCATAGTTGGTAGGCAGGCTTATCTCACTGTTCTTCCAGGGTAAACTAACTTTATATTGCTTGTCTGAGGCACAGTAGCACACAGACTCGTCAAACCTTTGTAGCGCAACTTCCGAGTCATAATCAGTCTCCATAGGATTAATGCCTATGTGATCCAATCTCCACAGTCGTTCCAGGTCGAACTCGGCAGCCATCTTAGGGTCACTAGGTTGGGAATCCTCCCTTTCCAACTCCTCTGCCGCGGTTACATTGACTCTATATATCGAGACCGTGTCGACCAGGACCTTTGACTGTGTAGTATGCACCTTTCCGCTCATGCAGTATCCAAATTTAGTGGGGATTAAAATTACACCACACATCTTTTTAAATCCAGGGTATACTACTTCATAATAATGATCCACACCAAGTAGAACATGCACCTCACTCTGATTTCCCATGGGATCTGACAAGTTAACCCCTTTGCTACGTAATGCGTGTTCCACCTTCTTCACACCCACAGATACATATTCTGGTAGGGTGTCTACTACGATACAAGTCATAAAGTACCGGTTTTTACGATAGCAATATGAAATCTCCGCTATCTCGTAGTCTTGTTTATCAGTAACCCCTGTGAAGCCCTGTAATCGAAGAGTCTCAGCCCCTACAATTCGGTGCTTCAATCCCACTAGTACGGACCTCTTTATAAAGGAACGTTGAGATCCTTGATCTAGAAGTACCCGACAAACTTTGTTAATGTCATTAACTTCCATGGGAATCTGTATTGTGGGCAATATAGTGGTGTCTTGCGTGCTACCTAGTGCCACAGTTGTAGTACCCTCATTTTTTATGTCTTTGACTTTATCTGCTGTAGGACACAACTTATCAAAGTGATGTCCTTTGCAGTGGCGACAGGGCCTTAAGTATGTAGCAGTACATTGTCCCTGCTTACCATGTTCCCCACTTAGACAACCTACACATAGCTTCAATCTTTTCGCCTGTGCTAGTTTTGTCTCATTTGTTGGGTATTTTATGCAGAAACTCCATTTATGTTTGTTGTTACATAGCTTACATAGAATCTGAGCAGGTTTCTTATACACACCCTCTTTCTTTACTTTAGTCCCCACTGTCATGCTTATTGTTCCCCTCTTCTCCACATTCCCATTCCCTCCCGACACATACATTCTCCCTTTGTTCAACTGTAGATTATTGATCTCCTTGCTGAACTGAGTTTTGAACTCCCCCAGCTCAAATGATCTTACCTTATCAAGTATTGCCATAGGAAGCTTCTGACGCAAGATAATGACTATCATTTCCTGTGTGGTAAGCCCTAGGGTGTCTAGCGATCGAGTATGGCACTCCATATTTGCCCTGAAGTTTGTCAACTCATCAACCTTATACTGTGGTTCTGCGAGCCCCAACAAGGCAACAACATGGGCCATCTTCAACTGCTCTCTATCCCCGTATGTGGACTCTAATAAGTGTACCGCTTCAAGATAACTACCACCCACCACTGCAAAACCCTCTATTAAATGTAAGGCCTCTCCTTCCATTTGTCCCTTCAGATAGTGAAACTTGCGGACATTATCCAAAGAGGATTCATGAACCGTAGATCGAAATACGTCCCAGAAAGCTAACCACTCGGTTAACTTGCCCCCAAATGTAGGAAGATTGAGCTTTGGGAGGTGTACAGTATGTTTTGGGTCAGCCCTTCTATGGGCCTCATTATCGCCTCCCTTCTTACTTGCGACAGCACGCTGTAATAGGCGCTTCGCTCTAAAGACAGGTTCGTCATAGAGGGCGCGATTATCACACTCTGTAACTATCTCTTCCTCCTCTATCATGTCAGCCACAATCACCTCACTCAGAGCCGTAATACGACCGTGGGTAGCCTGGACGTTATCTAATCTAGCCTCCAATTCCTCTAGTTCAGCAGTAGTGATGAAAGTGTTTAAGTCCACAATTAGCCTATTTAATACTCCCCGAAGTCCCGCCCTTTGATTTTTAGGGGCTTTGCTTAGCACACCACTAGACGGTGTCTCTGTACGGTCTTTATCCATTTTGCATGTGAGCCTATAGGCTATGTATCTAAATGTTACGTTACAAAGACAACGGCCAAATAATAGTCTAATTAAGAGACGCCAACCGGCGGACTTCTATGTTATGGAGAACAAATAATACACTAAATAGCAATACCTACTAATGGATCATATTGAACAAGAAAAAATGTTAGGTCAGGTCATATGTCACAGGAAGTCTGAAACGGAAAAGAAAATTATTGGGGAAAGATGATGGGTGGGATGCAGGACTTAGGCAGGCACAACGATGTGACCCTGCATTCCGGCTCTAACCATCGCTTGGCTAGCCTTGCCAGTTTATCATAGAGTTGTTCCTGCATCCTGTTATATGTCCCCTTGTTCATTGCCTTAAAATTCCTTACTGGTAGCTAATTCCCGGGTCTGGGCACCAATGTGGTAAACTATCAATGGAAGTTAAATATTACTAAGCTATAATGAATCAAATAAAATCAATCTAAATGAAAACTACTCTATATATAAATTGAATTCAATCTGAAACAAGCTAATTTATATCCAAAGGTCTCACATAATAAATGTATATATAGGGTAAGGTTATAAGGGTTAATATTAGCCAGGAATTAACTCACCAATAGTTCCACGTGGCAATGAGGCAAGGGAGAACATTTTACCCAATATGGCGGTGGACAATGGGGAACGAGACTTCGGTCCCAAGACTCGAGTCAAGTTAAAGAAAGAATAAATGATTACATGGGAATTGACATAATTATTATAATTTATGCTTATCTATCAGTCAGTCATGATGTCGATGAGAGCGTCGTGATGGTGTAGCTGAGTGTATTGCTGTATGTGTATTATGATTAGAGGCACAAAAGCTCGATCAACTGAGGGCGGAAATTTAGATGTTAACTGGTTGGTGTTCGTGAAGGCTCTGGCGTACCTCAAAAGCACACCTTGCTGCCTCGGCAAACCGCCAGGAGCCCAAATTATCGTACCGCATTTAGGTTGCTCTATACGATAAATTATATTAATATATACGATAAATTCATATATACTACATAAGACCATGGCAATATTGCTTAATATCATATTAGGCCTTTTATAACTTAACTTATTTACAATCTTATAATATACGATCTACTAGTCCTACGTCGTGCTGTAGGAGAGATTGTGACGTCACAGAGACATACGAGATCACAAAAGAGTCATATTCTATCGTATTTATACGATAATCCACATAAAATAGAAACGTATCACGATTGTTGTCTAATACAACCATAGATAATGCTATTACATATTATTTGATCATGATGTCGAATTTAGCAGTTGCTGTTTACCTTGAACAGTAATGACAGTCTGTGACAGAACCGAAAGCTTCTCTTGCCGTGTAGTACTCAAAGAAAGCAGGGGTACTTAAGCCGGCCCATACCGAACTGTTATACCAAGTCAGAGATGCAGAGGTAACTTTCACAATGCATTATAACCCTAGACAGACACCAATATACCACTAAATCAGACAAATATCACTACAAAAAAAATAGGAAAATATTATATTAATGTCCTAGGTATTTGAAATTATGCAAATGAGTAAAATCCATTATGATATAATGATAATGGAATTGATTAGTATCTGGCAACAGTGTTGGACTATAATTTTCTGAACGTATGCGAACTTCGGAGTATTTATCCCATTAATTCCTGGATTCCTGGATTGTAGTTTAGGACCGAAGTCCTGGGCCACGCTGGTGTGCCGCCCTCAGTAGTTCCTCGCTCTGGTTTGATGTAGCAGGCTGTTTCCGTCGGACGTTTGGTAATAGTGTGGCAGCGATGGTTTGTCGGGTATTGTTCGTAGGAATTTGTCCAATCCAGTCTTGAAACTTAACCCGGGAACTGCGGGGAGACTCTTAAGAGTTCCCCCGGCGGACTGCGGGGAGACTCTTATGAGTGAGTGAACAAAAAATCAACTTTTGATATCGAAAACAAATTTTTTTTTTTATTTTTTGTTTTTTTTTGGCCCCTGGGCCATGCAAAATCTCAGTCCTCTACCTCCCCTCCTTCCCCACTTTCCTCCTCTCCTTCAGTTATCACCTATTTTCCCTGTTATTCCCTTATTCTGAGGTATATTTTCATGCTAACATTAGCGAGTTGCAAGCAGGGTGTTGTCATCACTGATGGCAAGCGAGTGCAAGAGAGAGAGAGAGAGTATCGATCGACTGTGTCTCAGTGGCCTTGGGGGAAATTGGCGGGAAAGCAGGTTGCCTCACCCATATATTATACAACTCGCGGGCTATATCTCCGATTTTGACCATCCAAACGCTGTTTTCACTCGTTTTATTGTTGTTTCAGGTTAATACCTTTATAATCAACCCATAATAGGCGCATATGGATAAGTATTAATGCTATTAACCCGTTGAGACCCAGCGTCGCACGTGTTGCGTCGGCAGTCTTTGATCACCAACTCCCAGCGACGCATCACGTGCGTCCGACATATAAAAAACACTTACGTGGCTCGTAAGGTAGGAAATGGCGGGAGAATAGGAGGGGGCGGTACCGTAGTGTGTGGGGGAGCCGGGCCAGTAGGTGTGAGCGGGCCGAGACAGCCGCGCGGCTGGTGGTGGTGGGCTTAGTGGGGATAGTTTACACCCCTAGTTTACCGCCACTTTGAACCTTCATTACTCCGGTCGTATGGGAGCTAGAGGCTTGAGATTTATGTGAGATACTCCTTAGGATGTATGCCGTACAATGCCATACTCAGTTTTTACCCTAGTGCTCCCGGGCGGGTGATCATGCGGGGGAGACGAACTATTGAAACCCCCCCCCCCCGCCCCCCAAATGACCGAAATGAGTTTTTATTTATTTGTGTGTTCATTTCTCACCATTCTCTTCCATTTTGGCTCAAATTTTTTTTTTTGAAGCTCCCCCCCCCAACCCCCCACCGGCCCCCCCCCCCCCAAAAAAAAATGTCAGAGGTGATTTTTTTTTGTTTTTTTTTCATTTCTCATCCTTGTCTTCCATTCTAGCAAACAAAAAAAATAAGTGAAAATGGCTTGGGACTGGGGTGAACAAAATATTATAACTAGCCGGGGCTCAACGGGTTAATGGCACAATGAATATTTTAGTGACGGAAACACCTCAAATACGTCAGCACAGGGGGACGTTTCCAATTACCCCCATGCGCACTTCAGAGGTTAAGAGAGCCTGTGTGTTCTCTTAGTTGCTTGGGGAGACAGTTATATATCCTTGGACCGTGTACAGCCATTGAATTCTCTTTCAAGGTTTGTAAGCTCATCCTTGTTCTCACTAAACGCGGAATAGTGCACAATTTTCCTCTTCTACTGCTGTATGTCGTCCTAATTTCATCTTCGTTTTCCAGATTTGGTATCATTTCGTTAATTATTTTCCACACGTACATTGCTACATATCTCTCCCTTCTTCTCTCCAATGAGTACATGTCTAAATGCTGTAGTCTCTGCCAGTAGTCCATGTTGTTCAGTCCTTCGATAATATACACATCTATCACTATTTAAATTTAATACAACCATACACTGCTATTACATATTATTTGAACATAATATAGGATGCTCTTTCCTTTAAACCATTTTCTATATCTATTCACGAAAAATATAGGCCTAGCCTAGGCAGCGCTACCGGTAGGTACGAATTTATCAGTTCGAATTTTGATTGAGAGTGGGATTAGGCCTAGGCCTAGCCTAGGGCTTAACATGGGATACTGTTTGGGGTTTGGGAATAGACTGAGGCTGTGTTACGACTGGGGCTCGTATAAAACAAGGGCTCTTAATCATTGGACTAGGAAAGCACACAGCCACAACGGTAACACTAGATCCAACCCCTGAACTTATAATGCCGGCGCACAAAAACACCTATACCCTCCAGAGTTAAATCTGCGATAACGGGGTATCCTATAACTCAGTATAAGTGCACTACTACTACAGGCTGATGATCTCTGATACAGCCTGATCACAACAACATACAATTACGGTAATAAGGTATACTAGGAAAAGATAGAGATCTTAATTAAATCACTCCAATGATTTAATGCAAACTAGAAGAAAGTATATTTTAAAGTTACTCTAAACAATAATGAACTGTCACTCCTATACTAAAGAAAGTGAACGAAAGTCCCAAAGCATCGAGCAGGAATCTTCTGAAGAAAGTCTGATGCTAGGGTAAGATGATCGTATCGGATTTTGAACTGTAGTATAAAGTAGGAACAGGATATGACAATTGTAAGGACATATAGGGTTAACTGGCACGGGAATAATAATAACTGCGCAATAGTAGGAACTCAAACAGCAAAAGAAGTACTTCCTCATCAACGAAAAACAGCCTACTAGGGTTGTGCAACTCAACAACAACCTAGACTAATAAATGCCGTGAATAATAATGCATACATAACAGAAAGAGTTTATAATTTAAATCTGGCATCTGCTAGGCGAATAAAGTCTAGCTGGGATGTAGTAGGCTAGGAAAAATGGCTGAGCAAGCGGCTCGTAGCCTACCGAAGTCCTTAAGGCTGTGCGGCCAAATTACGTTAATTGACGGAGTGCTCTCTTGAGAGATCCAGATCGCTAGTATCTGGCTCTCTCCTGGCGACCCTCTCAAAGTCAAAGCAAACGAGTTAGCACAGTGTTGGGTGGCAGAGGCAAAAGCCCTCACTCGCAACACAGTGCTAAACTCACAAGGTACACAGTCAGAAAGACCACCTAGGCTTCCCACGTCTCCGTTGCGATTGTACAGGTTCAACAAAATCTGGTACACATCGGAAATCACAACACCAGTAGCCTTATCCCAGTCTAGCATTAAATCCCCCAGAAGACCACCACGATACAGGAAGGGAGACACCGTGAGTGTGTCAAACCTCTACAGACAAAAATGGCAACCCTTCCAAAATGCCTAACTAAACATGGGTTATCTGAGAGCTTCAGCATATAATACGATGGCCGATATATGAAATCGTGCAGAACCAAAGGGAAGTTATGATATTAAATAGAGTGGAAGAATAAGAGGTAAGAAGTTGAGAGAGAGAGAGAAAGTGCTCTATAGGTAGAAGTCGGGAGACAGGTGCAAGGGATATGTGAAGGGTATGCTGGTCAGGCAAGCTCTGAGGATGGAACTCCTCGGGACCCCTCCAGGATCACACACAAAGGCATGGTGGTCAGCCAATCACAGGCTGCCACGTCACCCGGCAGCAGGCCTGCAGAAGGCGCCAGTAACCACCAGCCAATCAAAACCGAGAGAAGGATCACGCGAGCGAGGGACTCCTCGAGGGAGGAGGGAGGAGGAAAAACTACCTTCTCACTGCACGCTCACTCTCTCTCTCTCCTTCCTTCACTACAATGCATCTTATGTTCAACTCATGATATAAAATATAATCCCTTGTCACAGGCGAAAACAAAGCCCACTTCTATACTGCCTGTGACATGACGATTCACAAGAAAGAAAGTACAACATTGTAGATAGACTGTAGCCAAATACATTGCCCTGGTGAGTGTTAGCGAGTGGCCAAGCGAGTGGGTGAGCCCACGTGGCGTTCTGCTGAGCTGCAGGCGTCACACCCCACCCAAGATATTAGACGCTCAACCATGAGCTCCATATCTGACAAGCAGAACCCAGATAAGACTCGCCACCCCTAACCACTTCGCCACAAAGAAAGGCAAAGCTCAGTTCTCATCAAAAAACAAAAATTACAACCCCTCCCAACACAATAGCTCAATTCATACTGCTATGCTCCTAGAGCGAGCTTCTACTAGCCCAGCCTTCTGAGAGAAGCACAGGTCGACTCAGAACTTTAGCTATAACATACTTAAAAAATTTAACTATTAAAGAAAGAGTTTTTATAGAATTTTCATTTTTAATATGTTTTTGGTGGCTGCACTTACAGGGGCAAGCCAATTTTACTCCACTCTCAACACACACTGACTGAACGGCGAGGGTTCTCCTGCAACCAAACCCTCCCGTGACAAACAATCAGCCAAAACATTATCAGTGCCCTTAGCATGCCGCACATCCAACTTGTGTCCCGGCAGCAAAACAACACCTGGCACTGATAAACTGCCCAGTTCATCACAAGACTGGCATTTCTCTTCGCTCTTTCCGGCAACGGGGCCTGCCAATAACCTTTCACTAGTTCTACCTTCGTGATAGGCGATGCAGCTCCGAGGCGGCGGTCTATGGTGTCGTCAACTCTCGATAAGGTATAGGCGTCTGTCAGGGATAATGCACACACACTCTCACAATCAACACACTCACTGATCTTGCCACTTAACACAGGTTGCAAAGTTACAGGCAATGACCACTCATGACATTCCTTATCCCTCAGACCCTTCGTCAACACGTAATCCAGCTCTGCTTGCACCACAGGCTGTCGAGCAGGATTTATACAGTAGGGAATTAAATTGAGCCTTGCACTATCTCCAGCCTGCATGTCGGATTCTACCCCGTACATCAGGCCTGGAGAAGCAACAAACATGCGGATGCACTGCCACAGCCTAGTAAACAACTTATCTCGCAGAACAATAATCCTAGTGCCCTCCCACAACCCAGCCGAGACCGCAGCTTCTAACCTGTAGTCTCCCTCCTTCTCCACCTTCGTCCCTAGAACAGCCAGGTCATGAGAGGGACAATCAGTACCACCTGTGCAGTCACTCCCATAGTTCATTATTGCTAAGGCTTCCCCGCCGATACCGTACATGCACACCCCCGCAGCATCACCGCTTTTAGCGACATGGCCAGATACAGTCGGTCTATGGTAGGGCTGTTGCAATCGACTAGAGCAGCATTGGGAGGCTATGCGACGACAGGGCACTTCTATGCCACAGCCAACCTCACCAATCTGCTCAAAGTCCTCCTTTTGACCACCACCCTTGGCAGCCATGGGTCGAGCTTGACCTGACAACCATGCCCAAGCCTCGTCGCCCACCTTGAACCACCGAAACAACGAGGCTAACGGTCTCTCAACATTCACGTGACCTGCCCGCGGAACATCTTGCACCGCCTGAGTTGTGAGGCTCAGGGGCTCGGCACGACCAGTGGGGTATGAACCGAGCTGGTGCTGGAGCGCTGCACACTGCTGCTCAGGCAGGTGCTCTAGCGCTTCCACAGCCACCAGACTCGTGTCCCCCGCCCACTGCTCCGGCGAGACATGATAATCCCTACTCTCCTCCACCTGTGCCCTACTGCCCCCCTCTCCTTCTCCACCTTGGCCACTGCAGACCAACGCAGGGACAGTAGGCTGCTCAGGTGGTTGCCTCACAAACTCCTCCAACAGGTTCACATGACATGTTTCCCCGTCCTCGTGTTTGATCTCGACAGCACCATTACCACACTTCTGAACTTCCGGATTCTCCAACTGCAGTTTACAAATATCTGAGGGAACCAACCTGTCTAGATGCTTCCAAAGCAACCCAAGTCCTCCCCCAATATCAAACTGAGCAACCCTTTTTTCTCTCCGTGTGTAACGTTGCTGCCTCGCAGTCTCTTCCTGCCCTACCTCCTCACTAGCTGTGACAGGTCCTGGGGCTTCTCCAGACTCCAACAATGGTGCCAATACTGAGTTGCCAAGAAGAGCCGCTGGTACTAAACTCTTCAAACTGTTACCAACATTAGCCATCTTCTTCCAACCGTTCCTCCGTTGATCAGAAGACTGAGGAATAGGCTGTGACACTTTGGATGCAAGAGGTCTTGTAACAACGCACGCCATAGGTTGTACTTGACATTTCTCTACCCACTCCTGTTCCTCCCTACTCACGTCGGCCGGCTTCTCGGCAATGACTAAGGGTGAAACCTCAGAAGTAGGCACCGCAAAGTCGTTGCCGAGAAGGAGGTCGACGCCCCCAACAGGCAAGTTCTCCACAACACCCACATCCAACTCTCGTGTCACACCATCCACCTCCAGTTCCATCCTGACCAACGGGTATGACTTGACAGCATTGATACCCTGCACCACAACCACCCGTGCCGCGTTTATTGGTCTACCAGTAAAGTTCTTCATTAAAGTCTAAGAGGCACCCGTGTCTCGCAACAGCTCAACTCCATGCTTCTTACCAGCCCACTTCACGCAGCCATGCCCTCGATGGTCACAAAAGACATCGCGGACAGGGTTCGAGCCTTCCGGATTCTTCTCCACTGGCTGTGTCCCAGCCTCTGACGTTATACCCCGGGCAAACTCAGACGACTTCGGGGACACCCCAATGTTGCGAGCCAAAGACACAACTGCATTAGGTAGCTTGCTTGGACAGGCTCTTGCAAAATGCCCCTTCTCATGACAATGAAAACACTCTAACTCCCCCTTGGGCTTCCCTTGAGGTGGGGAAGGGCCCTGACCCTTCTTAAACGGGACAGTATTAGGTTTATGGTCAGACTTAGTATCGTTGCTCTTGTTGTAATGGTTATATGGTGTATCACTGACTTGGGGGGGTGGAGTGTTGCGCCCCTTGTTACCTGCATCGTTCCGTTGTGCAGACCCGCACCCACGAATCAGTGACATCCGAAGGTCAGCCATCTCAGCTGCCTCCTGAAGAGTTCTTGGGTTTTTCTCTTTAAGATTCAACGTCAGATCGCTGCCCGTACACTTAAAAAATTGTTCTAGAAGCATCAGCTGTTTCAACTCCTCAAACGTCGATGCCTTCTCAGAACGCAGCCAGTTTCCAAATGCATCGGACAGATCCCGGGCATGCTCAAGAAAGGTGCACTCACGACCCTTCGTTACACCCCGGAACTTCAATCTGTACGTCTCTGGTTGTAACTCATATGCCCGCAGGACAGCCTCCTTCAATACCTCGTAATCGATGCACGACTCCAAGGGCAACGCATCATATGCCTTGAGTCCTTTGCCAACCAATCTAGAGGAAACAAGGGCTGCCCACTTAACCTCGGGCCATTGGTGCTCCCGGCACTTCTTCTCGAAACGCATACAAAATTCAGTGACACCCGACTCATCAAATACAGGGACCAACTTGAGCAGGTGCGATAACGACTGATCAAGACCTCGATTCCCAGAACCGAGACGCTGCCCTGTCGACTCCACCCTAGACTTCTCAAGATCTATGTCTGCACAGTACCTAGCCTTTCTCTCCTCAGACTCATTCTCTCGCTGCCGTTGCTCGAGCTCATATCTGGCCCTTCTCTCCTCAACCTGAATCTTAGCCATCTCAAACTCCCGCTGCTGCTGCTCAGATTCCCGCTTCTGCTGCGCCTGCATCTTAGCCATCTCAAGCTGGAAGAGCATATCTGGAGTCAAGCCTTGAGGAGGAGGAGATGCAACAATTGGAGACCCACCCTGTGACAAACCACGCTGCCAGTGACTATCGGCCTGCGGGAACGTACCCGGCTCCGGAGCCCGAGGGGGCACCATGGTAGGAGTCGAGTGGAATGGGGGCTGGGCCGAAGGTGCCCCAGCTCCCGCTCCACCCGAAGCCCCACGCACCCCGCCGAGCACACAGGCCACCAGGTCACCTCTCGACATGCTGCTTGTGCCCACATGCCCCATGACCGTGGCCAAACACTGGAGACCATTGTTATGCCCTGTTTTTCTACAGGTTTAACTTGGGTAATGTGAGTTCTAATTGACTGGGTATATAAGGCTGCATGCACAATACAAGGTATGAGGAATAGAGAACACAAAATAAACACACGGTAACACGACACACGTTCAAGTTTATTGAAGTAAATAAAGAGCATGGAAAGATAGTAATTCTCGCACAAAACAAATAATAGAAGGGAACTGCTAGCATTAGCGGATCTGGATGGAGCCTAGTCTCCCACTTCCAACGTTCAGGTATACTCTTCTGATCACGGGTTTAATTAGCAAGTTTTATTTTACTGGAAGACCTCAATGTATTCATGTAATTCAATTTCACTGATTTGATCTCTTACTGGCTGGTCGCGTGCCCAAGTAGCAGCTCACAGTTAGGATTAGACACGCGTATATTGTAGAACACGGAATCTCTAGTAACCTCATGGGGGTACTGATCTAAGTTTTTATATTCTTATGGCAGAAATACGTAGAACACAAATCAGTGGGCGAACGTTAGATATCACTAGAGTATTTATATCTGAATAAGGTAATTACGAGAGTCAATGTCGCCTGTTAATTAATGAGCACTGATCGCTTAGTACGTCCCAAATGGAATGGTTAAATATGAGTTACACTGGGCAAGGTTTTTAGCCACTTTATAGTAAGTTAATAAGCGAGTGTCAAACTAGTACTATAACACTTAGTACTAGCAACATGAATCTTGAATAGTATTTGTAGATCTGGTCCTGGTTATCTTGCTTCCGGTGATGTTGGGGGCTAACGACTGGTTCCTCGGCCGTCCAGGTGGTCCGAAATGTAGGAAGTTCTCAAGTCGGATCTCTTGACGATCGTTGTTGGCTACACACTTATATACCCACGAATTTGTGTGAAGGTTATAAGGTGCACGTTAGGACTTGTACATGGACAGATGCTTCTATTAGTCTTCTCTACCACGGAGTCTGCCGAATCTGGAATCTCTCAACTCCGGAATAACACAAGGGCAGAGCTAGAGGTTAACTGCAGGGTAGTGACCACTGGTTGGTGTCTAGCTTTCAACTGATTTGACTGGGGGCGGGAGCTAGGTTTATAGGCTCGGTTCTGGACCCTGTAGACAGTAGGGATCTCGAGTCTTATGGACTTATTTGAGCTCTCAATAGATATGGGGACTAGGTCAGATGTTGATTACTGTTGTGGCACATGGCTATAGGAAGCCTTCATATTTTAATATAACTGAGCCTTAGTAAGAGGTACTATTTTGGCTATACTGGAAGTATTTAGGGGAGAGAGACTGGATCTACTTTGCGAGGAGGATGGGGACAGCTGTGATAGGAGCGTCTCTCTTAGATTGTTCAATCTTCATTCTATGGTATAGCTGAGGTGCTAATTTAGTGATCAGAGTATGCAAGAAAGGTAAATGGTTTATTGTGAGTTAATAGAGGTTAGTAAAGGTGTTAGTCATGCATGGTTAGTTCATTGATAGGAATAATTCCTGTGCTACCTGGCAATGACTCAGAAGTCAAAACTGGGGCCAGGTATACCTCCGCGGGGGTGGGTGTCTCCCTCCTCGGGTGGGCAAAAAGGGGGAGCTGGGCGCCCTCTCTCTGTGATAGTCGTCCGGCGGCTGTGGCTAGGGGCTTGCCATATCACCAGTGTTTGTAATAACCCTCTGTGTATGAGACAGATGTGGGTGTCCTTAATACCAAAACCGAAGGTGCCTTGGCTAGCTGGTTTTACTCGGCTGGTTGTTAATTGTAGGGTTTGCTGGATGTGGTGGAGACGGGGTTGCTAACTCTGCCACATTTATCTGGAAGTATGGCAATAGAAGTTAGTTACTGGTGAGGCAGCTAGCCTCGCACCGACGACCATTGGGTGCCGGGTTGTGAATGGGTTGTAAGAGAGTAGATGGCATGCAAGGGGTTAGTAAAGTTCTAATGTTGTTCTGGCCTACTAAGTGAAGGTAGGCTGGATAGGAGTATATATATAAAAGGTTGGAGAGCGTTAGCAACGGGAAATTCAAGGATCTTCAAGAGGTATGAGAGAGAGGCTAGGTCGGACAAGAGTAGAGAAGCGCGGGGTCTTATAATGAGAGGGGAGGAGTTCAGGGGGGCTATAGGGGAATTTGACCCTAACGTCTCTGGGCTTGGGGGTGGCATTAGGCTGCAGTTGATATGGGAGTTTGAAAAGCCAGTGGGGTACGTTAGCCAAATGCTACCGGGGAATGCAACTATGGGGTGGTATATGAGTCTGGAAAAGATAGAGTTATGTGATCAGTCCGAGGGGTTATGGATACTATTAGTTGGCCCTGGGAACTGCATTTTCTATGAAATATATATATACAAACAAAAGCGGCAGTTCGTAGGGGTACTTAGTTATTGTTTCGGGGTACTTATGACAGATACTGGTAACAAGGTTATCTTATACAATCTCTGGTTGGAGTAAGAGGTGTATGACACGAAGTAAATTGGCGTAGTGTGGACTGTGGATACGAAGGAGGCAAGGGGAAGATGTATGACAATTGTGGAAAAGTAAATGGAAAAAGGTGAACACAATGGCGGATAAAAAATACTTAACCTAAGGATTGCATACATCGATGAACGACGACATTATAGTCGTCATCCTAATAAGGTGATGAAACCTGGTTGATCTGTACTTGGCACAATACGACACAAGGACAGTGCCGCTATGTCGTATCAATACTGGTGGCAGTTAATATTATAGAGACACTTAGTTACTAGAGGAACAATGCAAGGGGCGACTGAGCACGGGTTACATATATCTATACTCGTCATGGGAAATGATATACGAGGTCTAGGGACAGGCGTGGGTGTTTTAACTTCTAAGATATATAACATCTACTTCTCGGATGTAAGAACATACATAGATATAATTATGGCTGTCTGATGTGTTGGCATTGGCTCAACAGGGGGACAGGGCATGGGTATTTTTAACATGAATGTATATTCCTGTTCATCATCTTTGTAGTTGGGAGTGTAGGACACGAGGGGTAGTGTACGTGAGGTGTGGAAAATGGTCAGTTTAGAAAAGGTAGGTAGGTGCGGCCTGGAGCTGCTTAACCCTGCGGGCTTGGGCCTGTCTGAAATGGCTGGCTCGGTCAGCTGGTCCTTTCGTTCTGTGGACTTTTCTTCCGGGTGTTTCTGTGTGGTGTTCGCTCGTGGCTTCTGTGGTGGGCTTCTTGTTCTGGGGAATTTTACTTCCCTCTCCTTCATTATAGGCTCGTCCTCGAGCCTCAAGGGTGAAGTAAAAAGAAGTATAGTGATGGTGGGTCATTTTAAGGGTATTTTGAAAGTTCCACCAAGCAAGAGAGCGACGGTCAGGTTTCTTTTGCAGGTCAATGTATACCTGTAAGAATGTGTCCTCTGTGTTGTGGCGGGCGGCTGCCCGGGCTTGGTGTGGGTGTGGTACACGGGCCAAGTGTCCAGTGGGGGTTTTTACTTTAACCTTACGTATGAATGGTTTGTAGCTTTCCCCCGTGGGGGTCGGAGTGAGGTGTGTGGGATTGACAGGAAGTCTGTTTAGTGTGGTGAATGGGTTACTAACCGAAAGGGGATTTACGCATGACAACAGAGCTGGGGATGAAGGGGGAATGTGAGTCTGGGTTTTATTTGGTTTTCTTGGGCAGTGTTGTAGGTTGGGAATATATAGTGAGGCAATGCGCAAGATCGGTTTAGGTAAGGTGGGTGAAGGGGGTGTGTGGGAAGGAGGGGGTGTGTGTGTTGTGTGGCTTGGGTCCTTAGTGTCAGAACGGGGTGTTATTTTTTTATCGCTGTCTTTAAATCTGATGGGTCTGTTGATTATTCTACCTCTGGCGGTCCTGGTGGGAAGGTAGATGTTTGTCGTGGGACTTGAGTCGCTCGACGATGTTTTATATTGAGGGGAAGCACGTTTTATAGGTAAATGACATGTGGGGTTTTTTTCAGGGATGACTTTGTGGGGGGGGGGGGGGGGGGGTTTCTTAGGGGTTGGTTGGTTGGGGATTCGGTGAGATGAGGAGGTTGGTCGGTGTGTGGGTGGGGTGGTGGGGATCGTGGAGGGGAAAGGGGCGGATGCGGGGGGGGCTAGACGGGTGGGTAAGGAGTGTAGATTTAAGTTGGAGGGTTGGGGTTAGGGGCGTGTGTGGGGTGTGTTGTTTGATGAGGTTGGTGATTTGCTGGTGATTATTCGTCTTCTTTCCCTTTGTGGGGGAGAATTCGACGAAGAAGAAGAAGAGGAGGAGGAGGAGGAGGAGGAGGGTAGTGGTCTGGCAGCCCTACGGAACTTGGTTAGCAGGGTGTGTTTTCTGGAGGTTTTAAACGATTTTTGTCGTGGGCGTAAGTTGTAGCGTGAGGTTACTGAGGTAGATTGTGTGGTGCGGTTGGGTGTGTACTTGGTTTGGGGTGGGGGTGGTGTTTTTTTCACTGTGGTGCCTGGTGGAGGTATGTCAGGGGTAGACGGGAGGGTTTCTGTTGTGGTCGGGGTTGTGGGTGGAGGTTTTCGTACTTGGATAAGTTGGGGAGGAACTTGACTATCAGAAGTGAAGGAAGGTGTCATGGTGGAAGAGGGTGTGATAGTGGGGGCTTGGGGTTTGTGGAGGTTAGTTTGGGGGGTATGTTGAGAAAAGATTTGTCGGTTCGGTGCTGGAGGGCTTAGGTCCTTAGGGGTTTGTATGGGAATATTCATAGCCTGAGTGGGAGGGTGAGTAAGGGTGTTTAATTTAGGGTCGGACGTGTGGGGTGGGGTAATGTCTTGTGGCTTTAGAGGTTTAAACGCTCAGACGAATCTAGTTCGGAGCGTGCGAGTCACGCCGTGATAGTCGATGGTGACTTGAAAGGCATTTGGGACTTGTATGACGGTGTAGGGCCCGACATAGCGAGGGCCTAACTTGTTGGTGATAGGGAGGTTGGCTACCATTATGGTGTCATGGATGGCGAAAGGGTTTTTGTCATCGATGTTATCAGTTTTGGTGTCTTGACAGATCTGGGCGGTATGGAGGGTGTTTTGCAGATGTTGCAATGGGTCAATTGTGGAGGTGGTGGTGGAATGGCAGTAACAGTAAACACAGTAAACACGTTCATGAGGGGAAATACCGTCTTCCCGGGGACAGGTGTTCATACCCCACTGTATCATCTTTAGTTGTGATGGCCAGTCTGAGGTGTTAAGAGCAATCATTCTTGTACGTAACTGGTTGTTGATGGTGCGATGGCTGCGTTCGCATATAGCATTTCCTTGAGGCCAGTACGGGGATGAGTGTTTAATCTTAATACCGCATTGTTGGGTGAATTGTTGCCAAACGTGTCCACTAAACTCGGGGGCCTTGTCCGATAGAAGAGCAAGGGGAAGGCCGAATATAGGGAATACTTCTGTGGCAAGCAGTGTGGCGACTGTGGTGGCTGTGTGATCTTTAACTGGGCAGGCTATTAAAATTTTTGAATATACGTCCACAAATGTGATGATATAGCGGTTGCCAGCGTAAGAAGGGAACGGGCCCATGATGTCGAGGGATAGGACTTGGAACGGTTTGTTGGCAGAAATGGTACCAGCTGGGCCTGGGGTGCGTGATCTATCCTTTCCCAATAAACACGGTTTGCAGGATTCTGTCACTCGTGCAATTTTGGAGGGGTTGGGGGTCCAGTATTGGTCTGTGAAGATCTTTAACATCTTCTTTTGTCCAAGGTGTATGCCGTTTCCCTCGTGGATGGCAATCATGTAGTCATGGGCAATGGTGGGGTCCAAGATTATGTGACCAGTGTCTGTGGCAAGTTGATCTCCCCAGCGAGTCAGTCCCCTGAAGACATTTAACGGTATCCAGGGGGGTCTGATTCGTGCTTCCCAAGATTGAATTAGGGAGGGGGCTGGGGGGGCATTCTGTCGGGGGGTGGGGGTAGATACCAATTGAGTGTTTTGTAAGGCGGCTAGGTTGGTGGGGGGGTCTTTTGGTACTGGCAAACATGACAGGGCGTCTGCATTAGTATAGAGTTTGCCGGGACGATATTGTATGGTAAAGTCGTAGTCCTCTAGTGTCTCCCTCCAACGTACCAAAATGGCTGAGTTGGTTTCGCACCTACGCAGCCATTGTAAAGATTGATGGTCCGTAATTATTTCGAGTTTTGCGCCCAACACAAATGACCGGAAGTGGCTGAGTGCCCAAATGATCCCTAAGCACTCTCTCTTGGTGGCTGCGTAATTCTGTTGTGGTGGGGTGAGGGTGGAGCTGGCATACGCTATCACTTGTTCCTTTCCGTCTCTGAATTGAGATAAAACTGCACCTATGGCGTACAGAGATACGTCGGTATAAAGACGGAAAGGTTTCTGGTAGTCAGGGAAAACGACAATAGGGGCTTGGATTAGCTTTTGCTTCAAAGTGTTAAACGCGAGGTCTCTTTCAGGTGTCCAGGTGAACGGGGTGTCTTTGTGGATAAATTGGTGGAGGGGTCTGGCTATGGTGGCAAAGTGGGGGACGAAACGTCTGTAGTATGTGGCTAAACCTATAAACGAACGTATTCCTTTAACAGTGGTGGGTGGGGTTTGGTTTTGTATGGCTTGAAGTTTCTTTGGGTCTGGCGCAATACCATGTTCAGATATCACGTGTCCGAAAAAATCTACCTTATTCCGAGCAATCACGCACTTTGAGGATTTTAATTTCAACCCGGCGGCTCGGATTCTTTGAAGGACTTGTCTCAACCTGAGGAGGTGTTCTTCCCAGGTTGGAGAGTACACAATAATATCGTCCAGATAGGCTAGGCAGGTTTCCCAGGTTAGGCCATGTAATACCGTTTCCATCAAACGGGAGAAAGTGGCGGGTCCGTTACAGAGGCCAAAAGGTAGGACGTTAAATTCATAGTGATGGCCACCACTAGTGGAAAATGCTGTTTTCTTTTGGTCCTCGGCCTTGATAGGCACTTGCCAATACCCTGCTTGCAAGTCGAGGGTAGTGAACCATTTGGATCCGTATAGGGAGTCAAGGGAATCGTCTATTCGGGGTAAGGGCGTAGCGTCTTTAATGATTATGTCATTTAACCTCCTGTAATCGACGCAAAAACGGGTTGTCCCATCTTTCTTTTTGACTAAGACAACAGGGGAAGACCAGGGGCTAATGGACGGGGTGGCAATCCCGGCCTCTAACATTTCCTGGACTTGGCGTTCCTCTTCCTGACATTGTATGGAGTTCTTTCTACGGGATGGTTGTCGTATGGGGGGGCCTGTGGTGTTAATGATGTGTTGTTCTACATCAGTCTGTCCGATTTCGGTGGGTTGTTGGGCAAACACGTCACTGAATTCCAGCAGTAGGTCGTACATGCCGTTCTTTTGGTGGTCAGATAGTGTCTCAGGAAGAGGGGGCAATTGGAGGCTGGTAGGGGTGTCGTTACAATGTAAAAATATCATGTGAGTTTGGGGTATGGGCCGCAGGTTCACCCATTTTTGATGGTGGGGGGGAATTTGGCATTTATCCTGAACTACCGCTGGGCTAATGATGGTGGGGAATTGACTGGCGAGCAGGTGCTTGGTACTTATAAGGGGGGCAAGGTCACTTTGGTGGGGGTCACGCGTGAGGGGGGGATTAACGGCGCGTGTGAGAGGATCAGTGGGGCGCGGTGTGAGGGGGTTAGAAAACGGGATTTGTTGGGGGGACTGCGGAGGGTTGGTGGGGGGAGCGTTGTCGGTGGCAGTAACGGTTTGTTTGGAGTTTATGTGGGTTTGGTGGTTATGTTTGTCATGAGAGGGCGAGTCAAGTGTGGGGTTGTGAAGTTTTTTAGGGGTGTGGATTGTGTGGGGGTGGAAGGGAGCTACTGACGAAAAACTGTCACAAGGGGGATTGGGGTGGTGGTGGAATAGCTGGGCATTTCTGGGGGCATGGTGGGAACATGGTCGTGTCCCTCGGTCGGCACGCATGAGGGGGGGATTAACGGCGCGTGCGGGCAGTTCAGAGGGGTGAGAGGTGAGCGAGTTAGAAAACGGGATTTGCTGGAGGGACTGCGGAGGGTTGGTGGGGGGAGCGTTGTCGGTGGCAGTAACGGTTTGTTTGGAGTTTATGTGGATTTGGTGGTTTTGTTTGTCATGAGAGGGCGAGTCAAGTGTGGGGTTGTGAAGTTTTCTAGGGGTGTGAATTGTGTGGGGGTGGAAGGGAGCTACTGACGAAAAACTGTCACCAGGGAATTGTTGTTGGTTGTGGGATAGTTGAACATTTCTGGGGGCATGGGCAAAACATTGTTGGGTACATTGGTCGGCATTTTCTCTGGAAACATGTGTACATAAACATTGGATAGAATTATGGGTACATATCTCAGAGTCTGTCCTGAAAACATGGGAGGATTTATTCTGGACAGAGTTACGAGAATTTAGGGGGTTACCGAGAGGGAGTTGCTTGGACTTGTCTTCTTTCGTTTGTTGAGGCATTGTTTTACTGAATGGAGTGAGGTTTTGAGAGCCCTCGGGGCAAGGGGAGGTTTCAGGAGTCACCTTAGTGCTAGCTGCAACTTGGTAACCCTGACTCAGGGTTTGTTGAGGGGGAGGTTGTTTTTTCTTTTTGGGAATGGGTTTCTGCGTGATTGGTTTGTCAGAGGCTTTGGGCTGGAATTTGTTTTTGAATGAGATCAGCCTTTGGCCGCAGTCAATCTGGGCCTGGAGTTTTTGAAGGAGGTCAAGTCCAAGGAAACCATCATAATGTTTACAGTTGGAGGAAAATACTGTGAATGTGTGATAACAACGAGCATGGGGGTCAGGAGTGGTTACTGATAGGGGTAAAGGAGATTTAAGTAAGTATCAGCAGCTGAGATGAGTTCTGTTTTGGTGTTTAACAAAGGGCCAAATAGTCGGGGATGTTTTTCATAGTAAGATTTGAACAAACATGACTTGGCAGCTCCCGTGTCGATTAGCAAGCGGACAGGAATGTCCTTGATTTTGGCCATGTAATAAATGGGGGCAGTGCGACTAGTTATGGCGTCCCCCGCCGAGCCCATCGTGGGCGGGGGATACTTTAAAAATCCTGGGGGTCGGTATCTACCTCCTCCAGGATATCTTCAGTATCGTCTGAGGTCATGATAGGGGGGGCTATTTCTTCCTCTTGTCCCCACTCCTCTTCATTTACAGAAATGCGAGGAGTCGAGGGGTGAGGTTTGGCAGAGTCACGAATTTGATGGAGGGCACACTGAGCATTACAGGCAGGGAAATCACAGGGGTTGATAATAACTAAGGTAGGGTTTTTACTTTGGTAGGTGTTGTAGTTGCGTTCCGGTTGAAGATTCTGCGTGGCTGGGTCGGTTGGAACCGGGGTCTACTGGGTTGGGGCTTGCCGGAAGGGTAGGTGGGTCTGTTGTTGAAGGATGAGGCTGGATAGGCATTCTTGGAGTTTTGGTGGTTGGTTTGCTGCGGGTGCGTGGGAAACCTCTTGATTGCAGCGATTTGGGTGGGTGCTTCTGTGCGCACGGCCAAAATACGTCGGATCGTGATGAGGTCTTTTTTGTATCCGACGAAATCGTGCACCCGGAAATGGTCTTTTACTGCTGAGGGCAATATCGACACAAGGTTGACCAGAATTTTATGTTCTTGTTGGATTCTGGTCAACGTGGGGAAAGACATTTTTATGTGTTGGGCAAGCTTATTCACTGTGGCATCTACATCGCCTTCGAATTTAGTGTCTAGGATACGGGTGTGGGCCACGAAAGCGTCCAACGAAGTCTTAATGGCTTCTATCACTATTGTGCGAAATTCGTTCCAGGTGAGATCAGGGTGCACTTGATAGGCAACCAGGGAAACGGCTTTTCCCAGGTGCGCTAATGTTACGGCTATTTTTTGTGCGTCCGTGGTATAAGCCATGTCAAGTAAGGGTTTCACTATGTCCATGAATATTTCGATCCCATAATTTGTTTCATCATAAAGTGGGATGGAAGCGTGAGTAGGGTGCGCCATGATGTTCTCGTGTTCTAGCTGTTCCAAACTTGCAATGTAATGTAACCTTTTATCCGAATCAAGAACCACCGCTGCCACCAATGTTATTCCCTGTTTTTCTACAGGTTTAACTTGGGTAATGTGAGTTCTAATTGACTGGTTATATAAGGCTGCATGCACAATACAAGGTATGAGGAATAGAGAACACAAAATAAGCACACGGTAACACGACACACGTTCAAGTTTATTGAAGTAAATAAAGAGCATGGAAAGATAGTAATTCTCGCACAAAACAAATAATAGAAGGGAACTGCTAGCATTAGCGGATCTGGATGGAGCCTAGTCTCCCACTGCCAACGTTCAGGTATACTCTTCTGGTCACGGGTTTAATTAGCAAGTTTTATTTTACTGGAAGACCTCAATGTATTCATGTAATTCAATTTAACTGATTTGATCTCTTACTGGCTGGTCGCGTGCCCAAGTAGCAGCTCACAGTTAGGATTAGACACGCGTATATTGTAGAACACGGAATCTCTAGTAACCTCATGGGGGTACTGATCTAAGTTTTTATATTCTTATGGCAG
This sequence comes from Paralithodes platypus, assembly GCA_032716605.1. Classification (NCBI taxonomy): domain Eukaryota; kingdom Metazoa; phylum Arthropoda; class Malacostraca; order Decapoda; family Lithodidae; genus Paralithodes; species Paralithodes platypus. Next base: position 27,934,799 of record CM064581.1, on the reverse strand, counting down.
AAATACGTAGAACACAAATCAGTGGGCGAACGTTAGATATCACTAGAGTTTTAATATCTGAATAAGGTAATTACGAGAGTCGATGTCGCCTGTTAATTAATGAGCACTGATTGCTTAGTACGTCCCAAATGGAATGGTTAAATATGAGTTACACTGGGCAAGGTTTTTAGCCACTTTATAGTAAGTTAATAAGCGAGTGTCAAACTAGTACTATAACACTTAGTACTAGCAACATGAATCTTGAATAGTATTTGTAGATCTGGTCCTGGTTATCTTGCTTCCGGTGATGTTGGGGGCTAACGACTGGTTCCTCGGCCGTCCAGGTGGTCCGAAATGTAGGAAGTTCTCAAGTCGGATCTCTTGACGATCGTTGCTGGCTACACACTTATATACCCACGAATTTGTGTGAAGGTTATAAGGTGCACGTTAGGACTTGTACATGGACAGATGCTTCTATTAGTCTTCTCTGCCACGGAGTCTGCCGAATCTGGAATCTCTCAACTCCGGAATAACACAAGGGCAGAGCTAGAGGTTAACTGCAGGGTAGTGACCACTGGTTGGTGTCTAGCTTTCAACTGATTTGACTGGGGGTGGGAGCTAGGTTTATAGGCTCGGTTCTGGACCCTGTAGACAGTAGGGATCTCGAGTCTTATGGACTTATTTGAGCTCTCAATAGATATGGGGACTAGGTCAGATGTTGATTACTGTTGTGGCACATGGCTATAGGAAGCCTTCATATTTTAATATAACTGAGCCTTAGTAAGAGGTACTATTTTGGCTATACTGGAAGTATTTAGGGGAGAGAGACTGGATCTACTTTGCGAGGAGGATGGGGACAGCTGTGATAGGAGCGTCTCTCTTAGATTGTTCAATCTTCATTCTATGGTATAGCTGAGGTGCTAATTTAGTGATCAGAGTATGCAAGAAAGGTAAATGGTTTATTGTGAGTTAATAGAGGTTAGTAAAGGTGTTAGTCATGCATGGTTAGTTCATTGATAGGAAGAATTCCTGTGCTACCTGGCAATGACTCAGAAGTCAAAACAGGGGCCAGGTATACCTCCGTGGGGGTGGGGGTCTCCCTCCTCGGGTGGGCAAAAAGGGTGAGCTGGGCGCCCTCTCTCCGTGATAGTCGTCCGGCGGCTGTGGCTAGGGGCTTGCCATATCACCAGTGTTTGTAATAACCCTCTGTGTATGAGACAGATGTGGGTGTCCTTAATACCAAAACCGAAGGTGCCTTGGCTAGCTGGTTTTACTCGGCTGGTTGTTAATTGTAGGGTTTGCCGGATGTGGTGGAGACTGGGTTGCTAACTCTGCCACATTTATCTGGAAGTATGGCAATAGAAGTTAGTTACTGGTGAGGCGGCTAGCCTCGCACCGACGACCATTGGGTGCCGGGTTGTGAATGGCTTGTAAGAGAGTAGATGGCATGCAAGGGGTTAGTAAAGTTCTAATGTTGTTCTGGCCTACTAAGTGAAGGTAAGCTGGATAGGAGTATATATATAAAAGGTTGGAGAGCGTTAGCAACGGGAAATTCAAGGATCTTCAAGAGGTATGAGAGAGAGGCTAGGTCGGACAAGAGTAGAGAAGCGCGGGGTCCTCTCATTAGAGAGGGGAGGAGTTCAGGGGGGCTATAGCGGAATTTGACCCTAAGGTCTCTGGGCGTGGGGGTGGCATTAGGCTGCAGTTGATATGGGAGTTTGAAAAGGCAGTGGAGTACGTTAGCCAAATGCTACCGGGGAATGCAACTATGGGGTGGTATATGAGTCTGGAAAAGATAGAGTTATATGATCAGTCCGAGAGGTTATGGATACTATTAGTTGGCCCTGGGAACTGCGTTTTCTATGAAATATATATATATACCAACAAAAGCGGCAGTTCGTAGGGGTACTTAGTTATTGTTTCGGGGTACTTATGACAGATACTGGTAACAAGGTTATCTTATACAATCTCTGGTTGGGGTAAGAGGTGTATGACACGAAGTAAATTGGCGTAGTGTGGACTGTGGATACGAAGAAGGCAATGGGAAGACGTATGACAATTGTGGAAAAGTAAATGGAAAAAGGTGAACACAATGGCGGATAAAAATACTTAACCTAAGGATTGCATACATCGATGAACGACGACATTATAGTCGTCGTCCTAATAAGGTGATGAAACCTGGTTGATCTGTACTTGGCACAATACGACACAAGGACAGTGGCGCTATGTCGTATCAATACTGGTGGCAGTTAACTCCCCCAGACATATTATGTTCCAGTAAGTCCGAGGAGGCGGGAGCCCCAGGATCATTGCCACTGCCTCGCACTACACTCACAACAACACTGCGGCCGTTAGAATTATCGCAGGAGGCTGAGGTTGCCACCAACGGTTTTATCGTATGGTAACTTATCGGACTTACTGAGCTAATATGACGCAAAATTGAGTCATAAACTTATTGGAGAGGTATAGAGATAAGTCCATATGACGCGATCGCGTCATATGAGTTTTTGGTGGACTTATTCATATGACGCGATCGCGTCATATATGTCTGAGAGAGTTAATATAATAGAGACACTTAGTTACTAGAGGAACAATGCAAGGGGCGACTGAGCACGGGTTACATATATCTATACTCGTCATGGGAAATGATATACGAGGTCCAGGGACAGGCGTGGGTGTTTTAACTTCTAAGATATATAACATCTACTTCTCGGATGTAAGAACATACATAGATATAATTATGGCTGTCTGATGTGTTGGCATTGGCTCAACATAGGGACAGGGCATGGGTGTTTTTAATATGAATGTATATTCCTGTTCATCATCTTTGTAGTTGGGAGTGTAGGACACGAGGGGTAGTGTACGTGAGGTGTGGAAAATGGTCAGTTTAGAAAAGGTAGGTAGGTGCGGCCTGGAGCTGCTTAGCCCTGCGGGCTTGGGCCTGTCTGAAATGGCTGGCTCGGTCAGCTGGTCCTTTCGTTCTGTGGACTTTTCTTCCGGGTGTTTCTGTGTGGTGTTCGCTCGTGGCTTCTGTGGTGGGCTTCTTGTTCTGGGGCATTTTAACCATACTGATCAATCCCCGACACCCGGTCAACAGTAATAGGTATCTCCAGAAACTTCCTTGCATCCTCCTCACTAGCTATAACTCTAATGTCATCTAACAAAGCCCGCTGCTGCACCTCAGAGTCTGCTTCCCTTACTGTGTCCTCACTGTAAATTGATCCGTCGTTCGACATAGTGTCCACCAAAAATTCTCAACGTTTATATAAAAAAAATAGAAGTACCTAAACTCTTATGTAGCACTATTCACTCAAAAAATGCAAGATGCTCGAAGACTCTTAAGTTTTACACTACTTGCCAAAAAAAATCCACGTGTCCACTATATTCCTTTAAACAAAAAACAAATGACCACAACACTCCTGCAATATTTCTCTAAGTTCACAAAATCCTAAGCAAGGTCGCCATTTGTTACGACTGGGGCTCGTATAAAACAAGGGCTCTTAATCATTGGACTAGGAAAGCACACAGCCACAACGGTAACACTAGATCCAACCCCTGAACTTATAATGCCGGCGCACAAAAACACCTATACCCTCCAGAGTTAAATCTGCGATAATGGGGTATCCTATAACTCAGTATAAGTGCACTACTACTACAGGCTGATCTCTGATACAGCCTGATCACAACAACATACAATTACGGTAATAAGGTATACTAGGAAAAGATAGAGATCTTAATTAAATCACTCCAATGATTTAATGCAAACTAGAAGAAAGTATATTTAAAGTTACTCTAAACAATAATGAACTGTCACTCCTATACTAAAGAAAGTGAACGAAAGTCCCAAAGCATCGAGCAGGAATCTTCTGAAGAAAGTCTGATGCTAGGGTAAGATGATCGTATCGGATTTTGAACTGTAGTATAAAGCAGGAACAGGATATGACAATTGTAAGGACATATAGGGTTAACTGGCACGGGAATAATAATAACTGCGCAATAGTAGGAACTCAAACAGCAAAAGAAGTACTTCCTCATCAACGAAAAACAGCCTACTAGGGTTGTGCAACTCAACAATAACCTAGACTAATAAATGCCGTGAATAATAATGCATACATAACAGAAAGAGTTTATAATCTAAATCTCGCGTCTGCTAGGCGAATAAAGTCTAGCTGGGATGAAGTAGGCTAGGAAAAATGGCTGAGCAAGCGGCTCGTAGCCTAGCGAAGTCCTTAAGGCTGTGCGGCCAAATTACGTTAATTGACGGAGTGCTCTCTTGAGAGATCCAGATCGCTAGTATCTGGTTCTCTCCTGGCGACCCTCTCAAAGTCAAAGCAAACGAGTTAGCACAGTGTTGGGTGGCAGAGGCAAAAGCCCTCACTCGCAACACAGTGCTAAACTCACAAGGTACACAGTCAGAAAGACCACCTAGGCTTCCCACGTCTCCGTTGCGATTGTACAGGTTCAACAAAATCTGGTACACATCGGAAATCACAACACCAGTAGCCTTATCCCAGTCTAGCATTAAATCCCCCAGCAGACCACCACGATACAGGAAGGGAGACACCGTGAGTGTGTCAAACCTCTACAGACAAAAATGGCAACCCTTCCAAAATGCCTAACTAAACATGGGTTATCTGAGAGCTTCAGCATATAATACGATGGCCAATATATGAAATCGTGCAGAACCAAAGGGAAGTTATGATATTAAATAGAGTGGAAGAATGAGAGGTAAGAAGTTGAGAAAGAGAGAGAAAGTGCTCTATAGGTAGAAGTCGGGAGACAGGTGCAAGGGATATGTGAAGGGTATGCTGGTCAGGCAAGCTCTGACTCTGAGGATGGAACTCCTCGGGACCCCTCCAGGATCACACACAAAGGCATGGTGGTCAGTCAATCACAGGCTGCCACGTCACCCGGCAGCAGGCCTGCAGAAGGCGCCAGGAACCACCAGCCAATCAAAACCGAGAGAAGGATCACGCGAGCAAGGGACTCCTCGAGGGAGGAGGGAGGAGGAAAAACTTCCTTCTCACTGCACGCTCGCTCTCTCTCTCTCCTTCCTTCACTACAATGCATCTTATGTTCAACTCATGATATAAAATATAATCCCTTGTCACAGGCGAAAACAAAGCCCACTTCTATACTGCCTGTGACATGACGATTCACAAGAAAGAAAGTACAACATTGTAGATAGACTGTAGCCAAATACATTGCCCTGGCGAGTGTTAGCGAGTGGCCAAGCGAGTGGGTGAGCCCACGTGGCGTTCTGCCGAGCTGCAGGCGTCACAGCTGCTTTAGGCCTAATTAGGTAAAAATAGTCAAATCGAGACAATTGCACAGCCAACATAGCCTAGGCCTATAAATCAAATATTTTACCAATCTACAATAGGCCTAGTCTATTCGCTGTAAGTAGGCAAGAAATTATGACCTAGGCTATAACCTCTGTAACTAAAAAACAACTAGGCCTAGAGTGATCAAGCTAATATGTCTACCATTTGGGAAGAGTCAGTCAAGAAATAGCCTAGATGTGGAAATTTGCAGCCAATTTGCTCTAGCCCTATTTGAGATACAGAGGTTAGAGGTCATTGTTGAGGCCCCCCCCTCATGACATATTGTTATCATCTTGTATATTGCCAGCAGGGGGCAAATAACCTAAAAAAAAATCGCCGTCAAAATAGGCTAGACGCGAACATAACCACAGCGATCGACACATGTAAACATGGCGGTGGCGGGGGAGGTGTCGGACGTTTGCAATAAAGTTCCTGTCTATTTTGAATGCCATTGGATACAATAATATGTTGAGGGGGGCTTTGCCCCCCCCCCCATGACATATTTTCACCATCATATATATTGCCAGCAGGGGGCAAATAACCGAAAAAATTGCCGTCAAAATAGACACCTTTATGAATAGGTTAGCCTTTAGGCTAGGCCTATCGGCAAGAGTTGCGTTGTATAGGCTATCCTAGTGTTTACTAATTTATAGGCTACCCCTTTGAAAGGACATTAGCCGGGTAGGATGTAGTTACCGGGTGTATCGCCAGCCTTGTTTACACTACGCGTACGCGTGTAGTGGCGTCGAACGCTTGCCATCCTTTTCCTGTCTATTTAGACTGCCTTTGGATACAATAATATGTTGAGGTTGGGCTTTGCCCCCCTTCACCCACCCATGACATATTGTCATCATAATATATATTTCCAGCAGGGGGCAAATAACCAAAATAAATCTCCGTCAAAATAGACACGAACTTAACTACGCCGATCGACAAATGTAAACATGACGGAGGCGGCGGATGTCTGCAATCATGTTCCCGTCTATTTTGAATGCCAATGGATACAATAATATGTTGAGGGTGCCAGCAGGGGGCAAAATAGACAAATACACCAAAAATTGGGTGTGGGGGCAGCAGCCCCCACCCATAATAGCCTATGATAGGTTAGGTAAGGTTGTTAGGTTAGGCTAGGCTAATGTCCTTTCAAAGGGGTATAGGCCTAGTAATCACTAGGATAGCCTATACCCGGTCAAAGGTAAGTCCTGCTGTAGTCTCCTTGAATGCTACCTTAAATTGTAATATTAGACTAGGTCTAGCCTATAGATAAAATAGCTTAGCCTATTCATTTATTGTAGCCTATAATATAGGCCTACCCGGGCAGAATGTAGAGTTCGGGCGTACCACCACCAATGTTTACACTACGCAGAGCCCCATGACATATTTTCACCATCATATATATTGCCAGCAGGGGGCAAATAACCGAAAAAATTGCCGTCAAAATAGACGCCTTTATGAATAGGTTAGCCTTTAGGCTAGGACTATCGGCAAGAGTAGCGTTGTATAGGCTATCCTAGTGTTTACTAATTTATAGGCTACTCCTTTGAAAGGACATTAGCCGGGTAGGATGTAGTTACCGGGTGTATCGCCAGCCTTGTTTACACTACGCGTACGCGTAGTGGCGTCGGACGCTTGCCATCCTTTTCCTGTCTAATTAGACTGCCTTTGGATACAATTATATGTTGAGGTTGGGCTTTGCCCCCCTCCACCCACCCATGACATATTGTCATCGACATATTGTCATCATAATATATATTTTCAGCAGGGGGCAAATAATCAAAATAAATCTCCGTCAAAATAGACACGAACTTAACTACGCCGATCGACAAATGTAAACATGACGGAGGCGGCGGATGTCTGCAATCATGTTCCCGTCTATTTTGAATGCCAATGGATACAATAATATGTTGAGGGTGCCAGCAGGGGGCAAAATAGACAAATACACCAAATATTGGGTGTGGGGGCAGCAGCCCCCACCCATAATAGCCTATGATAGGTTAGGTAAGGTTGTTAGGTTAGGCTAGGCTAATGTCCTTTCAAAGGGGTATAGGCCTAGTAAACACTAGGATAGCCTATACCCGGTCAAAGGTAAGTCCTGCTGTAGTCTCCTTGAATGCTACCTTAAATTGTAATATTAGACTAGGTCTAGCCTATAGATAAAATAGCTTAGCCTATTCATTTATTGTAGCCTATAATATAGGCCTACCCGGGCAGAATATAGAGTTCGGGCGTACCACCACCAATGTTTACACTACGCAGAGCCCCATGACATATTTTCACCATCATATATATTGCCAGCAGGGGGCAAATAACCGAAAAAATTGCCGTCAAAATAGACGCCTTTATGAATAGGTTAGCCTTTAGGCTAGGCCTATCGGCAAGAGTTGCGTTGTATAGGCTATCCTAGTGTTTGCTAATTTATAGGCTACTCCTTTGAAAGGACATTAGCCGGGTAGGATGTAGTTACCGGGTGTATCGCCAGCCTTGTTTACACTACGCGTACGCGTAGTGGCGTCGGACGCTTGCCATCCTTTTCCTGTCTAATTAGACTGCCTTTGGATATAATTATATGTTGAGGTTGGGCTTTGCCCCCCTCCACCCACCCATGACATATTGTCATCATAATATATATTTCCAGCAGGGGGCAAATAATCAAAATAAATCTCCGTCAAAATAGACACGAACTTAACTACGCCGATCGACAAATATAAACATGACGGAGGCGGCGGATGTCTGCAATCATGTTCCCGTCTATTTTGAATGCCAATGGATACAATATGTTGAGGATGCCAAATAGACAAATACACCAAAAATTGGGTGTGGGGGCGGCAGCCCCCACCCATAATAGCCTACTATGATAGGTTAGGTAAGGTTGTTAGGTTAGGCTAGGCTAATGTCCTTTCAAAGGGGTATAGGCCTAGTAAACACTAGGATAGCCTATACCCGGTCAAAGGTAAGTCCTGCTGTAGTCTCCTTGAATGCTACCTTAAATTGTAATATTAGACTAGGTCTAGCCTATAGATAAAATAGCTTAGCCTATTACTTTATTGTAGCCTATAATATAGGCCTAGCCGGGCAGAATGTAGAGTTCGGGCGTACCACCACCAATGTTTACACTACGCAGAGCGGCGACGAAAGTTTGCCATCATGTTCCCGTCCATTTTGAATGACGTTGGATACAATAATATGTTGAGGGGGGCAAACACCCCCATGAGATATTGTCATCATCACATAATTTGCCAGCAGGGGGCAAATAGGCCTAACCAAACTGCGGCGATCGACCATGTAAACATGACGGCGGCGGCGGCGGTGGACGCTTGCGATCATGTTCCCGTCTATTTTGACGCCATTGGATACAATAATATGTTGAGGGAAGGGCTTTGCGGCAATTTTTTTGGTTGTTTGCCCCCTACTGGCAATATAATATATGATGATGATAACATGTCATGGGGAGGGTGAGGGGGGGCTTTCAACATATTATTGTATCCAATGGCATTCAAAATAGACGGGAACATTATCCCAAGCGTCCAACGCCGACACCGCCGCGGCTGCTGAAGAACAAGGAAGTTAGCAATAGGTTTCATTGTGAACTGGAGGAAATTAATAGAAATAAGGAAGCTAGGCCTAGCGATGTAAATAGTCAATGGAATTTCCTTAATAATGACAATTATATGTATAGGTATAAAGTAAAAACAATATATTTTACATAATTTATTGCATATCTTACATATTTAAACAAATATATATATGGGATACTGTTTGGGGTTTGGGAATAGACTGAGGCTGCTTTAGGCCCAATTAGGTAAAAATAGTCAAATCGAGACAATTGCACAGCCAACATAGCCTAGGCCTATTAAGCAAATATTTTACCAATCTACAATAGGCCTAGTCTATTCGCTGTAAGTAGGCAAGAAATCATGACCTAGGCTATAACCTCTGTAACTAAAAAACAACTAGGCCTAGAATGATCAAGCTAATATGTCTACCATTTGGGAAGAGTCAGTCAAGGAATAGCCTAGATGTGGAAATTTGCAGCCAATTTGCTCTAGCCCTATTTGAGATACAGAGGTTAGAGGTCATTGTTGAGGCCCCCCCTCATGACATATTGTTATCATCTTATATATTGCCAGCAGGGGGCAAATAACCGAAAAAAATCGCCGTCAAAATAGACGCGAACTTAACCACGGCGATCGACACATGTAAACATGGCGGTGGCGGGGGAGGTGTCAGATGTTTGCAATAAAGTTCCTGTCTATTTTGAATGCCATTGGATACAATAATATGTTGAGGGGGGCTTTGCGCCCCCCCCCCATGACATATTTTCATCATCATATATATTGCCAGCAGGGGGTAAATAACCGAAAAAATTGCCGTCAAAATAAACACCTTTATGAATAGGTTAGCCTTTAGGCTAGGCCTATCGGCAAGAGTTACATTGTATAGGCTATCCTAGTGTTTACTAATTTATAGGCTACCCCTTTGAAAGGACATTAGCCGGGTAGGATGTAGTTACCGGGTGTATCGCCAGCCTTGTTTACACTACGCGTACGCGTAGTGGCGTCGGACGCTTGCCATCCTTTTCCTGTCTATTTAGACTGCCTTTGGATACAATAATATGTTGAGGTTGGGCTTTGCCCCCCTTCACCCACCCATGACATATTGTCATCATAATATATATTTCCAGCAGGGGGCAAATAACCAAAATAAATCTCCGTCAAAATAGACACGAACTTAACAACGCCGATCGACAAATGTAAACATGACGGAGGCGACGGATGTCTGCAATCATGTTCCCGTCTATTTTGAATGCCAATGGATACAATAATATGTTGAGGGTGCCAGCAGGGGGCAAAATAGACAAATACACTAAAAATTGGGTGTGGGGGCGGCAGCCCCCACCCATAATAGCCTACTATGATAGGTTAGGTAAGGTTGTTAGGTTAGGCTAGGCTAATGTCCTTTCAAAGGGGTATAGGCCTAGTAAACACTAGGATAGCCTATACACGGTCAAAGGTAAGTCCTGCTGTAGTCTCCTTGAATGCTACCTTAAATTATAATATTAGACTAGGTCTAGCCTATAGATAAAATAACTTAGCCTATTCATTTATTGTAGCCTATAATATAGGCCTAGCCGGGCAGAATGTAGAGTTCGGGCGTACCACCACCAATGTTTACACTACGCAGAGCGGCGACGAAAGCTTGCCATCATGTTCCCGTCCACTTTGAATGACGTTGGATACAATAATATGTTGAGGGGGGCAAACACCCCCATGACATATTGTCATCATCATATAATTTGCCAGCAGGGGGCAAATAGGCCTAACCAAACTGCGGCGATCGACCATGTAAACATGACGGCGGTGGCGGCGGTGGTGGACGCTTGCGATCATGTTCCCGTCTATTTTGACTGCCATTGGATACAATAATATGTTGAGGGAAGGGCTTTGCGGCAATTTTTTTGGTTGTTTGCCCCTTACTGGCAATATAATATATGATGATGATAACATGTCATGGGGGGGGGGGGGGGGTGAGGGGGGCTTTCAACATATTATTGTATCCAATGGTATTCAAAATAGACGGGAACATTATCCCAAGCGTCCAACGCCGACACCGCCGCGGCTGCTGAAGAACAAGGAAGTTAGCAATAGGTTTCATTGTGAACTGGAGGAAATTAATAGAAATAAGGAAGCTAGGCCTAGCGATGTAAATAGTCAATGGAATTTCCTTAATAATGACAATTATATGTATAGGTATAAAGTAAAAACAATATATTTTACATAATTTATTGCATATCTTACATATTTAAACAAATATATACATGGGATACTGTTTGGGGTTTGGGAATAGACTGAGGCTGCTTTAGGCCTAATTAGGTAAAAATAGTCAAATCGAGACAATTGCACAGCCAACATAGCCTAGGCCTATTAAGCAAATATTTTACCAATCTACAATAGGCCTAGTCTATTCGCTGTAAGTAGGCAAGAAATCATGACCTAGGCTATAACCTCTGTAACTAAAAAACAACTAGGCCTAGAGTGATCAAGCTAATATGTCTACCATTTGGGAAGAGTCAGTCAAGGAATAGCCTAGATGTGGAAATTTGCAGCCAATTTGCTCTAGCCCTATTTGAGATACAGAGGTTAGAGGTCATTGTTGAGGCCCCCCCCCTCATGACATATTGTTATCATCTTATATATTGCCAGCAGGGGGCAAATAACCGAAAAAAATCGCCGTCAAAATAGACGCGAACTTAACCACGGCGATCGACACATGTAAACATGGCGGTGGCGGGGGAGGTGTCAGATGTTTGCAATAAAGTTCCTGTCTATTTTGAATGCCATTGGATACAATAATATGTTGAGGGGGGCTTTGCCCCCCCCCCCCCCCATGACATATTTTCATCATCATATATATTGCCAGCAGGGGGTAAATAACCGAAAAAATTGCCGTCAAAATAAACACCTTTATGAATAGGTTAGCCTTTAGGCTAGGCCTATCGGCAAGAGTTACATTGTATAGGCTATCCTAGTGTTTACTAATTTATAGGCTACCCCTTTGAAAGGACATTAGCCGGGTAGGATGTAGTTACCGGGTGTATCGCCAGCCTTGTTTACACTACGCGTACGCGTAGTGGCGTCGGACGCTTGCCATCCTTTTCCTGTCTATTTAGACTGCCTTTGGATACAATAATATGTTGAGGATGGGCTTTGCCCCCCTTCACCCACCCATGACATATTGTCATCATAATATATATTTCCAGCAGGGGGCAAATAACCAAAATAAATCTCCGTCAAAATAGACACGAACTTAACAACGCCGATCGACAAATGTAAACATGACGGAGGCGACGGATGTCTGCAATCATGTTCCCGTCTATTTTGAATGCCAATGGATACAATAATATGTTGAGGGTGCCAGCAGGGGGCAAAATAGACAAATACACTAAAAATTGGGTGTGGGGGCGGCAGCCCCCACCCATAATAGCCTACTATGATAGGTTAGGTAAGGTTGTTAGGTTAGGCTAGGCTAATGTCCTTTCAAAGGGGTATAGGCCTAGTAAACACTAGGATAGCCTATACACGGTCAAAGGTAAGTCCTGCTGTAGTCTCCTTGAATGCTACCTTAAATTATAATATTAGACTAGGTCTAGCCTATAGATAAAATAGCTTAGCCTATTCATTTATTGTAGCCTATAATATAGGCCTAGCCGGGCAGAATGTAGAGTTCGGGCGTACCACCACCAATGTTTACACTACGCAGAGCGGCGACGAAAGCTTGCCATCATGTTCCCGTCCACTTTGAATGACGTTGGATACAATAATATGTTGAGGGGGGCAAACACCCCCATGACATATTGTCATCATCATATAATTTGCCAGCAGGGGGCAAATAGGCCTAACCAAACTGCGGCGATCGACCATGTAAACATGACGGCGGTGGCGGCGGTGGTGGACGCTTGCGATCATGTTCCCGTCTATTTTGACTGCCATTGGATACAATAATATGTTGAGGGAAGGGCTTTGCGGCAATTTTTTTGGTTGTTTGCCCCCTACTGGCAATATAATATATGATGATGATAACATGTCATGGGGGGGGGGGGGGGGGGGTGAGGGGGGGCTTTCAACATATTATTGTATCCAATGGTATTCAAAATAGACGGGAACATTATCCCAAGCGTCCAACGCCGACACCGCCGCGGCTGCTGAAGAACAAGGAAGTTAGCAATAGGTTTCATTGTGAACTGGAGGAAATTAATAGAAATAAGGAAGCTAGGCTTAGCGATGTAAATAGTCAATGGAATTTCCTTAATAATGACAATTATATGTATAGGTATAAAGTAAAAACTATATATTTTACATAATTTATTGCATATCTTACATATTTAAACAAATATATATTAAAAATAGTTTGACCACACCACTGAGTTCCCCCAAAATACTCTAATAGGGCTGGCCTGAAGAATTAGATCAAGATGGACAACCAATCAAGGCATGATAGGTAGGGAAGGGCAGGTGAACAAATCTAGGACGGTGAAGATACGCAGACATTTCTCGCCATTTCACCAATTCAGCCGCACCACATGAGTTCCACAGCAGAACTCTTATAGGGTAGAGCCGAAAGATGAGGCAAGAACTGCTACACTGCAGCACAGCACCAATTAAGAAGTGATCAAAAGCGAAGAATGAGAGATCAGGTCTATGGAAAAAAATATATCGCACCGAAATGCACAAAAAATACACACACCGAGGGAAATCGAGTCAGCTCGACCGCATCAGCGACCGACACAAATCAGGTCAGGAGCTAATAACCTAGCCAGGCCAGGGTGGCATATGATATAGGCCGTCCGGAGGACAACCGAATGAGACAGAATAAGAACAGAAGGGGAAAAACATAGAAAGAGGAATGAAAAACTTGTCATGTCATCGTCATATTGCCAGCAGGGGGCAAAATAGACAAATACACCAAAAATCGGGGTGTGGGGGCGGCAGCCCCCACCCATAATAGCCTACTATGATAGGTTAGGTAAGGTTGTTAGGTTAGGCTAGGCTAATGTCCTTTCAAAGGGGTATAGGCCTAGTAAACACTAGGATAGCCTATACCCGGTCAAAGGTAAGTCCTGCTGTAGTCTCCTTGAATGCTACCTTAAATTGTAATATTAGACTAGGCCTAGCTTGGCTTAACATGGGATACTGTTTGTGGGTTGGGAATAGGCTCAGGCTGCTTTAGGCCTAATTAGGTAAAAATAGTCAAATCGAGACAATTGCACAGCCAACATAGGCTAGCCTATTTATAGGCTACCTTTCATTACTGCAGTTAAGCACAAACTTATTTTACAATGGAAAATAATGCATGAGGAGGGCATTAGTATTTTGTGAAATAACTTAAATTAGGTTAGGCTATAGTATACTTCATTAGGTTATTAGGCCTATGAGAAAACAGGCCTAGTTTAATTTTATTTCACTGCTCAACATATTTTTGTTTGTTTTTGCTGTTGAGCTCTGCATAGGGTTATATTCAGGTAGGCTTGGGTTTTAGTAAAATTGCATTAGGCTAGGCTACATATTTTTACTTCTATTGGAAATCACAGGCCTACACAATAGTACACATGTTATAGAATTTAGCCTAGCCTACCACAATTTAGCCTAGACTGAAAGAACAAACAAAAATAGGCTAATTGCAGTTTTGGTAAGAGTTGTAGTTGTGGGCATACCAAAAGCTTTGTTTATATAGCCTAGTCGCACGCTCGCAGTTAGGCCTACATTCGCTTCTAATTTAACTGCTGGGGTAAACTTGGTAAAGCCACCCTCAATCCGCCGGCCGGTAACAAAACAATTTACCCATCGCCTGGCCGTGGGATACAATAATGGGTTGAAGGGGCTTTATCCCCCTATGACTTATTGTCATCATCATATATATCACCAGCAGGGGCAAATAACCACAGTCAAATTAGACGCAAATGTAACTGCGAGCGTGCGACTACGTAAGTAAAGGGGACGATAGACCCGCTAACACAACTCTTAACGCATTTTTTCCTAATGTATTAGATTTTTTTATATTTATGACCTCAACAGTTGAAAGATGACAATTTTATGGTTTATTTTAGGCTATACAAAAACATTTGCTTTGTACCGGTAACTTAGATACGGTACTCATATTTATGCTTATAATTGCAGTACGAGTGGGTTTTTTCTTTTTATATGTAGGCCTAGGCTAAACAAATGTTAGTTTTTGTTTTATAGGCTAAACTAGGCTGAATTTATGCTAATAAATATTAATTGGAGGGCGCAAATCTGTCAAGGAATAGCCTAGATGTGGACATTTACAGCCAATTTGCTCTAGCCCTTTTTGAGATACAGAGGTTAGAGATCGTTGGATACAATAATATGTTGAGGGGGTCAATCACCCCCCATGACATATTGTCATCATCATATATATTGCCAGCAGGGGGCAAATAGCCTAGGCCTAGCCTAACTACAACAAAAATCGCTGTCAAAATAGACGCGAACTTATATTAACTACGGCGATCGACCATTGCCCGCACCAACCGTCCCCCGGTTATTGTTGAGGTCCTGAGGAACCGTATGATTTTGACGAGCTCTTCCCTCCGCTGTCTCAGCATCCTATGTATCGTCGTACGGTACCTCTTCCCCTCCTCATCCTACATATGCCTCCTAAGCCTCGCCTCGTCCCGTCACTGAGCATGTGGATGGGCGTCCCTTTCTGGCTTCAAAGATGGATTCCTTCCGACAGCTCCTACTGGATTGTCTGGGGTTGGTTGATAAGGGCACCTCGCTTCAAGACATTGCTCTGGCCCTAGTACCGCGGTTTGTAGGTCTCTGGTTTGCCACCTGATGACCTGCTATTGGGTTGTTGCCTTTACAGTGTTACGGTTCTACGAATGACCTAGAGTGAAAGTGACACGGTGGTGAATTTTAACCTTAACTATAAACTAATTTAAATTGTGACATAGGATCTCCGCGACTACGGTAGGGCCGGAGCGGGCGAGTATTCGCCTGAGGTTGCCCTTAACCCCCAAGACAAGACAAGACAAAATTCTAGTGCTGGTTTTACTCAGATTTTGTGAGTTTTAATTTAGCCTAGCCTAGGCCTAAGAGTTCAGAAGATTTGCAAAATGCACCCCATACTAGCCTACCCATAGCCTAATAGGCCTAGTGATTCTTTTTTGACAGACCACCCACAAATTTTCATATAGCCTAAGTTCTGGAATGCATGTTGGAATAGCCTTCCTATAAACTGTAGGCTAGGCTACTTCCTTTTACTTTAAGTTTGATTCTTTGGAAAAATCTATTAGGCCTAGACCAGGGCAGGAAAGTAACATTTAAAATGACGTGTAAAAAGTCGCCCATAAACGGCGGGCCGCTATGTTATTGTAATTTGGGAGCTTATTTTGTCTGTTGATTGACTTTGTCCTTAATTGGGGATCCTATGAATTAGCACAGATGATGATGACTTACCGTACATCATAATACGTGACGGGCCGACGTGGGGGGGCAGAGCCACAGAGACCCCCTCAACATATTTTGTGTCCCACAGTAACTTTTAATGGGATGGATGTAGTTACCGGGTGTACGGTCGTCATGTTTACATAGGGCGATCGCCGCGGTTAACTTCGCGTCTATTTTGACGGCGATTTTTTTCGGCATATTTCATTTTATTCACTTCCTTTTATATTTAGGCTATAATCTAGCTTTGGCATGACAATAACCCTAACCTAGTCTTTCTTAAAGATTCTTCTAATCTTCCAGTAGCCTATAGCCTAATTTAGGTCATTTTTAAAGGCACACAATTAAATGGTTGGTATTTTAAACGACACTACTGCAGCATTATGAGAAACAATTTATTAGAGATAATAGGCAACAATAGATTCGCCATATTTTTCTCCATAGGCTATAGTCCGCATGGAGGATTTTCGTTTTCGACAAATTGAAAAAATTCCCACTTCACAGACAAAATAGACAAATACACCAAAAATCCGGGTGTGGGGGCAGCAGCCCCCACCCATAATAGCCTACTATAATAGGTTAGGTAAGGTTGTTAGGTTAGGCTAGGCTAATGTCCTTTCAAAGGGGTATAGGCCTAGTAAACACTAGGATAGCCTATACCTGGTCAAGGGTAAGTCCTGCTGTAGTCAACTTGAATGCTACCTTAAATTGTAATATTAGACTAGGCATAGCCTATAGATAAAATAGCCTAGCCTACTTATTTATTGTAGCCTATAATATAGGCCTAGCCGGGTAGAATGTAGAGTTGCGGCAATTTTTTTGGTTGTTTTCCCCCTACTGGCAATATATATGATGATGACAACACGTCATGGGGGCAAAGTCCCCCCTCAACATATTATTGTATCCAATGGCTTTCAAAATAGACGGGAACATTATCGCAAGTGTCCGACGCTGACACCGTCGCCGTCATGTTTACATATGTCGATCACCGTAGTTAAAGGCTGGTTCACACATAGCCGAGTCGGTGCGCGAGTCCAACATGAGTCACACTCGTCGATTATCGCCGTCGCTGGAGGCTGAGTCGGCCGCGAGTAGCAATTGCTCCCGAGTCAAGGAGAGTGTAACACGAGTTAACTCGAGTCAATACGAGTCAACACGTGTTCATGCAAGAGTCTGTACGAGTAACTGAGAGTCAAAACGAGTGTAAAACGAACCCAACACGAGTGTCAAAAATTTGAAAATAATGGCCACCTTCCAGGGCACGTAAACAAAGAGTATGGACGAGTCTAACACAAGTCAACGCGATTGTTACACGGATCAACACGATTGTTATACGGATCAACATGAAAGACAACGCGTTGACTCTCGTTGGATCTCTGTTGCACACGTGTTGACTCGTGTTACATCCGTGTAAACTCATGTAAACTCTCGTTGATTCGTCCTACATTTTTGAAATAACGGTATTTCAAATGACACTTGCTTTTTCGTGTTACACTCGTGTTTTTTTCTCAGTGAATCGTGTTTACTCGTGTTTTCACTCGTGTTTGAATCGTGTAAACTCTGGCATCATGGGGGCACCAAATTTTGGCACTCACATTCGTGCTTTCTACTCTTGTTGATACGTGTTGCATGTGTGTTACATACGTGTTGTTGCGTGTAGACACGTGTTGCTTCGTCAACGTCGAAATGATGACGAAAAGCGACGAATCACCAAAGAGTGTTTCACGGGTTTACACGAGTCAACACGAGTTAACACGAATAACGAAATTATTCAGAGTAAAACACGAGTTAACACGTTTGTACACGAGTCTACACGTATTTAGGCCATACTCGTGGGTACTCGCCACGGGACCCAAAAATTTCATGCATGCATGACATTTTTGGACCCCGTGGCGAGTATCCACGAGTGTGTCGAGTAAACAAAGAGTATACACGAGCGTAGCACGAGTCTATACGAGTGTTGAGGAGTATCGACGAGTCATTGCTGAATAGCAAAATTACATCACTCATGTTGGACTCGCGCACCGACTCGGCTATGTGTGAACCAGCCTTTAGTTCGCGTCTATTTTGAAGGCGTTTTTTTCGGTTATTTGCCTCCTGCTGGCAATATATATGATGATGACAATATGTCATGGGGGGGTGACCCCCCTCAACCTATTATTGTATCCAAAAGCAGTCAAATAGACGGGAACATGATGGCCAGCGTCCGCCGCCGCTCCGTGTAGTGTAAACAAGGCTGGCGGTACACCCGAACTCTACATTCTACCCCACTAATTTTCCAACTAGCATAACCGATGATTATCAATGATCAATCCCAGTCAGAAACGTCCATGCTTCCCTCCCATAAGTCAATGTCGGGATTACCACACTGTCATGCAAGGACTTCTTTACTTCCATGCTGACCACCCTATTTCTTCTTACTGCTTTCAGAGTTCCTACAACGCTCTTCCCCTGTTACACTTTCTCCCACACTTCTTCATCCATAGGCCTACTCACATCTTTACTCAACACACTGCCCAAATACTTAAATGAGCTGACATTCTTCATAGCCGTTCAACCTCACTTCTCTATGGTTGCACCCCTTTCAATGACCATAATATTGCTCTTCCTAGCATTTACCTCCAGATTCCGTTTTTCACACACTGTTCCAAACATATTTACCTGACCCTGCAACTCCCATTCACTATCGCTCATCAGAACTGTGTTGTCAGCAACAGTAGTACCGGTACTGTACTGTTGAGGCAACTTCCACTCGTTTCCTTCCCTTATCAGCGGTACACCAATATCCGCTGCTCTTCCTTGTATTTCTTTCATGACTCCATCCATATACTGTACCGGTATATTGAACAACCATGGGGACATCACACACACCCTTGCTTTAACCCAACATTCAGATTAAAGAACTCGCTCTGTTAATTATCCACACATACTGACACCTTTGCACCCTCATACATGCTCTTCATTGCTTTCAGCAACTTGCCATATACTCTGTATATTCTCAGTACCGGTACTTTCCACATACCTTCTCTATCAATTCTGTCATAGGCCTTCTCCAACTCCATAAATGCAGCATACAACTTTTGTCGCTTCTCCAGATATTTCTCCACAACACATTTCCGGGTAAAAATCTGAGCTACACATCCTCTTCCCTTCCTAAGATGACTACAGTATGCTAACCGTTTCCCTAGCAATACTGACTGAAAATGCCCAAATATATTGCATGTCCTCTTCAGTTTTATCTAAAATATGTAAAATTATACCAAATACCACTACAGTAGCACTGAAATCAATAAAACTCACTAACAGGATAAATAAATGGAAGAAATACTCCAAAAGATTAATATGTTAACCCTTTACCCAGCAATACTGACTGAAAATGCCTAAATAGATTGCATGTGCTCTTCAGATTTATACATACATACGTACATAACATTTTAAGACTGAGTGCTCCACACAGATGTGCAGTTTCAGTCTCTTTTCCTAATGGCGGCGTTCCAGGCAACCCTGTTAAGGGATGCTTTACTTGTCAAGTTTTGGATTTGAGATCGGCACGTATAGTCCGATCCCAGGTCTTACTCGGTCCACCCCTTGGTGCAGCTCCCTCCACAATCGCAGACCTGCATCTTTTCACCCAATTTTGTTCATCCATTCTCTCCACATGTCCATACCATCCCAGTTTACTTGTACGCATCTCCTCGCTAATACTCTTTATACCTAAACGTCTCTTCAGCTCATCATTTGTTATTCTGTTGACATCCTTTATCTGAAATATGTAAAATTACACCAATTACCAACTACATTACCAAAAAAATTAATAAAGTACACTAACAGGATAAAGAAAATGTAAGAAATAGCCCTAAAGATGAATTTATCTATCTATCTATTGACGGACGCCTTGATCCCCAAAGGATTGGCCACGAACGAAACACCCCTATGCACCTCTGTCCCCAGTCAGTCAACGCCCCTCCTCCCATCCTGCACCGCTTTCATGCATATACTTCTTAACTCCATCCTTCCACCTCTTTCTCGGTTTATTTCTCCCTCAGTCCTTCCACCTCACTCGTACACGCTCATAGTCATACTCTCGCTTCCCATACGTTCCACATGGCTGAACCATCTCAATGTGTTCTTTTTCACACTTTCCAGTCCATTCACACCACACCTCTCTCGTACTTCCTCATTCGTCTGTCTAGCCCTCCATGTAACTCTGCACACACTTCTCAAGTAACTCATTTCCATCCCTTTCACTCTTGGTTTGAATCTCTCCAACAACGTCCATGCTTCGCTTCCGTAAGTGAGTGTCGGGATTACCACACTGTCATGCAATGACTTCTTCAGTTCCATGCTGACCACCCTATTTCATGTTACTGCTTTCAGCATTCCTACAACCCTCTTCCCCTGTTGCACCCTCTCCCACACTTCTTCATCCATACTCCCATCTTTACTCTGTACACTGCCAAGATACTTAAATGAGCTGACAATCTCCATAGCCTGACCGTTCAACTTCACCTCACACTCTGTGGCTTCACCCCTTTGAAGACCATAACCTTGCTCTTCCCCGCATTTACCTTCAGATTCCATTTTTCGCACACTGTTCCAAACATATTTACCAGACCCTGCAACTCCCATTCATATCGTCAGCAAACAGCAGTACACAAACATCCACTGCTCTTCCTTGTATTTCTTTTATGACTCCATCCATATACTGTATATATAGAACAACCATCGGGACATCACACACCCTTGCTTTACCAAACATTCAGATCAAAGAACTCCCTCTGTTCATTCTTCACACGTACTGATACCTTTGCACTCTCATACATACTCTTCACTGCTTTCAGCAACTTGCCATCTACTCCATATATTCTCAGTACTTTCCACATACCTTCTCTATCAACTCTGTTCATTCCACTCGTTGCCTTCCCTTATTAGTGGTACACCAACATCCACTGCTCATCCTTGCATTTCTTTTATGACTCCATCCATATACAGTTCAGTATATATTGAACAACCACGGGGATATCACACACCCTTTCTTTAACCCAAAATTCAGATCAAAGAACTCGCTCTGTTCATTCTCAACACATACTGACACCTTTGCACCCTCATACATGCTTTTCACTGCTTTCAGCAACTTGCTATCTGCTCCGTATATTCCAAGTACTTTCTACATACCGGTACCTTCTCTATCAACTCTGTCATAGGCCTTCTCCAAGTCCATGAAGGCAGCATACAACTTTTGTCCCTTCTCAAGATATTTCTCCACAACATATTTCAGGGCAAAGATCTGAGCTACACATCCTCTTCCCTTCCTATGATGAATACTGTAAGTTAACCGTTTCCCCAGCAATACTGACTGAAAATTCCCAAATATATTGCATGTGCTCTTCTGATTTATCTAAAATATGTAAAATTATACCAAATACCAACTACATTAGCACAAAACTCAATCAATCACAGAAACAGGATAAAAACATAGAATAAATACCCCAAAAGATGAATACGTTAACCCTTTCCCCAGCAATACTTACTGAACATGCACAAATAAATTGCATGTGCTCTTCAGATTTAGCTGAAATATGTAAAATTACACCAAATACTAACTACATTAGCACAAAAATCAATCAAGCACTTTAACAGGATAAATAAAATGGAAGAAATACCCAAAAATGAATTTATCTATAGCCTACCGGTATATATTGCCGGACACCTTGATCCCGAAGGGGTGACCATGAACGAAACGCCTGCGTATTTCAAGCTCGCTTGAGTTATCACTCGATCGTCTTTTAGAGCTTTTTGGCCCGGGGTAATTACCACCCCATCGCGTCATAAGGAGTTTGAGGGGGTTAAATTGCTAGATACATAGAGGAAGAGGAATGCCAAGTAAAGCTAAACAAAATATATAAGATATTTTTAACATGAGGTTGCTTATAATAATTTGTACCTCTGCAGTTTCTCCATGGCTAACGAAAAAGGTCACATTCCTAAGAAGCCCCAACCAAAAAGGCCAAGCTTCTGTACAAAAAAAATGCCACACCATTACCCTTATGGTGACCCTATCAAATAATCAAAACAACCACTTCTTAACCCAATTTCCGTGGGGCCCCTCATATGACGGAGACGATTTTCCGGCTATTTTGTAGCCTGTGAGCCAGGCCAGCTTTTGCAAGCAGCACGGATGGACGTCAGCCGGAGCCTACAGGCCCCGCTACGACACTGAGGTTTGTGTGAGAGAGAGCTCACTTATGTGCAGCGTCACACATAGCGAAAACAGAAAATAATTGGTAATTTTTAGCGATTTCGCCTATCGGATTTGGTAATTTTTAGCAATTTTGCCCTTCGTTTGCAAGATCCTTACAAGAAAACCAAACGTCGTACAGGGATGATTCAGGAGTAATTTGAAAGCTATTACCGTACTTTCACGAATACATAATTGTATTACGCTCAGGCTTTTGCTTATGCATGAAAATGAGCAGGGAATGAAGGCAATTTCGGGCAATTATGCCTACAGGAGTCCTTGGAGCGGCTTCGGTCGCGCCGGGAATTTCCACACCTCTCACACCACACACACACATCACACAGTTTTTCCTACACCGAGAAATGACTCTCCGGCTGTCATTTCTCGAAGACTTCTTCTAGCTGGAGACATTGAGAGCATCCCAGGACCCACCTACACATACATATGTCCAACTTGCTCAAAACCCATCACTTCGAGTCGCCACACTAAGGGTTCAGTTCTCTGCAATTCATGCAGGAACTGGACCCACTTCACCTGCACAACACTTGCCTCCAAGAAACACTACACGAACACCTGGACCTGTTCCTCATGCCCCTCCCTCTCCCAGTCAAATCCCTCGCCTAAAACCCGTCCTCACCAATCCACCTAACCTTCCCATATCATCCACTCCCCCCCCCCCCCTAAAACCCGTCCACCTCTCCTCCCTAACCCACCTAACCTTCCCATACCATCCACATCCTCAACTCAACACACCACACCCCATCCTAATCCATTCCAACCCCCACCTCACCCATCCCAACCCCCAGCTCCTCCCTCACCCCCCACCCCATCCTCGTGCAGCAGCACCCAACATACATCATGCACATAACACTAACATTCTCCAATTGAACATAGATAGCATCAACACAAAGAAACACAAACTCTCACACTTCATCAAACAACACAACATACACATTGCCATCTTACAAGAAACAAAACTCCGCACAACACAAAAAACACCCACATTTCATGATTTCACCACAATCAGACAAGACCGGGCTGTCGGTGGACTCATCACCCTGGTACACAAAGAAATATCATACATAGTTACCAGTGTACAAACCAAATCCCTCCTCCCCCCAAATGATAACACAACAGAAATACAATCAATTAATATACGCACTGGCAACAACTCCAACATAACCATCATAAACACATACATCCCCTACAGTACCAAATGAATACAGACCACACTTACAACACATCACAAACACCCCACACATCATCCTGGGTGGTGACTTCAACGCCAAGACGTCGGCCTTGTTTGTCGACAACCCCGACAGACGAGGGCTGGTACTACAAAACCAAACTGATAACCTCATCATCCTTAATGACATCCATCAACATACCCATATTCCTCACCAAGCCCTCTATAACCCATCATCTCCAGACATCACCTTTTGCTCCCCAGAACTCGTCCCCACAACATCCTGGAGGGTGGTCAGAACCTTAGGCTCTGACCACCTCCCGATCATTATCACCACCAAAACCAGACTCACCCCAGCTAGCCACAAACACACATACACCAATTATAAAAAAGCTAACTGGGAAGCATTCACAAATGAGACAGAACAACACTTCACAACTCTAAACAGTACACCCATCACTAACATCAACAATGCTGTACACATACTCAATAAAACTATCCAAAACGCTGACAAGAAACACATTCCAAGAGGTAACAGAAAAAGACACAACCCCAACTTCACACCAGAAATTCAAAACCTCATCAGACAACGCGACATACTGAAACACTCCCCAGCACCCCACACACAAGACATCACACAACAAATCCAAGCACTCAACACCCAAACTAACAACAAAATACAAGAACAACAAAAACTAAATTGGAATAACTTCCTACAAACACTTGATCACAAAACAAACCCCAAAAAACTCTACAAAACACTAAACAGCATCACACTTTCCAACAGCAACACAACACAATCACATGCTGCAATCACAACAACAGACTCTACTCCTTTATGTAAACAACAAGCAAACACTCTCATCAATCACTTCTCACATGTCAGCCACCTAAAACCTCACAAAGACGACCGACGTGTCATCCGACGTAAGAGACAATTCCCCACAGACCCTGACTATACACCCTTCACCAATCACCAGACAAAGCATATCATCAACAATCTCAAGCACTCACCCGCTTGTGGCCTAGACAACATAAGCAACATACACCTCAGACACCTGGGACCACAAGGCATACAAGCACTCACTAACATATCAAACTAGTTATTCACACAACACAATACCAGACATTTGGAAGCATGGTATCATCACCACATTCCCCAAACCCAACAAAGACCCCACGCTACCCTCCTCGCACCGCCCCATCACACTCCTTTGCTCCCCCTCCAAAGTCATGGAACGCCTAGTATTACAACTAATTACACCCGACCTACCCCTAGCTCCAACACAACATGGCTTTAGGCCACTGCACTCCACAAACACTTCTCACAGACCTTACACAAAGAGCTTTTGACGACATCAACTCAGCTAGACCACCACACAGATCACTATTAGCCACACTCGACATTAGTAAAGCCTTCGATGCCATCCCCCGCCACAACCTAACAAACAAAATCTACAACACAAACATGCACAACAACACAAAAAGGTGGCTGGCCAACTTCCTAGCAGGCAGATGTGCACACGTATCTTTTGCCGGTCAGTCATCTAAAATCAGAAACTTTCCAAACGGAGTCCCACAAGGATCCGTCCTATCGCCCGCACTCTTCAATCTGTACATGCACGATATAACTACACCCAATATGCCTCAAATAAACTTAGCCTCCTATGCAGATGACATAACACTCACATGCACACACCATGACCCAAAAAGAGCAACAGATCTCTTTCAACCCTATCTCAACACACTACATGGCTGGTGCACTACAAACAGACTTAATCTAGCCCCAGCCAAATCCACCGCAACCCTGCTCACAAGCTGGACAGGAGAACACGAATACATCCCTCAACTCACCATAAACAACACACCCCTAACACATACACACACCCAAAATCCTAGGAGTAACATAATGATACTCATATGACATTCAAACAGCACACCACAAACATTAAAAAGAAACTGACACCCAGACTTAACGCCCTCAGGTCACTTGCTCACACAATATTTGGACACAACAAAGAAACTACCACCACAGTATATAAACAATACATAAGATCAGTGATGGAATACGCAAGCCCAGCCTGGGCTTCTAACCTAGCTGAAACACATCATAAGACCTTACAGACTATTCAAAACAAAGCCCTGAAGATCATTACAGGCTGCACAGCTACTGCATCCACAGATCACCTACATCAAGAAACCAAAATCCTCAAAGTCAAAGACCATCTGGACATGAGAGGCACTCAATTCCTGGCAGCAGCCTCCACGAACCAAGACCACCCCCTAAACTACATGGCAACACACCCACAGACACCAAGAAATATCAAAACAACACCCAGCACACGGTATCACACACAATTACTGTCCTCTCTCCCTCCCTTCCCACCCCGAACCAACTTCCAAAAGCACATCCATACTCATATCTCTCGCCGATCCATCCACACACTCACAGACAACACCCAGCTGCAAGCACGACCTCCCGAAATCCATCCTTCCGAATCCTCCCTTTCTCGCGAGGACAGAGTCCACCTGGCCAGGCTGAGATGCGGACACCATCCAGCTCTCCTGAGCTATCAGAAGAGACTGGATGACTCCGTTGTCGATGCTTGCCCGGGATGTAACACAGCACCCCATACCATTAAACACATCATAGAAGACTGCATTTCACACAACCACTTACGCCAACAACACAATCTACACTCAATGAGAGCTCTGTGGGTAAGCCCGATCGTGGCCATGGCCTTCCTCAGGGACTCGGGGCTGTTCGGCCAGGCAGCTTAGGGAACAACAACAACAACAACAACTCGTACAGGATTAATAGCTTTAACCAAAATGGTCACACTCCTTAATGGTCTAAGTGGCCATAGCCAAAATGGCTACACTATATTCCTTCTGTACTTTCTCCATGCCCGATAAGATACATGATATTTTGATATAATTGTGGCACAGCCCTTGTATCCAACACAATACCCTGCGTGCAACCCCGCTCGAACCCCGCACAACGTTGCTTGCAACTTTAATTATTATTATTATTATTATTATTACACAGTTTACACATATTTGTTATCTCAAAACATATTGTTTAAGTTTTCGCGAAAATTAACATGATGATCATTGGCGATTACATGTCCTTGATATTTTGTTCCAAACATACAGTATACTACTTTATACTTTAATGTATTTTACTCCTTAGATGGTTTACCTACTGGTCCGGGTAATTGGGCCCTCTGTCTTGTTGGATAAGGATGAAATTTCTTCATTAGTGCAAAACATGCTCATTAGACATGTAGTCACAATGTTCTTGATATATTTAAACATAGTTTTCGAAAGACAATAATTTATATAACTTGGAAAATAACAACATCCTCACCTATGAACGTAACGGTACAATAGGGTATTTATTTTCTTTAGACACAATACTTCTAATCATTTTGTTTGAAGCATAAAAATATGCTGATATTACAGTTATTTGCTGATACCAAGCGCAGACGGAAGATGGAAATGTCGTTAGAAATAAAGGTAAATTAGGTATAAATAAAAAAAGTAAATTGAGAGTATATTACACAAACTGTAAGAGTATATGTATCAAAATGAACGAACTTAGAGCCCTTGTTAGCAAAGAAAATATAGACATAATAGCGCTAACTGAAACGTGGATTAATACAGAAACCAGGCATTTTTTAGCAGAATTTGATATACCAGGATATAGTTTGTTTAATTATGACCGAACAAGTAGGAGGGGTGGCGGTATAGCAGTGTTTGTCAGGAGTACATTAAAAAGCTGTATTAAATCAGGTATTAGACTAAATAACGATAATGAAAGCGTTTGGGTAGAGGTTAACGAAGGTAGTGAGACCATAGTTATTGGAGTTATGTATAGACCGCCAAATATGAGTAGAAATGACGGAACGTCATTATGAGAGGAAATTCAAATGGCATCAAGGTTTAGCAATGTGTGCATTATGGGGGATTTTAATTTTCCGAATATAGATTGGCAGCAACAAATAGGCGACTCTGATTCAAAGGAGTTTATTGAGGTAGTACAAGATAGTTTTATATTTCAATTCATAGATACGCCGACTAGAGGTAATAATATTCTCGATTTAGTTTTCAGAAACAATGAACATCTTAATAAATAAAGGTCAATGTTTGTCAGTTACCCGACCTTTGTTACTAAACTCCTCCCACAGTGTTGGTGCCAGGTGGGAGTGTGGGGCACCGTTGGAAAGACCAGGCTTTGGAGATGGTTTTAGGCGAGTTTAGTGGAAATCAGAGACACTTTTGTCTAATAAAATTTTCGGCAGAACTTATGTAGTATACGGGAGCGAAAAAATGCGAAAAAAATGGCCGTTTGGGGCAGAAGGAGGCCTCCGATCGAAAAGGTGTATGGAACGAAAGTTGTTCGCAGCTCCCCAAAATGGGGGTACGGATGAGGTCAGATCCAAAATCGGAGGTCATTTAGCGGCCGAAATCGAGGTCGCCGTTTAATGAGGCACAGGGAGGTCGAGGCCGGTGATTATGGTAGTAGTAGCATTGTAATGATTGTGGTAGTAGTGATTGACGATGGTGATTATGGTAGTAGAATTTAAACCCGGGCAACGCCGGGTACCCCTCCTAGTGATAAATAATGTAGAAATAGGGGCCCACCTAGGAAATAGCGACCACAATTCTGTTTATTTTAATATACAATGGAAATGTAATACCAGAGAAAATACAACATTAATACCCGACTTCAGAAAAGCCAATTATGGTGGGTTAAGAAGAGCCCTATTAGCGGACCCTATGGTCAATAATTTAAGTCGATCCAGGTGTCCAAATGAGTGTACCCCTTCTCAGGCACCTGCTATCTTAAGTCAGGAAGAGACGTTCAAACTTGGTAGATACATACAATAATTTTATCAAGTCAGTATTCAATGCGCAAAATAAATATATCCCCAAAAGAACATTTAGATCAACACAGAACCAACCCAAATGGATGAATAATAGACTATTAGATCTTCTAGGAAAAAAGAGAGGAATATATAGAAAAATTAGGAAAGGCGAAATTCACCTACTTGCTTACTATCAGAATCTATCAAGACAGGTAAAAAAGGATATTAGGAAAGACAAAATAAATTATGAAATTAAGGTTGCCAATGACTCAAAAAATAATCCTAAAGCTTTTTACCAACTATATAAATCCAATGTTAGAGATGTAATTGGTCCCCTTAAAACTTCGATAGGAGAAATGACAGAAAATTATTTAGAAATGTGCAGTACATTAAATAGTAAATTTCTTTCCGTTTTCACTAATGAAAATTTGGCAGTTTCCAGAAGACCGTAAGGTATATAGCGATAGTATAGAAAATAGGTTAAGTACGGTTACTATAAGTAGAAATTATGTGCTTAAGGAAATAAGACAGACTGAAACCTCATAAATCGCCTGGTCCTGATGAGGTATATTCTAGAGTATTAAAAGAATGCAGAGATGAGTTAATTTACCCATAAACATTTCTATTTAACAAGTCATTAGAGACAGGTATAGTTCCAGAAGCTTGGAAGCTTGCAAACGTAGTTCCGATCTTCAAAAAAGGTGATAAATCAATAGCATCCAATTACCGTCCCATTAGTCTTACATCAATCATAGGAAAGCTACTAGAGTCAATTATTGCTAGTAAAATTAGAAACCACTTAGACACATTTAATTTAATTAATTATTCTCAGCATGGATTCACTCCGGGACGTTCTTGCCCTACTAATTTTCTTCCTTTTTTCTCAGAGGTATATGAAGCAGTAGATAATGACAAGTCATATGATATAATATATTTAGATTTCAGTAAAGCTTTCGACAGAGTCCCCCAAGAGAGATTGATGAGAAAGGTTGAGGCGCATGGAATAGGTGGGGCGTTGTTGGGATGGATTAGGTCATGGCTAATTGGTAGGAAGCAGAAAGTCAGCATAAATGGTACCAAGTCAGAATGGGGAGTAGTCAAAAGTGGTGTCCCCCAGGGATCTGTATTAGGTCCTCTGTTGTTTGTTATATACATAAATGACCTTGATTTAGGTATAACTAGTAGGATAAGTAAATTTGCAGACGATACCAAAATGGGGAGAAAAATTGATTCAGATAGAGATATATAGAGTGCCTCCAAAGGGATCTAGATACCTTACACGAATGGTCAGTAAATTGGCAGATGAAGTTTAACATTGAAAAATGCAAGGTATTAAAGATAGGGAAGATGCATACAAATGTAAAATATAAACTAGCTAATATGGAATTAGAAAACTCAGATTGTGAGAAAGATCTAGGTGTGTTTGTTAGCAATGATTTGAAGCCTAGAAAACAGTGTATAAGCGTTTGTAACAAGGCAAACAGGATTCTCGGGTTAATCTCTAGGAGTGTGAGATCTATATTATTAAATCAGTTCGTGTGTCTGTTTGTCTGTCTGTGTGTTCTTAATAGGCGGCCGCAGTTTTGGATCTGGGGAGCTGAAACTTTGCATATGGGTGTCAATTGACCTGGGTCAGGTCATAGAGGGGGCGAGGCCACGATCGGAGGTTGTTTCGAGGCCGAAATTGAAAACATGAAACAAATTACCGTTTGGGGCAGAAGGAGGCCTCCGATCGAAAAGGTGTATGGAACGAAAGTTGTACGCAGCCCCCCAAAATGGGGGTACGGATGATGTCAGATCCAAAATCGGAGGTCATTTAGCGGCCGAAATCGAGGTCGCCGTTTAATGAGGCACAGGGAGGTCGAGGCCGGTGATTATGGTAGTAGTAGTATTGTAATGATTGTGGTAGTAGTGATTGATGATGGTGATTATAGTAGTAGTAGTGGTGGTAGTAGTGATGGTGATTTTGGTGGTTCAGTATTATTATTAAATTTAAACCCGGGCAACGCCGGGTACCCCTACTAGTGTTATCTTAAAACTTTAGTCATTAGTGAGACCCCATATGGATTATGCTGTTTAATTTTGGTGTCCTTATTACAGAATGGACATAAATTAATTGGAGAGAGTACAACGTAGAATGACAAAAATGATCCATAATATTAGAAACCTTCCGTATGAAAAAAGGTTGAAGAAATTAGGCTTACATTCGTTAGAGACGCAGAATTAGAGGGGACATGATGGAGGTATTCAAGTGGGTTAGTGGGATTAATAAAGGGGACATGAAACATGTACTAAAGCTCAGTGATAGCGAAATCACTCGTACAAATGGTTTCAAATTAGATACATTTCGTTTCAAAAAGATATAGGCAAATATTGGTTTGGTAACAGAGTTGTGGATAGGTGGAATAGGCTGCCAAGTGCTATAGTGGGATCAAGAACGATAGGGAGCTTTAAGATAAAATTAGATAGGCATATAGACGAGATGGGTTGGGTGTGAGGGAGATCTGTCAGGTGTGGGCCAGGTGTGGGGCTCTGCAGACCCCAGTTTTTCTGACCTCTGACCGTTTCGGTGAGGTCAGTCCTAATGGTGTTTTTAAGCTGGGCTTATAATTAGGGTCGGGTGTGACAGGGATCTTCCTTGTGTAGGCCAATCGGCTTTCTGCAGACTCCAATTTTCTTATACCTCCGCCTGCCAGGGCTTTTTCACAAAATATTCTATCTGTCTACCAATGTCCGTGCAAATCGGTTCATTACCATGGAGCTCCTCCTAAACTGAATATCACGTCTTCCTAGGAAATAGTGACCACAATTCTGTGTATTTTAATATACGATGGAAAGGTAATACCAGAGAGAATACAACATTAATACCTGACTTCAGAAAAGCCAATTATGGTGGGTTAAGAAGAGCCCTATTAGCTGGCCCTATGGTCAAAAAATTAAGTCGATCCAGGTGTCCAAATGAGTGTACCCCTTCTCAGGCACCTGTCATCTTAAGTCAGGAAGAGACGTCAACCTTGGTAGATACATACAATAATTTTATCGAGTCAGTATTCAATGCACAAAATAAATACATCCCCAAAAGAAAATTTAGATCAACACAGAACCAACCCAAATGGATGAATAATAGACTATTAGATCTTCTAGGACAAAAAAGAGGAATATATAGAAAAATTAGGAAAGGCGAAATTCACCTACTTGCTTACTATCAGAATCTATCAAGACAGGTCAAAAAGGATATTAGGAAAGAAAAAAGAAATTATGAAATTAAGGTTGCCAATGACTCAACAAAACATCCTAAAGCTTTTTACCAACTATATAAATCCAAGGTTAGAGATGTAATTGGTCCCCTTAAAACTTCGATAGGAGAAATGACAGAAAATTATTTAGAAATGTGCAGTACATTAAATAGTAAATTTCTTTCCGTTTTCACTAATGAAAATTTGGCACAGTTTCCAGAAGTCCGTAAGGTATATAGCAATAGTATAGCAAATAGGTTAAGTACGGTTACTATAAGTAGAAATGATGTGCTTAAGGAAATTGACAGACTGAAACCTCATAAATCGCCTGGTCCTGATGAGGTATATGCTAGAGTATCAAAAGAATGTAGGGTTGAGTTAAGTTACCCATTAACATTTCTATTTAACAAGTCATTAGAGACAGGTATAGTTCCAGAAGCTTGGAAGCTTGCAAACGTAGTTCCGATCTTCAAAAAAGGTGACAAATCGTTAGCATCCAATTACCGTCCCATTAGTCTTACATCAATCATAGGAAAGCTACTAGAGTCAATTATTGCTAGTAAAATTAGAAACCACTTAGATACATTTAATTTAATAAATTCTTCTCAGCATGGATTCACTCAGGGACGTTCTTGCCTTACTAATTTGCTTAGTTTTTTCTCAGAGGTATATGAAGCAGTAGATAATGACAAGTCGTATGATATAATATATTTAGATTTCAGTAAAGCTTTCGACAGAGTCCCCCATGAGAGATTGATGAGAAAGGTTGAGGCGCATGGAATAGGTGGGGCATTGTTGGGATGGATTAAGTCATGGCTAATTGGTAGGAAGCAGAGAGTCAGCATAAATGGTACGAAGTCAGAATGGGGAGCAGTGAAAAGTGGTGTCCCCCAGGGATCTGTATTAGGTCCTCTGTTGTTTGTTATATACATAAATGACCTTGATTTAGGTATAACTAGTAGGATAAGTAAATTTGCAGACGATACCAAAATGGGGAGAACAATTGATTCAGATAGAGATATAGAGTGCCTCCAAAGGGATCTAGATACCTTACACGAATGGTCAGTAAATTGGCAGATGAAGTTTAACATTGACAAATGCAAGGTATTAAAGATAGGGAAGATGCATACAAATGTTAAATATAAACTAGCTAATATGGAATTAGAAAATCGAATTGTGAGAAAGATCTAGGTGTGTTTGTTAGCAATGATTTGAAGCCTAGACAACAGTGTATAAGCGTTCGAAACAAGGCAAACAGGATTCTCGGGTTCATCTCTAGGAGTGTGAGTAACAGAACTGCTGATGTTATCTTAAAACTTTACTTGTCATTAGTGAGACCCCATATGGATTATGCTGTTCAATTTTGGTGTCCTTATTACAGAATGGACATAGATTCATTGGAGAGAGTACAACATAGAATGACAAAAATGATCCATAATATTAGAAATCTTCCGTATAAAGAAAGGTTGAAGAAATTAGGCTTACATTTGTTAGAGAGACGCAGAGTTAGAGGGGATATGATAGAGGTGTTCAAGTGGGTTAGTGGGATTAACAAAGGGGACATGACAAATGTACTAAAGCTCAGTGATAGCGAAAGAACTCGTACCAATGGTTTCAAATTAGATAAATTTCGTTTCAGAAAAGATATAGGCAAATATTGGTTTGGTAACAGAGTTGTAGATGGGTGGAATGGACTACCAAGTGCTATAGTGGGATTAAAAACGGTAGGGAGCTTTAAGATAAAATTGGATAAGCATATGGACGAGAAGGGTTGGGTGTGAAGGGGGATCAGCCGGGTTGGGCCAATCAGCGCTCTGCAGACCCCCGTAATCCTGCGTTAATCTCTAACTGTTTTGGTAAGATGATACTCAGGGTATTAGTGTGTTGAGCCTATAATTGGGCTTTGAAATTGGGGTTGTGTGGGACAGGGATCTGCCTTGCTTAGGCCAATTGGCTTTCTGCAGACTCCCATTTTCTTATGTTCTTATGTTCCTTGGTGCATATCCTATCTGCTTA
The DNA here is from genome assembly GCA_032716605.1 of Paralithodes platypus. Classification (NCBI taxonomy): domain Eukaryota; kingdom Metazoa; phylum Arthropoda; class Malacostraca; order Decapoda; family Lithodidae; genus Paralithodes; species Paralithodes platypus. The sequence continues at coordinate 27,900,988 of CM064581.1, read as the reverse complement.
CTAAATATTGTGAACATTAGTTCATAACTCTGAGATATCTTGTATAGGCCTATAACTGTCTTGATAGCATAATGGTTAGTTCACGGAATTTCGGTGTGAGTATCCTAGGTTCGAATCCTTGGATTATCACATGTATTCATCAGTTTCATTGATTTAATTAATTAGATTTATTTGTAAGTTAAATGGTGGGTTGGTGATAATATGATTATAGCCAAACAGACAGACAGACACACAGACACACAAACGAAGGCGAACACAGAACCTCCGGCAAACTTCGTTGTCGGAGGTAATACATCTGTAATACCGTGTCATCAAGGTCAAAATATCAAATATGTTATTTAGTTTTACATAATGTCTCAATACCTTTGCTAATTTGCCCTCCATACAGTATATTTTATATGGTCGTTCCAAGACAGCCTAGAATCAATAATGACCCATTCTACGTAACATAACAATGTTATTTACATGAACAATATATGTTAGGCCTTGATGATTTACCTTTGTCCTAAAAAATATGCAACAAGTTTTTAACACTTTTAATGAGAGATTATTTGAATTTACATATTCTGTTATTATTAGATTTGGTATTGTTGAGGGGACTATACAAAGGACCAAGAGCTGAACCCCGTGGCTTTCAACATTTTACATAACATAATTATATGAATCTTCGTCATTTAGTGATACTGGTGTCTACTGTTCAAGTTAATTTTGAACGATATTATAAGCAACTCTAATACTCTCTCTTTAGCATAATGTTATGATTTATGGTATCAAAGGATTTACTTAAATTTAAAAATACCCCTAGAAAATAGTTACCAGAATCTTATTCTCAGAAAATAATATCTAACAACTGAATTAATGCTAAGTTTGTTCCAAAACCCTCATGGAATCAAAACTGTGTTGGTGGTGTAATTAATTAGATGCTTATGTTCTGGGTGTGATGTCCCGAGTATGAATCCCGGGAGGATCATATGCTTTCATTAGTTTATTCTACTCCATTGGGGTTTGTAATGGAGGATTAATGTTAAGAACGGGGTGTTCCTAAATTTTATAACTGATTATTCTTATTAATGAATAACATGACTCTCTTATACATTATACGCTTTTTGATTATAGAAAATACTAACAAAACAGACACAAGACGATAATTATTAATTAACATCGAATCTCCACACTTGTACAAAGGAATAACCTTGATAAATTATAATTTAGAGGGAAGAATACCTTGGATTAGAGATAGGTTATATATATATATATATATATATATATATATATATATATATATATATATATATATAGATATATATATATAATATATATATATATATATATATATACAGTATATATTTATATATATAATATATATATATATATATATACTGTATATATATATATATATATATATATATATATATATATATATATATATATACATATATATTATAGGTTTGATTCCCGAAGGGAAGTAGAGAACACCTAATATTTAGTAGGGGCCCCGGAATCATTGACGATGTTGCCTATTAGTATAATAGTCTCCATTCAACACCCACGTCAGTCGTTTGAATCAACCGCCGTGAGGAAGAAAGATTAATCTTCATAAGTGCAACGCTACTTCTCTTATGGAATCGTCATCTTGATCGGGTACCCACTACGAAAAAGTAAAAAATAAGAGAACCAAAAAAGGAAAAAGAATTTTCCACTTTAACACTGTTATTCACAAGCTTCCCACATTCGGTGGATTTTCTTGCGTTGTGGCTTCTTACCGCCTCTCGCCAAGCGCAACGATTCGTCCTTCAATGATATACCAAGATAAACTCAAAATATCAGCGAATGGGAAGGGGATGGACATCGTCGTCAATGATTCCGGGGCCCCTACTAAATATTAGGTTTTCTCTACTTCCCTTCGGCAATCAAACCTATAATTTAATAGTGGCCCCTCCATCATTGACGATGTTGCCTGAATTTCAAGACTGGAGGGGGACATTCGTAAATATCAAACCCTAAATAACCGTATGGTTAAACCAAGAAACCTTATAACAGGAAAAAGAAATATTAATTGTTTTGTTGTGCTTACAACAGTATAATATAGGAAAGAGTGGGAGCAGTGCATTGCTTCAAAGAAGCCTGCTCCAGCAACAGAGTCCTCTTCCATGAGGTATTTGTTGTACCGTGTGACACAGAGTTAAATGCAAAAAAAAACTTGTCACCTCGACCTGTAACCTGTGCTGAGCTCAGCTTGGTCATTAGGTCCATTTATTGAGTCACTTCGACCAATACTAAACTTAGTGAATCTAGTGCAAACTAGGCTGGAACATTTGTTGAGTTATGTCGACCAATACCAACCTTGCGTAATCTAGTGCAACTAGCATAGAATCGTGCAATTTGCATATATATAGCAATACTGAACATCTCGGGTTAACTCGACCAAAACCCAGTTTTCCGTAATCTAGTGCCACTAGCAAAGAAAACTGAACGTAACATATACAATATAATGAACAGTAGTGTAACACAATCTTTTATGATTCGTAAACTACATGAGCTGTAATTAAGTTTTACAAACTTAAAATTAATACATGAGGTTTAATAATTTAAACAAATTTTCCCGAGCTTCTTAGCTCGTGCATAACTAATTGGGCTTGGCCCGGCGTAAACAACGCCTAACTTGCCCTGCATTAACTTGTAATCCTGTGGAAGGGGGTTCATCTCTTGTACTGGGATCTGCATATCCCCCCCCCCATTTTTCTTAAGCCCCTATTGGGCGTCTACATCACAGTACTAACGGCTGGAATTACAAGTAAAACAACAAAAGGAGTGTGACCATGTGCAGACTATAAGAAAAAAGGGCTGGGCCGTAAACGAAATCGAGTTTGTAAAGGGAACAAACACATGTAAAGAAAAAAGTCTGCACCGAGGGCGCCTCCTGTGACTACCACGTCCTTTGCCCACTTGGTGTGGAGCGAGGACACGTAGGATCCAGGAAAAACTCAGAGAGCTAGAAGAACAACTGGCTATGTCAGTTAGTCCGCCGGGGGATGTCAAAAATTGTCTAGTCTAAGAGGATCGAACAAGATACCTGGAGGGACATGAGCCGTAGGACCTGAATGGCCCCGACTCCGGCTTCCCCTGGCGGTAAACGTACCTCAGTCTGAACTTTTTCGCCTCGTACCACTCAAAAAAAAATTCACGATTACAATGAGGTCAGAGAAAGCTCCGGTTCAGCGTGGTTGGCCATATATTACGGAGGGACAGGCATTTTTAGTTTAAGCTGGAGGGAAAACAAAGAGCCTGGGATTGAAAAGGGGAAAACTGTCACTTTTGAAGAGAGCTGATATGTGTGGAAGTCATAGAGAGATCTCTGGTGCGTAAGGACTGCGAACAGCGTTAAGTTATTGCTAGGTTTTACTGAAAGTATAAGCCTAAGTAATAAAAAAAAACGCACGCTTTTGCCAGATCAATAAAAGCCGCTCTACTGGCCGTGTGTAAGGAGAACGCGGCTGTAATTTCATATGGAACAAAATAAGGGCGAGAGAGCCCAAGCGGTTTTCATCTATCTCACTTAAGAAGAAAAGTGGGGGGGAAAGTAAATAACTGAGTTGGCCTTAAGAGGTGATCGTAAAAGTGGGAACCTGCCGCTAAGTTCTCCCTGACCCCGGTAAAACATCTCGGTACATGCGCACAGCTCAAATAATCATATGGAAAGAGGAAGAAGTCCTCTCTAATATTAGAGATGGGAATAAGATCCCGCCGGGACGAACTGCTAGCCCCCCGCGGCGGGATGCTTCCCAAAAAGGGACCCCCCCCCAACAAGGCCTGCTGAGGGCTTAAACATTGCGTAATCATGAAGTGAGCTTAGCGAGAGTCAATACTGATTCGCGTTGTACCGTACGTAACGTAAAGAGGGGGACATCCTGGGGAATTGACAAGTGTAACTGTAGAAAACCCCTGAGGATACCGTCCTCCATCCTATCTAGATGTACTAACTAGTAGGACATCACCCTAAAGACCTCCCGGTAGCCGCTTGCCGGCGGACGGTTGTCTGGCTTATAACCCAAGTAAGTGTGAGAGAGGTGGCCCTACCTGGTGTGTGTCTGTCGCAGGGTTAATGGCGTACGTCCACCAGACCTGGGCCGGGGATCGTGTGTGTCCTGTGTAATTACTAGGTATCACATCCCTTACGCAGAGGGTTGTATCATTCTGTTATGCCACGCCGGGTGAGGCCAAGTCGCGTGACCTTCCGGCGAGCACATTGCGGTGACCGGAGTAGTCTGGTTCGTGCAGAAGAGATAAGGTGGCGCAGCCACCTTTTAGGAAGTAACACCTTGTCGAACCTCGGAACCCCATTGCACTAGCACTGTCGAGGGAGAGAGGGGACGGACGGGGGAAACACGACCCATTCCTTAAAGCATTTTATTTTAAATGTACTAGAGAGTGGGAGGGGAAACTGTCCGTTGGCCGCTTGTAGCCTTCGGGGAGACCTGATGGGGGTTCCCTACATTCAATATCCTCCTAACCTCCACATCTCCTTGTCTAGCTAATCATGAGCCTCGCGGTGGAGACCAGAGAGAACCAAATCCTATAATAAGCATTCATAGGTCCCCTGAGCCATACCGAGTCTGAGGAGCTGCCGCGACCTTACTGCCTCAAATAAGGCTGTCTGGATTCGTGAAAGTTCTCGCCGGGGAAGGGAGGAGATACTAATGAGAAGCTTTAGCTAATTCCTCCTTCCGCCTTGGGGGCGTAACCCTAGTAAACAGGAAGCTAACAAACTTCCTGTGGGCATTATCTCTGACGAGAAAATTACCTTTGGAGTGCAAGAGGCCGAGGAGCAAAGAGGGGCAAAGGAAAAACCTCTGCAGTTAATTAAGGGGCGATGAAAAAATCCAAAAATAGGGAGGGGGACCCCTCCCGGTTGTTGTGTTAGCCAGTCAAACTCGGTAGTGGAGGTGAAACTGGGGACAGAGGGTTAGATGGAAAAAACTATCGCAAATTGTGGGAGTTCCTGATCCCACGTTACCCATGGTCCATCGCCCATCCCACCCAGAATTGGGTGAGGTGGGAAAACGACCGGAGGCAAGTACTTGACCGGTTATCCGGCGAGTATTCCGGGTATGTGTTGTCCCGCCGTAATACCGTTTCCTGACCCTGACAACTAGCGTTCTAGTGAAAATGTTTTTCGATTTCTCGGCATAGGGACATGGGAGATATTTTAAGGCTTAGGAAACAACATTGGATAAAAAATGAGATGACCGATTGTACTACTATCGAGTCGATCTGATAAACAACCCCTGGGACTGATGCTACCAAGATCGCCCATCCGTTCGTGGTATGTAGACCGGGAGATAGTGAAATCCGGCGTGTTAAGTCCCTAGAGTTTCATTGAGAGAGCCATACTGCCTCTCACCGCACCGGTCCCACTTTATTGAATTAGATGAGGATCCTCCCTCGAGTTCAATCTTTCCAGTGGGATTGAAAGCTAGAGGTCGTTGAGTAATGAATTTAGGCTTCTGACTTAACATCCACTTTCGGCCTTACTGAGTCCGTAATGATTTATTCGTAAGTATGCCCAACACGGGGCAAAGCGCCGGGAGGGCTGTGATGATTAAACAAAACGAGATTTTTAATCCATAGAATCCGTGAGAAAAAAATCTACAAGGTATACCGTGCTCAATTCGGAAAGGTTAGACTAATCCTAGATCGCCAACCCGTAGGGATCAGTTACTTATACATAGTGTTTTTGGGGTGAACCTGAACCGTTCTCACGAGGCCTGTGGCCGTGTAACGTCTAGTACCTATAATAGGAAAACAAAACTTCTAGATACCCAGCAAGCTGATGTCTACAGATAGGCTTGTAAAACGGTCCATACACCGGCAGTATAAATTAACACATCATACTTGTAAGAGTTATATCGTTAAATTACCGCTGAACGCATCCCACTCTTCATCCGCAAGAACTCATATTCTATTATAGATTCGTGAACAAAAGAAGGTAAACACTGTTTGCATTTGTTTTCCTCATTTTTTGGGGGGATGAGAGTCGCCTCGCCGGCTGGGGTTGAGCGTAAACAAACGAGCCGTCCCGCCGGCCTAAGTGCTTAATACTTATGAGCCGTATGACTGGCTTAAGTAATCGCAGGAACCATTCACCGAGATACTGCTCGACTATTCTTAACTTCGATTTTTTAAGGAAAGAAAATGTATGGGCCGTATAACTATCTTAAGTAATCGGAGGAACCATTAACCGAGGTTGAGCGTAAACAAACGAGCCGTCCCGCCGGCCTAAGTGCTTGATACTTATGAGCCGTATGACTGGCTTAAGTAATCGCAGGAACCATTCACCGAGATACTGATCGACTATTCTTAACTTAGATTTTTTAAGGAAAGAAAATTTATGAGCCGTATAACTAGCTTAAGTAATCGGAGGAACTATTAACCGAGATACTGATCGACTTTTCTTAACTTAGATTTGTTGAAGGAAAGAAAATTTTACTTACTCGAGCCGGAGACCTAGGTTCACTACTCGGAAGTGTCCATCGAGAACGTTGTCCGGCGAGCCTGGAGGGTTCTTGTATCGGGGGAGGGGGGGGGGGGGGGTGCATGGGGGCTGAGTCATAACCAATGGCTAATTTGCTCTGCTAAGTGGTGAGTACTGATTGCCTATATGCAAACATTATCCCTGATTCTGGGAAATTTTGTGTTTTGAAAGTTAGCAACTGTAAACACTTCCCATACTGTGGGCATTTAGGTATCTCTCGATCATGGCCGCCTGGCCCAATTGATCTATGCAAAAACTCGTCCAATCCGCACCCGGATCTATGCCCCCCGGGCATTGCTGGGAATTCCAGAGGCAAACTTAGATGTAGCCTGTTGTAATCTTAGAGTGCAATTAATTAAAATGTCAAGACGCAAAAAATCTGGGGGTTCCGTGTGGGGGCAAAAGTAAAAATGTTGACTAACCACTGATCCCCCCCCCCCCTCCTTTTCTCCCTGCCGTGCTGATCTGGAAAGAATTTCCAGGAATCAATGCTCATAAGGATAATCTGAGAGGAGTTAATAACATGCTAGTACAAGTCCGCCGGAAAGTTAGAAAAACAGTCACTATTAGTCTAACCTTCGACCGGACCTGAGTCTATCCAATATTGGAATTATTTGGTGTAGATAAAGCCTACCTGTGACTAGCGTCACTGGCCCAAAAATCGTGTAGATTATAGCATATAATCTGACCTTCGTAACTGGATCCCCGGAGGGCGATGAAGCCGGAGGTCCTGGGTATATAGACTCCCTCACCCTGACGGACTCGCTGAGCGATTAGCCCTTGTATATGACCCGAAGTTACCCGTGAACGGGCTCGTGTCGTATGTCAGAGAGGGTAAGTCTTATTGCTCGGCTACCAATCAGGGCAAATTCCCTTGGTGGGCCGAGTACAGGGGCCTTTTAATAAGTAGCACTTCCCGTAGGGAGGCATGTAGGAAAGCCTACACGCCGGGACATTCGGAGGGTTTAACTATTTGTAAAATAGAAACCGGCGGCCCTGATAAGTAAAAAACCGCCGGAAAAAAACATCCAAAATTGTCCAGAGGCATCGACTTCACACAGATGCCAATCTATGACCTAAGTCATCGTTGTTTAGGCCAGTTGGCGGCGGGTATCTGCGTGCAATTTAGAAAAAAGTGCTAGCAGGCGCTGGTATGTGTACACACCTAGCCGCCGGAAAAGACGGGGTAAACACAACAAAGGGCCGTTCACACAGAAGACGGAGTGCCATCTTATGACTAGTCATTGTTTAGGCCAGTTGGCGGCGGGTATCTGCGCGCTGTTTATGAAAAAATGCTAGCAGGCGCCGGTACGTTTACCCTAGTCGACGTGAAAGACGGGGTAAACACAACAATGGGCCGGACGGCACGCCAAAATCTTTATCCTTGCCGGACATCCCTCCTTCCGCCGGCCCTCCCAGGTCGCTGGAAGAAGGGAAACCACAAAGATCCCAAGACAAGGGGAAAAGAGGAACACAACCACGCGCCGGTACTGAACGGAATCAGAACAGAGGCCGGTGGGGCCAGAGAGGAGTTCACTCGGTGAAAAGCACAACAATGAGAGAAAAAAACCACCCTTACCCTCAAAACAACCCTGACGTAAGGACGTCTCCTTGGACTCCCGGGAAGTGTGCAACACTAACCCACAGCGAGCGCAAGAAAAGCGGACATAAATTAATTCACACATAGAGACAAATTAAATAGATCCCCCCCCAAAAGCTAACCTAAAGGCTTAATCATGAGAAGATAACTTTCAAATGAAAAAACACGAAAGAGCAGCGAAAGCAGAGCAAAAGGCTCAGAGAAAGCCCCCAATTGGGACTTCTCAGCAAACACGGACGCCGGAAGGTCACACAACCACGTGTGACAACCGAAATCCGGCGCGTCTGCAAAAGACAAGGACGGGGTCCCAAGACCCAAAACTGAACTAAGGAACAGCTAGCGAAGAATAAAAGCCTCCTAACTAAAGGGAAAACAAAAGAACTAACAAAGGCTCAGGGAAAGCCCCCAAACGGGGCTTCCCGGCAGACACGGAACGCCAGAAGGTCCTGTGACGCATGTCCAGTGTGAGCATGCTGTACAGAACGCCTAGTCATGCCCCACTCTCGCTAGGATCGTCAGGGCAGGAACTTTGGCTGTAGTCTATGTAGAGTTTCCTAACTTAGTTCATGTGAGCCGTTGTACTATAAGTAATATGAATATGTATTTTGTTTACATCTGAGTCAACGAGTTCTATTTTATATCATTAGTTATAAGTATTGTGTGTAAAACTTATTTGTAATGATGGGAGAACCGGCAGCCACAGTTGGGGGTCAGGGGGTGCGCCATGCGGGAGGTGGGCCTAACTCACTAGCACTCCCCCCCCTCCCCCCTCCCCTCAGTGCTAGGAAAGCCTTTGTCTATCCCAGAGGAGAGAGAGAAATTACGTAATGATTGTCAGTGGGCGGTCCTTAGTAGTTCACGTTGGGCTCACTAGAGGGCCGAGTATAAAAAGGGAAGTCTAGCCATTTTTTGATCAGAACTCATTAGGCAGAGCGACTTCTCATTTCCCTTGCTAACTATATATATTCTTCTGACTGATGTGAACTTTCTCTACTACCTTACATTCTTATCTCCTCTTTTCCCTACCCTTTTTAACTTCTATGGTCCCGTTGGTGCAGAGCTAGTCAGCCAACGTATTATCGCTTGAGTTCTCATGAGATACATGCCTATTAGATAGCCTATTTTGGAGTGGTTAACTTAGAATAGGATTGATTTATGTTTGTTGCACTTGTCTATGCATTTCCCTGTGTGTTATTATTATTATTCCTGTTTTCTGCTAGTCTAGGTAATGCTAGACTGGGGTAAGGCTTTTCTGTGTTACGAGTTGTTGTTTGATGCAGTGGTTAAGCGATAAACCTGCATACTCGTTTCGGTTCAGTGAAGCCTAGGTTGTCTTCGCGGCTGACTGTGTTGAGTTAATAATTTACAGTGCGTGAGGGCAAGAGCCTAACCACCCTGTATTTTATTAACAGCTTGTTTTTACTTTGTCAAGGAGCCGGGAGAAAACCAGATACAAGGGATCTGGATTTCTCAAAGTGCACTTGTTAGTGTTAACGTAATACTTTAAACAGTTGTGAGGACTTCGCTAGGCTACGAGCCGTTTTTGCTCAGTCACTGCTACCTTTTGCCCACAGTACCCCAGCTAGACTTTACTCGATTAGTAGATACAGAATAGTATTGAAGCTTTCCTTATGTATGATATTGTTTATGCACTATTGATTTCATGTGTTGCAAGCTTGGCTACTTTAGTGATTAGTGGCCCACGAGCACAATCCGAGTAGGCTATTGCCGTTGCATTTGCGGAGTACTTCTTTTTAATGTTTGCCATTTACTATTGCATATTCTTTTAATTATTCTTATGCCAATTTAAACCTTTAATAGTATTTAATTGCCAGTGTTTTTCTTATTGAATTACTGTTCAAAATCCGATACGTACTTCTTACGAGCATCCGAGAAGCATCTAACTTTTTTCAGAAGATTCCTTGCTCGATGCTTAACCCGTTGAGACCCAGCGTCGCACGTGTTGCGTCGGCAGTCTTTGATCACCAACTCCCAGCGACGCATCACGTGCGTCCGACATATAAAAAACACTTACGTGGCTCGTAAGGTAGGAAATGGCGGGAGAATAGGAGGGGGCGGTACCGTAGTGTGTGGGGGAGCCGGGCCAGTAGGTGTGAGCGGGCCGAGACAGCCGCGCGGCTGGTGGTGGTGGGCTTAGTGGGGATAGTTTACACCCCTAGTTTACCGCCACTTTGAACCTTCATTACTCCGGCCGTATGGGAGCTAGAGGCTTGAGATTTATGTGAGATACTCCTTAGGATGTATGCCGTACAATGCCATACTCAGTTTTTACCCTAGTGCTCCCGGGCGGGTGGTCATGCGGGGGAGACGAACTATTGAAACCCCCCCCCCCCCGCCCCCCAAATGACCGAAATGAGTTTTTTTTTATTTGTGTGTTCATTTCTCACCATTCTCTTCCATTTTGGCTCAACAAATTTTTTTGAAGCTCCCCCCCCCCAACCCCCCACCGGCCCCCCCCCCCAAAAAAAAAATGTCAGAGGTGATTTTTTTTTGTTTTTTTTTCATTTCTCATCCTTGTCTTCCATTTTAGCAAACAAAAAAAATAAGTGAAAATGGCTTGGGACTGGGGTGAACAAAATATTATAACTAGCCGGGGCTCAACGGGTTAAGGACTATTAATTAACGTAACGTAATAGTGCCGATCCGAAGTAGAGGGTGGAGGACTTCTTAAGTTCTTAGTCAAGGGTGGATTACTTCGGCTTCGGCCAACACTATTCTTTGGTGTTGTTGTTTCTTACTTCTTTGTTTGATTGTTGACCAGACTAGAGAATTCCTGTCTCTTTATTAGTCTGTTGTTGAACACTAGTACCGAGTTCTTGTATACCCCGTTATAGCAGATTGAACTCTGGAGGGTATTGGTGTTTTTTGTTCGGCTGGCAGTACTCAGGGGTTGGGATCGTGTGTTTCCGTTGTGGCAGCGAGCCGTATTCGAGTCCTGATTGAGAGCCCTTGTGTACCCGAGTGCCAGGTCGTAACAAATGGCGACCTTGCTTAGGATTTTGTGAACAGTATAAATTTTTGCAGAGTTGTACAACATTTGTTTGTTTGTATTTTAGCGTGCATATTGAAGAATATTTTTTTTTGTATGGCAATTAGTAAAGCATTTAAGAGACTCCAGTTAATTTAGTAATTAGTGCTTGCATAGGAAGTTTAACACTTTTGTCTCGAGATTTTTTTTGTGGACTTCAGTATGTCGTGCATTAGCACTGACGATGAGCGAGAGATGCCCTTTGAAGGTGTGCCGTTAGTAACCAGTGAGGAGGATGCTAGAGTTTTTGTGAGTAAGCGGTACCACGTGACGGAGGAGAGGCTGACTGGGGTGGATGTTTGTGGCTTGCACCTGATAGCCAAGGTTTTGGGCATTTCCAATGTAGTAGGGATGTCCAAGGGGGAGCTGATTTCCTGGGTGTTGCGTGGGCGACATGGGGTTTCGGAGGAGAGGGCGTTTGGGGGGGTTCCTCCCCAGATCCCCTCTCACTCGACTCCCACAGTGCCGTCCACTCAGTTACCGGAGGTTAGCACTCTCCCACAGAGGGATGAGAATTGGCAGATTGGAGTGCCCTCGGGTGGTGCACATGGTGGTTCCCCAGTTTTTGCCCCCCCTCCTTCAGTAGTGGCAGCTCCCTCTTCCTGCCTGTCTCCAGATATGGTATTTAGACTTGAGCTTGCTAAGATTGAGGCTAGGAAGCAGGAGATTGAGGCTAGGAAGCAGGAGGATGAGACCAGGAGGCAGGAGAATGAGACCAGGAGGCAGGAGGATGAGACGAGGAGGCATGAGATTGAGGTTAGGAGGCATGAGGCTGAGCTTAGGTACGACTCGGAGAAATATTGTGCTAAATTAGATTTAGATAAGTCTCGTGCAGAGTCGACAGGGACTTGGATGGGCCGTGAGGGCCAAGTAAGAGAACAGTCCTTGGCCCAATTAGTCAAATTGGTGCCGGTATTTAGTGAAACTGAAGTCACAGAATTTTTTAATCGTTTTGAGAAGAAATGTAGGGAGCATAATTGGCCTGAAGAGAAGTGGGCAGCTCTAGTCTCCTCAAGACTTACGGGTAAGGGTCTGAAGGCTTATGATGCACTGCCTTTAGAGTCTTGCATTGACTACCCAGAATTGAAGAGAGCTGTCCTACGGGCATACGAGTTGCAACCGGAAACATATCGATTGAAGTTTCGGGGTGTTACAAAGACTAGGGAGGCGACCTTTCTTGAACATGCCCGGGACTTAAAAGATGCACTTAAAAACTGGACACGTTCTGAGAAAGCTGAGACGGCCGAACAGTTGACTGAGCTGTTTCTGCTCGAGCAGTTTTATAAGTGTACTGGTGCAGAAATGACTTTAACTATTAAAGAAAAGAACCCAAAAACTCTACAGGAGGCAGCTGAGATGGCTGACCTCCGGCTATCACTAATTCGTGGGTGCGGGTCTGCCCAGCGTAGTGAGGCAGGTAACAAGGGGCGTGACGCCCCACCCCCCCGAGTTAGTGATATACCTTATGCAAACAAGTACAAGAGCCATGATACCAAGACTGACCACAAGACTAGCACCGTCCCATTTAAGAAGGGGCCGGGCCCTTCCCAGTACCAAGGGAAGCCCAAAGGGGAGTTGGAGTGTTATCATTGTTATAAAAAGGGGCACTTTGCAAGAGTCTGTCCTAGCAAACCACCTACAGCAGCTGTGTCTTTGGCCTGCAACATTGGTGTGTCTCCGAAGTCATCTGAGTTTGCCTGGGGCAGTTCGTCAGAGGCTTAGGCACAGCCAATGCAGAAGCACCTGGGAGGCTCGAACCCTGCTCAGGATGTTTTTTGCGACCATAGAGGGCGGGGTTGCGTGATGTGGGCGGGGCGCAAGCATGGAGTAGAGGTCTTGCGTGATACAGGTGCTTCCCAGACTCTGATGAAAAACTTGACTGGCTACCCTATAAACGCGGCTCGGGTGGTAGTGGTGCAGGGTATTAATGCAACTCGGTCATACCCGCTGGTGCGGTTGGAGTTGGAGGTGGATGGTGTGGCACGTGAATTGGATGTCGGGATTGTGGAGAAACTGCCAGTGGAGGGCGTCGACCTTCTTCTCGGCAACGACTTTGCAATGCCCGCTTCTGAGGATCTACCCTTAGTCGTTGCCGAGAGGCCGGCCGACGTGAGTAGGGAAGAGCAAGAGTGGGTCGAGCGGTGCCAGACACAACCCATGGCGTGTGTTGTCACCCGAGCTCGGGCAGCTAAAGTGTCACAGCCTAGTCCTCCGTCTTCAGACCAGCGGAGGAACGATCAACAGGAGGAGGCTAAAGCTGGAGTTGGTTTTAAGAGTTTTGACTCGGCGGCTCTCCTGGGTGATTCAGTATTAGCACCATTACTTAATTCTGGAGTAGCCCCTGGGCCTGTCATCGAGAGTGACGAGGCTGGGCATGACGAGTCTCCACGAAAGCAACGTTATGTACATCGAGAGAGACAGAGGGAGCAGCCCAGTATCGGGGAAGGTCATGCATTGCTCCGGGAGCAGTTAGATCGCTTGGCACCCTCAGATATACGTCGGTTGCAACTAGAGGACCCTGAGCTCCAAACGTGTGCTAATGGAGCTGTAGAGCTCGACGAGGACGGCGATGCACAGCCAGGAGATTTTTTTTATTTAGAAGGCATCCTTTATAGGCGTTTTCAAGACCCTAAACGTAGTTGGCAAAAGGGGTCCGGAGTAGTGGACCAGTTGGTGGTGCCACGGGAGTGCAGGGATAGCCTACTGAGGTTGGCGCATGACACACCACTCGCAGGACATCTAGGGGTGAGAAAAACGGTGGCGGCTTTGGGGAAATTGTTTTGGTGGCCGGGGATGAAGTCTCATGTGCAGTCATGGATAAACTCCTGTGATATTTGTCTACGTGTCGGGAAACCGAACCAAGTTATTCCTAAGGATCCGTTACACCCTATTCCTGTGATTGGGCCACCCTTTAGTAAAATTATTGTTGACATGGTTGGTCCACTCCCTCCCACTAAGGCGGGAAATAAATTTTTGTTAACCATAATGGATGTTGCCACTAGATACCCCGATGCATACCCTATGAAAAATGGAATGGCTAAGACGGTAGTCAGTAACTTGTTGTGGTACTTCTCAAGGTACGGGTACCCGGAGGAGATTCAGTCTGATCAGGGATCTAATTTCACCTCCAACATGTTCAAGCAAACAATGCAACAGCATGGGATACGAGCAGTAGTATCGTCAGCGTATCACCCTGAGAGTCAAGGGGTGCTTGAGCGGTGGCATGCTACACTTAAAAGCATGCTCAGGTGTTATTGTGCTGACAACGGTATGGATTGGGATCTTGGATTGCCTTATGTGCTGTTTGCTGCTCGGGAGGTACCTGGTGAGAGCCTGGGATTTAGTCCAAACGAGCTGATTTTTGGACACCGTGTCAGGGGCCCCCTTAACATGCTGAAAGAAATTTGGGAGGGGACTGTGCAGCCTTGTCCATTATTAAAGTATGTGCTTGAAAGCCGTGAGCGCATGCTTAAGAGTCTGGAGATGGCAGGTAGAAATTTGACAGAATCACAAGCTTTGATGAAGGACAGGTATGATCGCAAAGTGAGGCTCCGGAAGTTCACTGTAGGACAAGAGGTATTAATTTTGTTGCCTTTGGTTGGTAACCCCCTCTCTGCGAAGTACACTGGACCTTATAAAATTGTAGAACAAATTTCAGACTTAGATTACCTTGTTGCCACTCCAGACAGGAGGAAAAAGAACCAGTTATGTCACGTGAACCTTATTAAAGAGTATGTGAGGCGCCCCTCTGAGCCTCTCACTGTCCCTGTGTTGGCTTGTTGCGGCCGTGGTGGAGAAGGAGAGGGGGACAGTCAAGCTTCAGAGGAGGATAGCTGGGATCAACATGTTTCAGCGGATCAGTGGGCGGGGAACTCGAGCCTAAGGGCTGACGAGGCTATAGCTCATTTGCCTGAGCCGCAGTTTGATGCTATCCGTCAGTTGTTCGGTTCATACCCCACTGTATTTGCTGAACACCCAGGCCTCACTACTCAGGCTATGCATGATGTTGACGTGGGGGACCATCTACCCTTTAAGTCAATCCCGTACCGTGTGCCCCCCATAAAACTACCAGCTCTGAGGGATGAGTTGGAATATATGCTCGGTAGAGGGTTGATAGAGAAAGGCACAGTTAAGTGGACTTCCCCTGTAACACTGCAGCCTAAGCCAGATGGCAAGGTACGCTTTTGTATTGATTTCCGTAGGTTAAACGGTTTGACTCCAACTAACCCATATCCTCTTCCTCGGGTTGATGATAGTGTTGACAAAATTGGTAATGCTCGTTTTTTGTCTAAAGTAGATTTAGTAAAAGGTTACTGGCAAGTACCTTTGTCCGAGCGTGCTAAAGAGGTATGTGGTTTTGTTGTGGACGGGAGTACCTACCGGTGCAATGTTATGCCTTACGGACTTAAGAATGCACCAGCAACGTTTCAGAACCTGATGAATGAAATTGTAAAGGACATTCCAAATTGCACCGTATATTTGGACGATGTAATCATTTATGATGACGACTTTGAGAGCCATTGTGAGCACCTTGAGACCTTGTTCCGGAAACTTAGTGAAGCAGGTCTGGTAGTAAATTTGGCAAAGTGTGACTTCGTAAAAGCCACTGTGCAGTACCTTGGGTTTGTAGTGGGAAGGGGACAGGTGTGCCCTCCTCAGAACAAGGTACAGACTATCAATAAATTTCCGCACCCAACAACTAAGAAGCAGATTATGAGATTCTTGGGTATGATAGGCTACTACAGACGCTTCATAAAAGGTTACTCAACGGTGTTGGCACCTCTCACAGATTTGTTATCTAAAGACAAAAAGTTTTTGTGGGCACCTGAGTGTGAAAAGGCTTTCACTTTGGTGAAACATTTGCTATGTACTCACCCGATACTCAGGGCCCCAGACTTTAACAGGCCTTTTCAGCTGGCAACAGATGCTAGTGGTGTAGGGGCTGGTGCCGTCTTGCTACAGACAGACAATGAAGGTGTGGAACACCCAGTAAGTTTCTTTTCTAAGAAGTTCAATGCTGCACAAAAGAACTATTCTACAATAGAAAAGGAATTACTGGCGATTGTGCTGTCGCTCAGGCACTTCGAGGTGTATGTTCCAGCCTATGGCCCAGTCGTGGTTATCTACACTGATCATCACCCTTTGAGATTCCTGAATCAATTTCACAATCGCAATATGAGACTGACCAGGTGGTCTTTGATGTTGCAGGAGTATAACCTGGACATCCGTCATATTGCTGGATGTGACAATGTGATCGCGGATTGTTTATCAAGGGTGGATGATCAGTCGTAGGCTATCACAGGTGTGTGGGTTTGAGTGGAGGAAAATAGGCTGCCCTTATAGTGCAGCCGGGAAAAACATATTAAAATATAAAAATCATATAAAAAACTCTTTCTTTTGATATAGGTAATCGTATAAGTTTGTCATAGCCTATAGAGTTTGAGTAGTCCACGAACTATCAAACGGCTGAGCTGCTGTAAGCTCGCTCTGGGAGCATGATATTGTGTCTTTTTGCTATTGTTGGGAGGAGTTATAAAATGTGAATTTTTGGTTAATAATAAGATGTGTTTTGGTGATAAACTCAGCTTTGTTTTAGTGCCATGCGGTCGCTGGGCGTTAGGGGCTTGATGGGGTTCTGTGTTTGTCAGATTTTAGCTCAGGGTTGAGCAAGTAAAATCTTGGGGGAGGTGTGACGCATGTCCAGTGTGAGCATGCTGTACAGAACGCCTAGTCATGCCCCACTCTCGCTAGGATCGTCAGGGCAGGAACTTTGGCTGTAGTCTATGTAGAGTTTCCTAACTTAGTTCATGTGAGCCGTTGTACTATAAGTAATATGAATATGTATTTTGTTTTCATCTGAGTCAACGAGTTCTATTTTATATCATTAGTTATAAGTATTGTGTGTAAAACTTATTTGTAATGATGGGAGAAGCGGCAGCCACAGTTGGGGGTCAGTGGGTGCGCCATGCGAGAGGTGGGCCTAACTCACTAGCACTCCCCCCCCCCTCCCCTCAGTGCTAGGAAAGCCTTTGTCTATCCCAGAGGAGAGAGAGAAATTACGTAATGATTGTCAGTGGGCGGTCCTTAGTAGTTCACGTTGGGCTCACTAGAGGGCCGAGTATAAAAAGGGAAGTCTAGCCATTTTTTGATCAGAACTCATTAGGCAGAGCGACTTCTCATTTCCCTTGCTAACTATATATATTCTTCTGACTGATGTGAACTTTCTCTACTACCTTACATTCTTATCTCCTCTTTTCCCTACCCTTTTTAACTTCCATGGTCCCGTTGGTGCAGAGCTAGTCAGCCAACGTATTATCGCTTGAGTTCTCATGAGATACATGCCTATTAGATAGCCTATTTTGGAGTGGTTAACTTAGAATAGGATTGATTTATGTTTGTTGCACTTGTCTATGCATTTCCCTGTGTGTTATTATTATTATTCCTGTTTTCTGCTAGTCTAGGTAATGCTAGACTGGGGTATGGCTTTTCTGTGTTACGAGTTGTTGTTTGATGCAGTGGTTAAGCGATAAACCTGCATACTCGTTTCGGTTCAGTGAAGCCTAGGTTGTCTTCGCGGCTGACTGTGTTGAGTTAATAATTTACAGTGCGTGAGGGCAAGAGCCTAACCACCCTGTATTTTATTAACAGCTTGTTTTTACTTTGTCAAGGAGCCGGGAGAAAACCAGATACAAGGGATCTGGATTTCTCAAAGTGCACTTGTTAGTGTTAACGTAATACTTTAAACAGTTGTGAGGACTTCGCTAGGCTACGAGCCGTTTTTGCTCAGTCACTGCTACCTTTTGCCCACAGTACCCCAGCTAGACTTTACTCGATTAGTAGATACAGAATAGTATTGAAGCTTTCCTTATGTATGATATTGTTTATGCACTATTGATTTCATGTGTTGCAAGCTTGGCTACTTTAGTGATTAGTGGCCCACGAGCACAATCCGAGTAGGCTATTGCCGTTGCATTTGCGGAGTACTTCTTTTTAATGTTTGCCATTTACTATTGCATATTCTTTTAATTATTCTTATGCCAATTTAAACCTTTAATAGTATTTAATTGCCAGTGTTTTTCTTATTGAATTACTGTTCAAAATCCGATACGTACTTCTTACGAGCATCCGAGAAGCATCTAACTTTTTTCAGAAGATTCCTTGCTCGATGCTTATGGACCATTAATTAACGTAACGTAATAGTGCCGATCCGAAGTAGAGGGTGGAGGACTTCTTAAGTTCTTAGTCAAGGGTGGATTACTTCGGCTTCGGCCAACACTATTCTTTGGTGTTGTTGTTTCTTACTTCTTTGTTTGATTGTTGACCAGACTAGAGAATTCCTGTCTCTTTATTAGTCTGTTGTTGAACACTAGTACCGAGTTCTTGTATACCCCGTTATAGCAGATTGAACTCTGGAGGGTATTGGTGTTTTTTGTTCGGCTGGCAGTACTCAGGGGTTGGGATCGTGTGTTTCCGTTGTGGCAGCGAGCCGTATTCGAGTCCTGATTGAGAGCCCTTGTGTACCCGAGTGCCAGGTCGTAACAGTCCCACAACCACGTGTGACAACCTAAACCCAGCGCGTCTGCAAAACAGGCAAAGATGGGGTCCCAAGACCCACAGCTGGAAAAAGGAACAGCTATCGAAGAATAAAAGAGCCTCCTAACTAAAGGAAAAGCAAAAACTAAGGCGCATAGCAACAATGAAAACCACGCGCGTGGTAACAAGGATGAACACAACAAGTAAGCGCCTGAAAGTACCCTAATTTTAACACTGCCTGCGGGCCAACAATACACAACCCGTGCTAGCTAATCTAAAACCTTGCTCACTATCCCCCAGATATATACAAATGAGTAAGGACTCACGAGAGGAGAGCGAACGTCGAATGAAGCCGGAGCTCGGGGGCACTAGTGTTGTCGGTTGGCCCGCGAGGAAGAGAAGGACGAATCGTTGCGCTTGGCGAGAGGCGGTAAGAAGCCACAACGCAAAAAAATCCACCGAATGTGAGAAGCTTGTGAATAACAGTGTTAAAGTGGAAAATTCTTTTTCCTTTTTTGGTTCTCTTATTTTTTACGAAGTTTTTTCGTAGTGGGTACCCGATCAAGATGACGATTCCATAAGAGAAGTAGCGTTGCACTTATGAAGATTAATCTCTTTCTTCCTCGCGGCGGTTGATTCAAACGACTAACGTGGGTGTTGAATGGAGACTATGATACTAATAGGCAACATCGTCAATGATGGAGGGGCCACTATTAAATATATATATATATATATATATATAAATATATATATATATATATATATATATCTATTGCCTGACGCCGTGATCCCCGAAGGGGTGGCCTCGAACGAACCGCCCCCATGCACCTCTGTTTCCAGTCAGTCGACGCCCCTCCTCCCAACCAGCACCGCCTTCATTCATATACTTCCTCTATCCTTCCACCTCTCCTTCGGTCTACCTCTCTATACTATATGTATATAGACAAGAATCAATACTCGTTTGCTTAATATCTGCAGTTACTACATCAAAACCTGGACTTTTATCTTCTAGGGAAGTAATAATTTGATTAACTTCTCTACTTCTCTTTTCTCTCTCTCTCTCTCTCTCTCTCTCTCTCTCTCTCTCTCTCTCTCTCTCTGCCACCAAGAAGGCTCCAATTCCAATGCTGCCGTGAGACATTTTACCCGACATGGATATACCATGCAAATCTTCCTACAGAAATCTGTTTTAAATGCACTACAGATAAATGTAAATGCATTACAGATAAATGTAAATGCACTACAGATAAATGTAAATGCACTACAGATAAATGTAAATGCATTACAGATAAATGTAAATACACTACAGATAAATGTAAATGCATTACAGATAAATGTAAATGCACTACAGATAAATGTAAATGCACTACAGATAAATGTAAATGCATTACAGATAAATGTAAATGCACTACAGATAAATGTAAATGCATTACAGATGCAGTACAGAGAAATCCCTGGCCGACCTAACTAAGAAAATAACCAACTTAGAGGCCAAAGCTAAACATCATACAGCAAAGCAAGGTTGGGCTAACAACATATACAGTAACGTGGAGAGGGACCTAACAAACAAAATAGACCATCAATATAACTAAATTAAAAGACAAAACGACCAAATTTTTTCACTAAATTTAACTGTCGCCGATATAGGAAATCAGGTAAAACAAATACAAAATCACTCCACAAAAAGGGACCCCAGATTTCTCACACGGATGACCACCATCCAGAGACCAACCTTAGAAGCCACCTCAACATCCGCCCTACTGAAACCTCACACCAGAATGAGAGGCACACCCATGTCATTGGAGACTCACTACTGCGTCACACAGGTCAACACATCCTATCGAACAACCTGCGCAAGAGAAGTGGTGATGTAATCCCTGGTGCAGATGTGGAAACAATCACCCAGAAAATCCTCCAAACCAAGGTAGAGGTATAAGGAAACGTTTTGTTTTTATAGTTGTTAGATTGATTGAAGATTCTTGGTCGAATCTGGTAGTTTCTCTGGTTGAATGTAGATATAAGATAGATGTGATAGATAAATGCTGCCACCACATTTACCACATATGTTTAGGGTAAAAGAAACTTGTAATCCAGCCACAGGATATTTATTCAAGAACAAATGATGATTAAAATATTACAAGGAGATTATTCCCCTATGTCAGGAGGATAATCTCTGGGGCCTGTTATCGTGCCCCGTCTTCTGTCCAAGTGTTCTAAAAACTTCTCTCCATACCTTCCTCTTCCCTTCCCACACACACCCCACACATGTGACGGAAAACTCCGTTTCACGTGGACAGTGCCTGTTGAGCTCAAAAGTGCGTGAGTAAGGTCTAGAAAAGTCTGATGGGTAGAACATGACCAGGAAGTGACATTGAATAAACCTTCAGATTGTACAGTCCTCTGCCTAAATACACAGAACACTGCAAGTAAACCACCTTAAAATTATACGAGAGTTGTAATAATGATTCATATAATAATTACTGAATATAACATGTAATACTTAACACTTAAATACTTGTGTACCACTGCAAGGCAGCAACTTAAAATTATATGAGAGTAAAAACAAATAGATAAAGACCCCAAAACAATTAATAAAATTATTAATTGGTTAGAAGACTAGTGGCATGGAATTGTATAGTATTTTGCTATTAAAACAAATAAAATCATAGAAATGTACCAATAAATCGGAACAAAATATGTAGATTAGTTTGTATAAAAATTGAACAAGGAAAAATATAATTGCACAAAGACAAATGTACAACAATAGTGCAAAAGAAGAGAAAAATACTAAAAGTAGTATTTCTAAATAATAATTCCAACAAAGAAAACAAAACATGCCAACCAGATGCCGAGGGTCCCACGAGGAGGCCCAGTACCAACAGCCGCGGCCCACAAACCCCGCCTACCCTTTCTCAAGACTGCTGCACCCCGCATCGCGTGTCGAGCGCAGCCCAGTCGCAAACTCATATAGCACATAAGGTGCACAAGCCCAAGAACCCCTACTTAACATCAGAGACAACCACTCCTCCCCCCCTGGAGCTCAATGCTCACCATACCTGCCCCAATTCCACCAACCCTGCTTGTCCTCAACCATTAATGCAAATCAACCTCCAGTGCTTCAACTATACTATTAACCATTCCACCCAACCTTGGAATGTCCCCCAACAAAATGCACCTCCACTCCCTATCGCCCTTACCCTATAGTCCGGGCAACCTGTGGAAATTTAGGGGGTAACCCAAAACAAATTGCAATAGTTTTCAAACAATTTGTTATTACTTCTATAGGTATGTGACAATATAATTTTCAAAAGTTTAGCAAAATCTATTTGGTGGATGATACTTTTTAAAAGCTCAGTTTACCCCTACCCCCTAAAATTCCTAAATTCTGCTTTTGCGCTCTCATTACAAACTAGAATAGATGTTTCCAACCAATTGTATTTTGTATCAAACCCATAAAATAGTTATGAAGACATGGTATTCAATCTTTTTATGTCATTAAATGTTACCTTAGCTGCTCCATGACCTTCCTTAAACACATTTTAAGTACACTTTACTGACGTACACTGATACAAAAATGTGACATTAAAGTTCCTCTTCTTCTGAATCAGTATCAGGAGGCAATGTTTGAGTGTTTGAGCATACTCCCCGACAGTCACTGCAAGCAACTGAGCAATCTAGTCCATTGCGTTTGCAGGTGCACCGTAAACTGTAGCAGCCAGTTTTACAGGAACAGCGGATGCCTTGTAGTAGTTCTTGTGGGGCTGGATGATTATCAGTCAGAATGGGCCCCATTTTCTCTTCACTAATCTTCCAACCCCATAGTTCTTGAGGTACATTTTGACCATGGCCCAGACAAACTTGCACCTGTTGTTGTTGTTGTTGTTGTTGTTCCCCAAGCTGCCTGGCCGAACAGCCCCAAGGCCCCGAGCAATTCCAAGGCCATAACCGAGTGCCCTGGGTGACCGAAGCCACTCCATGGCGGGGAGCTGAGGAGGGTGCGGAAACGCCCGGGAAACCAAAACCCCACCCAGGGCCCTGTGTCCCTCAGCAATTATGAAGAGAAAGTTGAGGGGCAAGGGAAAAATGTGACACTTTGGCTTCTAATCTTGGTAGATTGGGAGGTCATTCCACGGAAGAGACGCCGTCACTTGAGATCTAGAAAATATATAAGTTAAAGGAACAGTCAGAGTAAGCTATGGGTATGGCAGAGATTGCGAAGCTCTCACTCTGATAGACCAGCCCATCACCACATGACTAGAACCCAATCCTCTCAACATCAGCTAGGAAAGGCCCTAGAAAGCTGCCTTTGGCGGGGGGATAGCTCCCCTATTTAAACCCCTTTCGGGGTTGGGCACCCGCCTACTTGCACCTGTTGGTAGACACGCAAGCTGTGGTAGTTAGCAAGCAGCTGATGTTGGAGGTAGAACACGGGGTTCAACTGCTGCAGTGCTGCTTGTCGTCTTCTCATAAAACCTGCGGAGCCTCAAGCTGTCAAGGTCTTCATCTTGATCATCATTGTATATGGAGACAAGGGCATTGTTTCCAGCTTTGATTACATCTTCCATCTTTGAATTTGAATCCATGAACACCGCTGCTTGCCTGGAGAAGAAGATGTCACCCTTCAGTTTTGAAATTGCCTTATTCTTTCCGATGCCATGCAGCCTGGATGTGGTGTCACAACCCAGAACAGCGTGAGCAAATAGAATGCTGCTGTAGACAGTGCTCCCCAGGTGACACCTTGTAGCTTCTATATTCCAACACCTCTGACCCTTTTTGATTTCCCTTTTGACATTTGGTTGGAGCCATATGTTGTACTTGGCATGGCCAGCATGATGAATCAGAAGAATCAAGATGTCTGTGTCATCTGCAATCACAACAGTATTGTTCTTTTCTGCACATTCCACAGCTGCCTCTACTACTAAAACATCAGCATCACCCTAACCCCCTGCCTCAAGTCTGCTCCCTAGCATGTTGATGAACCTTTGTTTGTTCTGCGAGTTTGACAGAAATTCTTCTTTCTTGGTTTGTAGGGCCATTGTTACGTCAAAGTGCAGTGCAGCACCAATGCAGCCACCACTTCTTCTTGTGTGTGTACTGTCCTTGGTACTATGGGAGTCAAGGTAGCCATCAAACACAACAGTAGCTCTCCCATAACTGTGAATGACATAATTATGTAGTG
The DNA here is from genome assembly GCA_032716605.1 of Paralithodes platypus. Classification (NCBI taxonomy): domain Eukaryota; kingdom Metazoa; phylum Arthropoda; class Malacostraca; order Decapoda; family Lithodidae; genus Paralithodes; species Paralithodes platypus. Next base: position 27,877,095 of record CM064581.1, on the reverse strand, counting down.
TATGCTTTCAGAATTTCATCCCAGACAGATACCTTTGTCCAGGGGATTCTGTGAAGGAGGTGCCATCAAGGACAAACTGAGCCTGGTCTGGTGGTTTGGGGGCTGCCTCAATTGTAGAATACCACAGACTGTCTGTTAAGCTGGCTTTGTTGGCAGTTCTCATCATATGTGGTGACTCAAACATTGCAGGTGGGTAGGAGCAGAGTTCATATTTGAATACCTCAGTTAGGTCACCACATCTAGTGCCTGCTATTACCAGACGCTGGAAAAGTAGTAGGGGGTCCACATGTACTACATCATCTCTAATCTTCACTGAGGTTTTTGTGTCCATTGTTATTGCCTGGTTCTTGCGGAATGTGTTCTCGGCTACCTTTTGGCCTGTCATGGATTTCAATATTTCATTGCCAACATGTGTGGCTGTGTCGCAGTTCACTGTTGCATGTGCATTTACCCCAGTGGCTATGTTTCGCAGAGTTGGTGGTCCAGCAGTGCTGAAGGGATTTCTTGGAGCCAGGTATTGCAAGAGGTTTTGCACATCACTAGGGTCCTTGTTCATCCTTGCTCTGCTGGTCTCTTTGTGTTGTTCACTGGTGGTGAATGTCTCACCAGTGAAATCCTGCATGGCACTATTCACTTCAGCACAAGAGGGAGTGGAGAGAACCCAGATGAGGCTCTGTGTTTCTGTGAATCCTCTTCCTCTTACTAAGCCTCCTCTTGTCCTCAAAGCTCGCATAAGGCACTGCTCTATGGCAAGATCAGTTGAGATGCCTCCCCAAAGTCTTTCTGAGCGGCACACAACATGCAGTCCATTCATGAAATGTCTGTACACCTCAGGACGGTCGACCTCAAGTGTAAGCATTTTCTGCAAATAAACGTGCACACACTTAACATATAGATTATGGCTAGAGGCCGCAAGGAATGCCAACATGTCATAGAGGCACTGAAGGTGAAGTGCCCAGTCACCAAGTCTTACTGCCTCGATGAATCTCCGTAACAAATCCACCATTTCCATATACTGTAACCAGAGTCTAGCTACACGGTAGTTGCATAACTTCTCTTTCTCTGTCGCCAGTCTTTTGCGTAGTAGCTTCACAGCCTCACTGTTATCCACATCAGAAGGGGATATTGTGACACAGACAGAATGCCTTCCAAAAGGCATTTCAAGGCAGGAACAAGGTGGTCTTCTACAACATCATCGGGGGATTCTGTAGCAAAGACAAAGATATATATAATTTGCTATGACATAAGAATAATAAATCCTGGAAAAATTTGAATAGTTTACTTTACTGTAAGTAGTTATGCATTTCATAAGATAACAAATATAGCAATGTTAGTAACCTGAATCCAAAGGAGATGGCTGCTGGACATTTGCATCTGTCTGTAAAGTGTCTGAGGAAAGTGGGAGCTGTGTGTCATGGTCTTCTACACTGAATAGTGACAGTCTTTAATCAAAGTATTTATTAATTTAATACAATATGAAGTATAACAAGAGTAGTAACCTGAATCCAAAGGTGATGGCTGCTGGGTACCACTTTCACAATCTGCATCTGGTTGGAGAGTGTCTCCGGAGGGTGGGAGCTTTGTGCCAAGTGCAGATGATGTCAACATAGTATTTAGTGCAGCATCTACCAGAATATGCCCTCTAACAGCACGGCTGACTGCTTTGCCAGAGAGCATGTGTCCAACAGTATTGCCAGCATACACCACCTCCAGGAGTTCCTGAAGGCCAGTTCTGCTCATAAGGTGACCAATTGATCCCAGGTAACTCATTTCGGTATGGAATGCTCCAAGACGAATGACAGCTGGCTGCAGTTCTGGTAAACTCTCTACCATGGTGTGAGCTTTCCACCAAAGTGGCTGATCGAATGTGATCACGGGACATGAATGATGCTGTCTCGCATGGGAAGATATGAACTTCAGTGTTGAGTATACACAAGACAGGTCATTGGGGTCCAAGTCAATCATAGGAAGGAAAATGAATGATGAATCACCAGGATGGTCTCCCTTGTGGACTCGCTGCAAAAGTCCAGACCACTGGGGTCTTTGAACCTTCAGGAGGAGAGATGACTTCCATAGTAGATCTACATCTGCCGATGACTCTTTGACGCTCGGATTTGCCAGTGGTTGGAAGCAGAGTGATTTGAAGATGTCCCGTTCAGACAGGAATTGATGGATGTCTATGCGTCCAATATGTGCAATATCATCAGCAGTGACATTAACCCTTGGAATCTTTCTAGGCGACTTTGCTCCAGGTGTCACCATTGCAATCATGCCCATGCCATGGAAAGTGCCTGTCCCATCCAGTGTTATCAGATTGTGGTCCACATTGTCGCCAGCATATTGTACAAAATTGTTCGCAGAAAGTTCAGGCATTTCGGTTCCCTGTGCTACTGATGCACTCCTTTCAAACTTCTTGACCTCACTATAGGAGCAGGAAAACCCATGTTGATTCAGGGATTGCACCAAAAACTTGGACTGGAATAGGTGATGCATCTGAACACCTAAACTAACTTGCAAAGGGGCCAGAAGTACACAGGGACGAGCTGCTTGCATAATTGCTTGACCTATTGAGGCAATTTTACATGTTGTCTTTTCCACAGAACAGAATCTTCAGAAGCTTGTGTAGAGAGGGTGGCAAGAACTGTATAGCTGTGTCTGGTGACAGATCATCAGCACTGGGATATACATCCTTCATTTGAATGATGTCTTTGATGTCCTGTTTTATGAAATTAGCTGCTGCTTCTATGATGTTGGTTTTCTCATCGCTTTCCTTTTGTGTAGTTTGCTCATGGAACTTGTGTAAGATTTTGGAAGCAGTGCTGTGGAAAGTAACACATTATTTTTTCCCATTGATCTCAGTGATGACTATTCTGTCCTTGAAGTGTTTCTTGAGTTCACTCTTCATATGTGGAAAGCTGTATGGTTCAATGTCAGTATCTCTGAGGTACTCCTTCATCTTGTCCATCAGAGCAGTTATGGTCACCTGCTCATCATCATTATATTCAAGATACTCTGCTACTGCTTCAAAGGCTTCAGAATTCAGAGAGTCTTTAGGCCTACTAATAGCCCTTACGCTGACTCTTTTGCACTTTGTTGTGCTCTGTTCTGTGTTTTTCTGAAACATTCTTGGCACTTGCTTTCCTGTTCGAAAGTTAATACTACAAATGTTGTGGTACACTGCATCTGCAGCTGGTAGATCATGAGCAAAAATGACTCTGCCTTTTACAGTATCAGCCCATTCATCTTTGAACTCCTCACAGGACTTGAGTATATTCTCCTGGAAATCAATTGTCCTGACTGGAATAAGTTTATGTTCTAGCTTTTTTCCTTTGCATGCATCAGGGCATCCACAGAATATGCAGTCATCTTTATAGCTGAAAGTTGATTCCTCCGATCTACGTGTTTTCTGTTGATGTTCTGGTTCACCAGAAAGTTTTTGTTTGTTGTGACATTGTATTGCTCTTGGATTGGTAAATTCACTTCTGCATTTGACGTGAACAACCTGACCAGGAATAACATTTATCTGAGTACCTCTTGCTTTGCAAGCATTCAGGATACCATCACAACCCTTTTGTGTCAATGTAGCAGTTTGCTCTTCAATTGACAATGGCCTCTCACAAAATAGGCAGAAATCCATTTCTGTTCTGTACTTTTTCAATTCTACTTTTTTCTATCTCCTACTTGGGTTAGATGACAATCTGAAAGAGAAGAAATAGTTCTACTTATTATATAGGCAAGCAGTTGCAAAGTTTGTACATAGCAAAGCAAGAGATTGATAGGAATGAGATAGAGAGAGAGACAAAAGTAAGAATACTAGTTTACAGGTATCCAGTTTCTACAATAAATTGATTGCTTAAAGGTACCACAACCAATAGAATAGTAAGAGCACCTCTACATATTAGTTTCTAGTAATATAATAATTTAATACTAGGCCTAAACTTGTACTTTCTATTCTATATACAACAATACAATGTCATTTTATCATTGTTTGAGGTAAGGCAAAATATCCATTTAGAATACAACAAAATTAAATTTTTAAATTATTAAATGTGAACGTGTTATATTCTTGCATGTGTTTTTCGAATAACAAAAATGGGTCAAGATCCGCCTTAAACTATTCAATCACTCTAATATTCATTTCAACTATTTAAAACACAATATAAATAATATTTGGCTGCATTGGTACATCTAAAATACCATTGGCATTGATTTGGACACCCTCTTACCCTTTCAATTACCTTTTTTAATAGTTTTATGCTATTTTATGGGCCGGGTTGACTATCCCCTCAACAAATATGTTCCACCAATTAGATTTTGGTAAACTTTTGATTTTTGAATTACTTTATACCTAAGGAAACATAACAAAAAGGTTTCGACACTATTGCAATTTGTTTTGGGTATAACCACATATTGCCCGGACTACAAAAACCTTTTCAGCTCGGAGCAACTCCGGCTGCCTCCACTAACTAGACACTATCCTCCCAATCTCCCCCCTCCCACATTGCCTCTATCCACCCCAACACCTGCCAATACCACCAACCCTCAACCCAACCTTCCCGACCCCACTGAGTCTCCTTACACTCCCACCCCTCATCAAGAGTCCCACCAATCTCCCTCCCCAGTTCAGTATCCCAACACCCCAAGCCCCTCCATTACCAGACCCATTCATCATCTAGTACCAGAAGATAACGTGTCAGAAGACAAAGCATTTCGTGCCCTTAACGAATCCGATCAGTCCTTTCGTAAACTCTCAGTACTCAAAGAACTTCATCATCCCTCCCATACAAGATAGATCAGTAACTAATCAAAGTCCAGGGACCATAATCCTCCTCAAACCAACAATCTCCACCACAACATTATGTGTAATGAACATATATTAAATATACTGTACCTGAATGTTGCATCGTTGAGAAACAAATTAGACAAACTTAAATGCATGCTACAACTTGAAAACATTCACATTATAAGTATAATTGAAACCCATCTAAACTTCATAAATAAAGACTTTCTATTTGAATATACCCTGAGAGGATACGAACTCTATTATAAAAATAGACAAGATGGAAGAAAAGGTGGCAGAGTTTGTATTTATATAAAGGACTACCTCCAACCGAAAAAAAGAAAACTCCCAGAGAACAATACCGAAACCATAAGCGTACAAATAACCACAAAGAAAAAAAAAATTAACTTGACAACCTTCTATAGACCACCCAGCTATAGTGAAAATGAAGATAAACTTCTCTATGAAATTCTACAGCTAACTCTTAATAGCTACGACAACATCATCGTAGGAGACGCAAATCTAACAAATATCAATTGGGAACTGGTCCACTCCAATAACATTGCTTCAAATACAATTATAGACTTTATACAAAATTACTTTCTCCACCAAATTGTCAATGAACCAACTAGAGAAAATAAAATTTTGGATATTATAATCTGTTCACAAGAAAATCTAATTTATAATCTTGCGGTCGGAGAAAATCTAGCATCATCAGATCATAATATCATCTGCTGTAGTATCGATCTCCCGCATACAATAGTCACATCCAAACTAAGGATACATAACTTTAAAAAAGCAAATCTCCCAGGATTAAAACAGGCACTACAAAATACATTCTCTCAACTAGACACACAGTCACATATTGATGTCGCCTGGAAACAATTCAGCTCGATTCTACTAGCAGCCCAATCTAAATACGTCCCCCTGAAAAGTAGAGTCTCTGAATACAGTAACAGAAAACCATGGTTTAGCAGTACAATAGCTAATGCTGTCAAAGACAGAGATGAACTCCACAAACTGACCAAAAACCCTGGCTGCAGCAAGGAAACGAGAGAAGAGTATAATACCAGTAGAAAAGAAGTCAAGAAACTGATTAAGACCAGTCAAAAGAACTATGAGAAAGAAGTAGCCGAGACAAGCCTCACTAACCCTAAAAGCTTCTTCAAATACGCCAACGGTAACAAATATGTCAAAAGCGGAATTGGGCCCCTATTACACAAGGGTCAACTAACATTAGACGACATGGAAATAACAAACATACTAAATTCATTCTTCAGCTCAGTATTCACTCGAGAACAAACAGATTCGGCCCCCAAACCGCCTATCACAAGTTATCTTCAAATCGACGACAACTTCTACATCTCGAAAAATTACGTATTGAGCAGATTAAACAACCTGGGCCCTTATAAATCGCCAGGCCCAGAGAAACTCCACCCTAGAATACTAAAAAGGGTTAAGGAAGAAATCGCAGAACCACTAAGCCAGATCTTCAATGCATCCCTACAACAGGGCCTAGTCCCCACTGCTTGGAAAGAGGCAAATATAACCCCCATTTAAAAAAAAAGGAGATAAGTCTCTGGCGAACAACAGACCGATTAGCTTAACTTCAGGTATAAACAAAATCTTTGAATCAATCCTGAGGGATAAAATAGTAGACTATCTAGAAACCAACAATCTAATTAAAAATATTCAACACGGCTTCAGATCAAACTAATCATGGGTGACTAACCTAATAGAATTTTACAACAGGCTCCTAACGATAAATGATGTGACCAAATTTCTCGATATTATCTTCCTGGACTTCCAAAAAGGCATTCGACAAAGTCCCCCATAAAACACTACAAACCAAAATGAAGGCCGGCGGCGCTTGTGGAACTTTGGCACTGCCGACTGGGAGCCTCTCCGGCAGTACTTCTTTGATTTCCCATGGAATGACTTCTGCTTCCGTGGCCGGGGACCCTCGGAGAGTGCTGAACGCATTACCGAGGTAATCCTCTCGGGCATGGAAGCGTACATTCCATTTTCTTTCTCTCAGTCTAATGCAAAAAAAAAAAATTGGTTTACTCACGCTTGTTCTACTGCTGTCCACAAACAAGGAGGAAGTATTCAAACGGTACCGATGCCTTAAAACTCAAGAATCTCATTCTTCCTATGTTTCTGCCCGGAATCAAACCAAATCTGTTTTTCGATATTTTTTTTTTTTTTTTTTCTATGTGATTGAGGGAGGCAAAAGGCAGAACTGCCTATAGCGAGTGCCTCCCCCATAGTTGAAAGGGTGACAGGGCCAAAATCAAGGGACGTTCGAGCCAAAATGCCTTGACACACAGAGTTTGAAGCAATTTAAGTCATAGGAAGAGGGAAAGACTGATTCTGGGAGAGAGTTCCAGAGCTCAGCTGTTGAGTAGAAGAAAGTTTGAGAGTAACGTTTCACTCTTGGGTTGGAGAGTTGCACAGAGTAGGGGTGGGATTGAGTTGCAAGACGGGTACCACGTGCCCTACGTAAAGGAGGTGGTATACACTGGGAAAGCTCTGAGGAACACTGATCATTATAGTAGTGATAGAATAGCACTCTTTCATCAATAATAAATGCACTGAACAATCCAACTCTAGCTCTTCCCAAGCTTTCTGTCATCTAGCCAAAAACGTCTCCAACAATTTTTCTTCCTCGTCTTTCCCTCCTCTTTTCCACTCTGATGGCACAACCATCACTTCTTCCTCTGACAAAGCTGAACTCTTCGCTCAAACTATTGCTAGAAATTCTACCATGGATGATTCCGGTGCTATTCCTTCCTCTCCACCCCCCTCTCTCCTACTTATGCCTAATATCCTAATCTCTTCTAAAGATGTACTTTCTACCCTCTCTGGGCTTAATACTAAGAAGGCGAACGGTCCATACGGTGTTGCTCCTGTTGTACTAAAAAACTGTGCTTCCGTGCTGACCCCCTGCCTAGGCAAACTCTTTCGTCTCTGTCTCTCCTCTAACGTCTTTCCTTCTTGCTGGAAGTTTGCTCTCATTCAACCTGTCCCAAAGCAGGGTGACCGCTCTCAACCCTCCAATTATCATCCAATTGCTCTCATCTCTTGTATCTCTAAAGTTTTTGAAACTATTCTTGCTTCCACATTTTTTAAGCATTTCTCTTCTTATAATCTGCTCTCAGATCGCCAGTATGGCTTCCTTAACCTGACAAGCGCGATATAGACCTAGGTGCTAGGGTAGTTATTTGTGCATTTCTAGCCCTGGATTCTGACAGAATTCGTTATATTTACAATATAAACCATTATTTGTTTTTGGTATGCTTTTATTTTACATATATGATGTATATATGAACCTTCAAGAGTGCTAAAATAAGTGGGAAAAGCATTTGGGTGGTGAAAAACGAAGATATTGGCCACCCGGTCATAATCTCAGGCGAGAGAGAGAGACAGGCAGCCCTCCCCTCTCGCTGTCTGGGAGTCAACTGAGACGAGCGGGGCGGTGTGTGCCAGTGTCTGGGTGTTGCATAACGATCTTTTATGCAACCCACTTGTGCTACATTATCGCGGGAGAGAAAAATAACCGATAAATTATGATAATAAGAGGAAAAATAGGTGATAATTGAGGAGGGGAGGGAGGGGGGAATAAGGTTGGGAAGGAGGGGAGGGGGGTGGGTGAGATTTACATGGATGAGTACTGGAGGGGAATTATCTCACCTAGAGACAAATTCCTTTGTTTTGATAGGCCCTTTTTTTTATGGAAGGCTTTTTTTATGGTCCTGCTTCCGTGAGGCCTATCGCGTTCCCTATAGGAAGCCTTCCGTGAGGCCTATCGCGCTTGCCGGGTTAAGGGTCGCTCTACTGGTGATCTTCTTTCATATCTTACTAACTCTTGGTCATCCAACTTTCGGGACTTCGGTGAGACTTTTCTGTTGCACTAGACATATCGAAAGCCTTCGATAGAGTCTGGCACAAATCTTTAATTTCCAAACTGCCCTCCTTCGGTTTCTGTCCCTCCATCTGTGCCTTTGTCTCTAATTTCCTTTCCGGCCGTTCCATAGCTGCGGTTGTGGACGGCCATCGCTCACTTCCTCATCCTATCAACTCTGGTGTTCCTCAGGGTTCTGTCCTATCTCCTATTCTCTTTCTAATTTTCATAAATAAAAAAATAAAAATATATACATAATTGATCAAATAAATCTGGCCATCCCCCCTTAAGGGAGCCCACCTCGTTTTTTTCTTTTTCTCTCCTTCTTTCTTTGGCTTGTATTCATTCGGCCCCATCCAGCCTACTGTTTTAAGACGTTTACCCCCATTCAGGTGTCAATATTTTCCTGGCGAGGGGTAGCAAGCCAGCACATATATATATGTTTGTGTTGACAGCAAGCTAAATTTGTACTTTTTCGATAGAAAAATTTCTCCGAAGCCGGATTTTTTCATACAATGCTGGCTTGCTATCGCTCGCCAGGAAGAAATCGACACCTGAATGGGGATTAACGTCTTAAAACAGTTGGCTGAATGGAGCCGAATGGATACAAGCCAGGGAAAGAGAGAAAAGGTGAGAACAATAAAAAAAGCCTGTGACCCCCCTTAAGGAGTGGACTATATGGTGGGGAGTTGTGCTGGAAGGAACCATTGAGCTTTAACATAATTGGAGAGGCTGGCGTGTATAAACTTGAAGGCCTCGGCTATTGTTTGGCCGAGTAACCCAACAAGGCTTACAATGCTTAAGAGAGACTGTCTAATACATGGACAACCAGTTCCCTTCCCTATGTATATATTTGCAAACATTCTATTATTGAAAACGGTTATTGTGACAGAACACACATAAACTATATTCCACATACCTCTTGCAAAAAAGAACTCTTGCCTAATTTCTTATATATATATATTTTAAAGACTAATTAATCGATAGAGGGTAGGTTTTCAATCGTATATCATATTGATCATATTGCTGGTGTACCAAGCAGGCCTTTTCTGGCTTGTATTACTTGCCAGTTTTCAGATATGATATAAGATTGTGCGACCTGATCCCACGTATTTCTAGGTCTGCCCTTCTGCGCAGTTTCCACCACATTAAAGACTTGCATCTCTTTACCCAACTTTGATAATCCAATCTTATGCCCAAACCAACCAAGCCTACTTGTCTGCATCTCTTGACTGATGCACATGATGCCTAACCGCTTCCTATTTTTCAGCTCAACATAACACATCCTTCTCACCACGTTCATTTACGGCTTTAACAAATCTGTAAAGGGAGTGGTGAACCCTTTCCTTTGCTTACGTCTACGAGCATTTTGATTATTTATGTACAGTAGGTACAATACTACAAATCTTGATTACTTTAGCCACTTTTAGAGGTGGTTTTTGTTTGTTTTAGTTTTACCTAAAAAAATTGGTGTTTCTGTATATTTTCTAGAAGAATATTGGCAAAACCTAGAAATCAGTAATATATGGCCCCATTACCCCGAGAATATTTCAAAATATACACAAGTGAAGAGGGGTTTGAAGCTCAGGGAAAATGAGGGGTTAAGACGTTTAACGAGTGATTATGGGTAAACAAAAACATTGTCCACACCTTTACTAGTACAAACATACGGAAACTCAAGCCAAGTTTTGTACATACCAGATGTAATAAAGGCATAAAATACGATAAATGTAGATCGATCCACACTCGAACGTAACCCGTTCCTCACTGTAAACATACGACTGCAGGCGGACCGCTATATATACCTAAAACTACCCAATCATACCGTAGGCCAATTGATTTACCCAAAAGTAAACAAATCGAACAAAATCAAGGTAACATTTGCCTAGGATTTTTGTATGTTTCCAGGGGACAAAATTAGGGATCCGGATGGATCCACGATGTTTTTTTTTACTGGCATATAATTATAATAACTGCGTTTTGGTTAGATATATACTAATTTGTAAGTATATTCTTAACTATATCATTAACTTCTTAGCACTAGCAATTGTTATATTTCAATGACACATCAAAACTTATATTGTAAACATATATATTTAATCGACAATGGGCATGGCCTTTAACTAACCACAAAGGTGCTAGATTAATTTTAAATAGCTTTGGAATGCCTTAGGAATGTTCTCAATGAAGCCTTTGAATTCCACTGATGTTTACTAAACTTCCTAAAAGAGCATAAGTATACCTTAGATGTTATAAAAAGCATGGCATTGTCTTAAACATAAATTACTTAGACTAACATAACTAACTAACAATTGGAACACATATTGTAAAGCTTCAATATTATGGCACTCAATTTAAACACATTAATAGCATGCTTCATAAATTTGTGCAATTTCCCCAAAATAATATATGCTAAATGTTACAAAAACGATTATGACACACTGATTTTGAATACACCAGCTTGAATAGTGCCAGCAGCCCCTTCTCTGTATCCTCCTACTTTCTCTATCCTAGTTTCAAAGCCAAAGACGGATGTTGTGCGTACATGCACAACAAACTCACTTGATCTCGTGTTCCCGATTTTGATTTCTCTGAATTCTCAACTTTATGGCTCAAACTATCCTGATATTCTCATTCTAAATATTTCTGTGCTGTCTATCTTTCCCCTAACTCTACCGACTTTCCCAAATTCTTTGACTATCTAAACTCTAAAGGGGAACACATTCTATCCATCTCTCCCTTCTCGGAAATCTCCATCTTAGGAGATTTCAACGTTCACCACTGCCAATAGCTCTCCTCTTTTACTACTGATCAACCTGGTGAACAAGCCTAGGTCTTTTCTATCCTAAATGACCTAGAGCAGCTGGTCCAGCAACCCACTCGTATCCCGGATTGCTTGGGATATCGGCCCAACATTCTTTACTTATTTCTGACTTCTAACCCTTCTTCTTATACTGTCAATCTTTTCTCTCCTTTGGGCTCCTCCGACCATAAACATATCTTCGTTACCTGTCTTATCTTTCCAGTACGGCCACCAGATCCTCCCAGCCGGCGGCGCTTGTGGCATTTTTGCGCTGCCGACTGGGAGGTTCTTCAGTAGTACTTCTTTGATTTCCCATGGAATGAGTTCTACTTCCGTCACCGAGGACCCTCGGAGAGTGCTGAATGCATTACCGAGGTAATCCTCTCAGGCATGGAAGCGTACATTCCATTTTCTTTCTCTCAGTCTAATGCAAACAAATCTTGGTTTACTCACGCTTGTTCTACTGCTGTCCGCAACAAGGAGGAAGCATTCAAACGGTACCGATGCCTTCAAACTTAAGAATCTCATTCTTCCTAGGTTTCTGCCCGGAATCAAGCCAAATCTGTTCTTCAACTTGCCAAGCACTCTTTCATCAATAATAAATGCACTGAACTATCCAACTCTAGCTCTTCCCAAGCTTTCTGGCATCTAGACAAAAACCTCTCCGACAATTTTTCTTCCTCGTCTTTCCCTCCCCTTTTCCCCTGGCACAACCATCACTTCTTCCTCTGACAAAGCTGAACTCTTCGCTCAAACTTTTGCTAGAAACTCCACCTTGGATGATTCCGGTGCTATTCCTCCTTCTCCACCCCCCTCTCTCCTACTTATGCCTAATATCCTAATCTCTTCTAAAAATGTACTTTTTACCCGCTCTGGGCTTAATACTAAGAAGACGTATGGTCCGGACGGTGTTCCTCCTGTTGTACTAAAAAAATGTGCTTCCGTGCTGACTCCCAGAGAGGCTCAATGACTCCACAACACTTAAAGGAAGCAGCTTGAGACCTTCCAAGAAGAAGAAGTACCCAGACTCAACAATACTTATAGGAAGCGGTTCGAGACTTTCCACAGTGCCTAATAATATCAAGACCGCCTATAGGGACACATTATTTAAGTCCGCCCTTGAGATTTCAGTCATTAGAGAATCATTGAATCCTTCCACTACTCCTGGAAAATAACTTACGAAGAAGTTATGCAATTCCTGTCTCATATTTTTGAGTCTCTAATTGTGCACATGATTAATTCCACTAGGAAATCAAAACACACTATCTATCCTTACTATCCCCAATTAACTCATAAGCTTCTGGAAGTGGAAGGATTCATAAGCTTCAAGGGGAGGTGTGGTTGAGTGGTCTTGCCACTGGCCTGGTAATCCAAAGGTCCCGGGTTCAAATCCCGATGTATCAATGGGAAGATATTATTGGGATGGAATTTGTGCTTTACCTAGTATCAGTGCATTACCACAAAGCCCACCGAAACGTCAATAAAATACCCTCATTGTTCCCTGATTAAATAGCACTGTATGAATATTCCCATATTCAAAATATGCTATAGGGGTGCAATGCCTGGTGAGATATCTGCTCAACAGGTGGCGTTGTGTGTGTGTAAGTGTGAGAGTCCGAGTGTAGGGGATGAGACAGTGAAGCACGGGAACGAGGTGGCTTCAGGGATGGGGTCGTTTCGGGCCATGAGTGAGCACCGTGCCTCATGTGAAGGCAAGATGGCAGGTGCTCGTTGTGCTCTACGTGCTTCACATGTCTCACTCCCTAGAATGGAACAAGACCTCACGGGCTTCACTGTTCATTGTAAAGCGGTGAATGTTAAGGCTCTCAGCCTATGCCCGAGAGGAAGTAAGTTGGAATATAGAAAAAAAAAAAAAAAAAAAAAAAAAAAAAAAAACCTGCACAGCTATGGTATTTGAAAGTGCCCGCCATGCGAAGGTATTTTGTTTAATTCTTGATGAAAATCATCAATTTACCTTATATATAATTAATACTTATCCATATGTGCCAATTTTACTTTTAATATGAACATATGAACATTGGAAAGCAATAAAACAAGTAGTAACAGCAATTGGCTGGTGAAAATCGTATATTTTAGCCCCATGGTCGTAATCTGAGCTTGACCGGCGAGAGAGAGACACTCTTCCTCTCTCTTGTCTCGCATGGTACTGAGAGACAAGGGGAGCTCTCAGAATGGCTTAGAGGGTCGGAGATACACTCCTCCATCTTCCCCCCTTTCTCCCAGCCGTCCTCGCTCGTATATACTCGATAAATATCGGGAATAATAGGGAAAATACTGGATACTTAAAAAGGGGGGGGGGGATAGAGGAGGGGAAGGGGGGGGGACACATGTGTAGGAGTGGTAGCAAGTAATGGAGAGGAATTATCTCACCTAATCACAAATTGCTTTGTTTTGAGTGCCACGTGGGATGTTTTGAAAGTTTTTTTTATGCCTTGGATCTTAACCCGTTGAGACCCAGCGTCGCACGTGTTGCGTCGGCAGTCTTTGATCACCAACTCCCAGCGACGCATCACGTGCGTCCGACATATAAAAAACACTTACGTGGCTCGTAAGGTAGGAAATGGCGGGAGAATAGGAGGGGGCGGTACCGTAGTGTGTGGGGGAGCCGGGCCAGTAGGTGTGAGCGGGCCGAGACAGCCGCGCGGCTGGTGGTGGTGGGCTTAGTGGGGATAGTTTACACCCCTAGTTTACCGCCACTTTGAACCTTCATTACTCCGGTCGTATGGGAGCTAGAGGCTTGAGATTTATGTGAGATACTCCTTAGGATGTATGCCGTACAATGCCATACTCAGTTTTTACCCTAGTGCTCCCGGGCGGGTGGTCATGCGGGGGAGACGAACTATTGAAACCCCCCCCCCCCGCCCCCCAAATGACCGAAATGAGTTTTTTTTATTGTGTGTTCATTTCTCACCATTCTCTTCCATTTTGGCTCAACACATTTTTTTGAAGCTCCCCCCCCCCACCGGCCCCCCCCCCCCCCCAAAAAAAATGTCAGAGGTGATTTTTTTTTGTTTTTTTTTCATTTCTCATCCTTGTCTTCCATTCTAGCAAACAAAAAAAATAAGTGAAAATGGCTTGGGACTGGGGTGAACAAAATATTATAACTAGCCGGGGCTCAACGGGTTAAGAGTCTGGCCGCATTCGCCCAAGAACCTCTTAATAGTCTGACCACAGTCCCTGGGTTAAATAAACCTTTGTTATCATTGGACATTCCCGAGTCAACCTAACTAAAGACATTAAATAGCAGGACTATAAAATCTACACCACAACATACCAAAGTAACACTATTTGTTTAAAGTGATTGTATATTATTTACCCTCCACATTGCAGTCGAGAAAGTACCATGGGCGTGTAAGAAAACGAGCTAACTCCCTTCTCTAAGACTAGGCGTTTGGGCAGACTAATATATTTTGTAAAGCTAAAGCATGCTAAGCCAGTTAAGGATAGCCCAATGAGGCCGATTAGGCGTATTTCCATTGGGGTCCTGTACTACTACCCCATCCCCTTGCTCATGAGGGACGGTAACGACTCAGTGCTTATGAAAAACCTTTAATGCGCCGAGCATGGGCGCGATCCTGGGACCTTCTGGGTGGAAGTCCAAGACACTAGTCACTACACCAGCGAGCCACGAGCCTCTTTCACGCATGTGTGGACGTGATTGCATCCTTAACCCCTTAAAGGTGAGCTGTGTGTAATGAACACCCTACCGCCAGGCGACAATATTAGGCCTCATTCCCGCCTAAAATCGTCATTTTACGATAAATATCGTTATTACTTATTCATATGCGCCTATTTTACGTTTAATATGAAGATTTTAACAAGTAACAACAATAAAACAAGTGGGAATAGTGGTTAGAGGGTCAAAATCGCGAATTATTGCCGACCGTTCATTCATGAAATCTGAGGCGGACGCGACGTACACCCTCCCTCTCTCGAGCCTAGAGGCACACTGAGGCTCCCTCTCTTACACTACGCTGTTGTTAGGTCTGGCACCACACCCTGGGACCGGTTTGGATATGTTGGCGTGGTAAATAAACCAATAAGCAAGGGAATAAGAGGAAAAATAGGTGATAATTGAAGGGAGGGGGGAAAGGGGGGAAAAAGAGGGGAAGGAGGGGATTTTGACACATGTGAAGGAGTGATAGAAGGTATGGATGGGAATTATCTCACTTAAACACCATTTCTATTGTTTTCAGTGCTACTGGGGCCTTTTAAAAGTTTTTTTTTAGGCCTTACCTCTTAAGAGTGTTCTCGCCTTTGCCACCAAAACCTCTTAAGAGTGTTCTCGCCGTTCCCGGGTTAAAGGATACTTTAAAACTTTGTGACCATCAGGGGTGTTTAGAAACCTTTAGTTTAATCAACCTCTGCAGTTGTCTTTGAGTGAGTTGGGGGAAGAAAACTAATTTTGGAGAGATAATTATGAGAGTAAAATAATTATATTTTGAATACTAGCCGGCAACCCCCGGACCTGAAAGGATTAAGTTCCGGTGAACCTGTGAGACCATTTCCATTACTTATGATTGTTTAACTTTATAGTAATTATATCATACTGTTCAGTAAAGATATTAATGAGTCTAAAAACACACATAACTATATAATTCCATAATTACGTTGTATCTGATACTATATATCTATATTTTTACTTGTAGAAATAGATGTATGCATCACCTTGAGTCACGAGATACCTATAATATCCTTTATTGTGTATATATAAAAGGTTGTCTTGTACTGGATTGTATAACTCTCCTTGTATTTGTACAGTACATTACATATACTGTATAATGAACTACTTATTTTTGTCCCATTTAGTGAATCCACACAATTAGTTTTGGCTAGCATAACATATAGTCCATGAGCCAGGCCAGATATCGGTACCACCTGGGGTGACTAAACACGAATGGTACTAAAATGTTTATAGAGTGACTGTAAGTACATTAAGATATGATAGCCTTCTCGCACTGGTAGCTTAGTCTAATTTTTTTGATGCAATAGGGGCGCTACCCAAAAATAAAGATTTTTAGCGTGACGCTCGGCGTTTTCCTCATTTTCTTTAAAATCCATCACACAATCATCGCGAAACTTTGAACACCTATGTAGAATTATATTCTCTACCAGAGTTGTTCCTAGGTATTTTTCAAATTTCCTCATATTTCGGAATATACTCTATATTTTGGGTATTTTCCTCTAAATCTAGAATAAATCCTTAAATATGGGGAACATTGAAAAATATATTCTAACAGCTCTTGTAGCTTATTTGATTCTCTACAAGAATTATTCCGATGTGTATTTCAAGTTTCTCCATATTTAGGGGTTTATTTCATATTTGGGGATTTTTTGTTATATTTTGGGGATAATTTATTATTGGAAGGAGCAAACATATGTAGAGTGGTTTCCATGTAATGTGTTTGTTTGTTCATGGTTTAATGGTGATATTTTTTGCAGGTGTGTGTCGACTGTTTGACGGCAGGATGGAACCATCTGCGAGGAAGAGAGCACGGATCGACTGTATCATCCACTGCTCTGATGATGACAGCGATGCTCTGGTGTCACCACAGGATTTGGACTCCTGGAACACATTGCTCAGGGCTGCAGAAATCAGGCAGCATGATCCAGTCCTGGAAGCAGCCAAGGGCCTTGAAGAAGGAGGAATACCACACATACATTATCACCGTAAATGTCGTAGTCTCTTTACAATGAAGAAGTCACTGGATTCTATCCTTGCCAAGGGTGTCAAGATAGAATCAGCAAGCGTCGACCCCAGGAGGAGGGCATCAAGGGATGCCCCTAGTACTAGCAGGGTGTATGCCAAAGTATGTATCTTCTGCGAGAAGTCAAGCAAGTACATAAAAACAACAAAGACAAGGGAGCCACTCATACAGTGTGTTGAGCTACGAGCAGATGAGAAGATTCGCAGAGCAGCAATAAGGAAACTCAACCAGAGAATCCTTGGTTTAGTTAGCAGAGACCTTGTTGCTGCAGAGGGTCACTACCACAAGTCGTGCTACAAACTCTTCACAAAAGATGATTTCCCAGCGGCCGCCAGGTCGGGTGCAGGTGAAAATCAGGAAGAAAGCGAGGAAGCACGCTACGAAGAGGTTGAGACAGAAGCCCTCGAGGAACTCTGCTTGTATATAAGGACCAAATTCATCCCCAACCCAGAGGTACTGCCTATGACAAACCTCACATCTAGGCTTGAGAGATCCATGATGTCCCGTGGTATTATCCAACTGAAACCAGCGACAAAGAAACATGTTCGCCGAAAGATTGAAACCGAGTTTGGAGAATCACTACGCTTTGTCCCAGATGAGAAAGGAAAGCTTCTAATCTATCCACGCAGCCTCTCAATGGACGACCTTGCCCGGCAAGCACACAAAATGGCAAAAGACCTGCAAGAAGCAAGAGCAGCTAACTCTGAAGATGTCTTAACCAAAGCAGGAATGCAGCTGAGGAATGAGATCAATAAACAAGATGTGAGTCAGCCATGGCCTCCCGATACAGATCAGAATGTCATTCCTGCAGCAGTCACTCAATTCCTGCACACCCTGCTGACAGGAGAGTGTGAGTGTGAAACTCCCTCTGAAAGAGCTCAACGTCTTGCCACTTCCTTTGGCAGTGACTTGGTCTTTGCTGTTACCAGTGGCAAGACAAAACCACCCAAGCACGTACTGCTGACCAATGCTGTAAAGTCTTTGACAGGAAACACAGAACTGATCCGAACTCTGAATCGTCTTGGTCACTGTGTGTCTTACTCAATGTTTGAGGAGATCGATACAGCCCTTTGTATCCAGAAGCTGGAATGCTCAAAGGATGACATTCCACTGCCAGCAAACATCTACCCTGGTGTATTCACAACCCTGGCCTGGGATAACATTGACCGACTTGAAGAGACCCTAAGTGGAGCAGGTACTTCTCATAGAGTCAATGGCATTGCTGTCCAGTCCAAGGTTGCAGGCTCTGTGCCAGAGAAAGTCCTGCCAGAGATTACCAAGTCCAAGATAAGAAGCATCACTCAGACATCATCAATGCTGCCAATATACAATGTTGGGCGGCGGGCAGGGCCACCTAGGATTGAGACTGCGTATGTCGACACTACCAAGGAAGTCCAGGATTCAAAGACAAAGAACCATATCTGGCTTCTTACTCGAATGTCAGACCATGAGGACCAGTCCATCAGCAGTTGGACTGGGTTCAACATCAAAATGCGCAGAGACATTGCAGTGGTTCAGGACACTGTAAGCTACCTGCCCACTATCAATGCTCCCGCAACAGAAATGTCCACCGTTAATGAAATCTTGGAACAAACGCATGCTATCATGCAGTCCTTACAGCTTAACAAGATTGTGTGCGTGTTTGATCAAGCACTCTATGCCAAAGCTGCCGAAGTTATCTGGAAACAAGAGAAGTTCAAGAACATTATCATCAGGATGGGCGTCTTCCACACAATCTGTAATCTCATCTCCACCATAGGAAAGAGGTTTCAAGATGCAGGTCTTAGAGATCTGTGTGTGGAATCAGGTATCATCGCAGAAGGATCAGTGTCAGGAGTGATGAACGGCAAGAGGTACAACAGAGCAGTGAGACTACACAAGCTCGTGTATGAAGCACTGATGAGGCTTGCATGGAAAGGCTTCCTTTCATGGCTAGAAGAAAACCATTCAAGGGACATACACCATCTAGATGAAACACTGAAGGACATCAACAGCTTTCACAGCAATGTGTCTCAGGGACTCTTTCAAGAGCTGATGGAGAGTGAATCATGCACACATATCATGAAGCTTTTCCAAGTTTATCTTGAGACCCTCAGAGATGAACACAACCTCTCAGCATTCTGGATGTCATACCTGGACATGGTTGAGATCATGCTGGACTTAATTCGAGCCTCCAGAGAAGGCAACTGGATGCTCCACCTAGGAGCAATCCGACAGATGATACCGTGGTGTTTTGCCTATGACAAAGTGAACTATGCCCGGTTCCTAACCTACTACTATGCCTTGATGTCTCGACTGCCCATTGAACACCCAGAGGTCCATGAACACTTCATGCAAGGTGGCTTTTCGGTCCAGATCGGTAGCAAGAATCCCTTTGGACGGATCCCTGTGGACCAGACAATCGAAGAGACGATCAACAAAGACACCCAGACACCAGGGGGCACAAAAGGCTTCAGCCTGAAAGGCGGAGCTGTCGCCAGGTACTACCTGACATCGGAGTATCGCAGCAGGTACTTAAGGCAGCTCAGGACTATGGTAGTAGGCCAAAAGTATACTGACTTCAGCCACCCAGACCTACAGATGCCCAGGATTAGAAGAGATGAGGCCGATGTCCAATCTTTATTTCAACTGATGGAGACCAGCTGGTTGAACCCCTTCAACGCAGAGCAAGAAGATCTTGTCAGTTTGTCAACTGCGACTATGGCACCACCAGAAGTTGTCAAAGACCTTCTAGGGGCCTACAGAATAGGAGAGGATGCATATCAAGCCTTCAAGGAAGAGCGCCTGGAGATCGATACGCCAACTATACAGTTTCATGACACGATGACGAAGACGAAACTGAGAACGTTCACTAACATCAGAATGAAGCCACGCTCACAAGACCATGCCAAGGAGGTTATCTTAAAGGCTGACAGGAACCTATTTGGCCAGATGATCCTTGTTGCCGAGAACAGAAAGCTCAAAATGAGTGATGTCTTGGCTCATCCCCTGGGGCCTTTGCCTTGGGCACTTGCCAGCGGTGATGGGTCTCTCCGCAAGACCAACAAGGCTGCCCTCGCAAAGGAGTTAGAGAGGAATGTTTCTCCTGCAGAAGTGATACCCGAGCCCTCTGCTACCATAATTGATGGGATGAGCCTGGTCCACAAACTGAAGGGAAACGACAAAACTTTTTCACAGCTTGCAGGTACAGCACTGAGTCACGCTGTTCATGAAGGTGCTAAGAGCAGGCGCATTGATGTTGTGTTTGATATCTACAAGGAGACATCCATCAAGGATGCAGAACGAGCCAAAAGAAGTGCAGGCACAGGAATTCATTTCAAGAACATTCAACCTGGGCACAACATCCAGCAGTGGAGAAAGTTACTCGGTAGTTCCTCCAACAAGGCAAGTCTTATCAAGTTCTTGGTAGAAGAATGGAAGGCACCACAGCACAGGGAGAAGCTCAAGGACAAGGAGCTGTATGTCACATGTGAGCAGCGCTGCTTCAAGATCACCAAAGAGCAGTGGGAAGAGGCTCCTGAGCTTAAGTCAACTCAAGAAGAAGCAGACACACGCCTTCTTCTCCATGCACTTCATGCAGCAGAATCTGGGAACAAGTCTGTCATCATCACTGCAGAAGATACAGACGTCATGGTGTTGTGTCTTGGCATGTGCCACAAGATCCCATCCCATCTGTTCCAGAAGTGCGGGACGAAGAACCGGACAAGATTCCTGGATATCACCACACTGAGCCGCACACTGGGAGGCAGCGTGTGTGATTCATTGATTGGTATGCATGCCTTTACAGGCTGTGATACCGTCAGTGCATTCGCTGGCCGAGGGAAGATGACGACACTCAAGCAGGTGAAGATGGACAAGACATACCAGCATGCTTTTCACGAACTTGGACGCTCATGGGAAGTGTCTCCTGAACTCTTTGAGAAGCTACAGGAAATCACCTGCCACATGTACCTACCATCTACCCACACAACTAAGGTAAACAAGCTTCGGTATGAGCTGTTCTGTGCAAGACGTGGAGAGGTAGAGTCAAGTCAACTCCCTCCTTGTGAGGACTGCCTCTTCATGCATGCACTGCGTGCAAACTACCAGGCTGCGATCTGGAGGAGAAGTCTTCAGAGCCAGCCATTTGTTGCGAACCCAACAGACTGCGGTTGGATGACAGATGAGGACGGTAAGCTTGCCGTCAACTGGATGCGAGGCTCACCAGCACCAGATGCTGTTATGCAGCTACTGTCTTGCAAGTGTGTGCGGTCATGCGAACTCCCTAAGTGTACTTGCCTCAGCAATGGTCTAAAATGCACGGACATGTGCAGGTTACAGACATGTCAGAACAAGGCTATTGAAGAAGAGCCGGTGGCACAACAGTCAGATTCCGAGTCTGACGTAGATGATATTTAGGAGTAGTAATTTGCCATAATAGTATGTACAAGCCCATGGCATGCTTAGTGTGTATTTACAGGACTTGTATTAAATGTGACAATTACTATATGCATTTTGTTGACATTTAGGCATTCCTGTCCCCAAATTTGACATTTTAAAAAATTTCGGAATTTTCGGTAGGGTATGTCTATTC
Organism: Paralithodes platypus; assembly: GCA_032716605.1. Taxonomy (NCBI): domain Eukaryota; kingdom Metazoa; phylum Arthropoda; class Malacostraca; order Decapoda; family Lithodidae; genus Paralithodes; species Paralithodes platypus. The sequence continues at coordinate 27,855,306 of CM064581.1, read as the reverse complement.
AAGAAGTGATAACGACCATTAAGCTACCAATGTGCAAGGGCTATCATATCAAAACATAAACTAGAGACATGTAGCAAGCTAAAAACACCTAAGAGAATTAGTCACCCCGGGTGGTACCGATATCCCAAAATTCGGGTCTTGGCTCATGGACTAATACATTTTACGAATAGAAATCTTACATACAACAAATCTTATGTTAGAGAATTTAGGAAATCAAATAGGTTAAATAGCACGGAAATTATATTACAAAAAATTGGGTTTTCCTCCAACACCACAGAAAATGAAATTACAAGAGGTGAATAATCTAAGTCTAGCAATGTTAACTTAATGTGTAAGCGTGTGGTAGTTGTATATCTGGTGGTAGCCGCCCTGTCCTCTGTGGCTGCTGAGTGAGGGCTGAGGACTAGCAAAGCACACGATACATATAATTATATATATATATATATTTATATATATATATATATATATATATATATATATATATATATATATATATATATATATATATATATATATATATATATATATATATATATATATAATATGTCAGTGGTAGGCACATTTTCAGGATATCTAATTTTGTAGATGAAGAGTAGGACAAGAGCCACAACAGTATACATGTTGAGAAAGATTTATTTGCAAATTATCGGACGTATCACACATCCATCTTCAGGCTGTATTTCAGCATACGATCCTAAAAAGAAAGTAACCTAGTATAAATATATGTTAAGTACAAAGCTTGGGAGGATCTCTTAACTTTTTCCGAAAGTAATAATACATAACCTACACACTAAAGGAAAACGTCATCCTTACAGCCAATAAATATGCTAAGTACAAAGCTTGGGAGGATTTCTTAAATTTTTTCTAAATGTCACAATACACAAGAACATTTCATCCTTATATATAGACATTAACTCTTACGATTTTTGAAATTATTAATATACTACCAGACCAGACCAGATGCATACCCAACCATAAAATAAAGAATATAATTGCACACTTGACAGTGGCTACGAAAATAGTATGCAAAAACCCACTAACGATTTATGTGAAATTACTGGAATGTTTATAATTTTAAAAGTAAATTTGTTTTTACATTAATTAAGTTGATTAACACAAACAAATATCTATTAGATATATACAATTCAAAGGCAATACTTATAAGGTTATATTTTACACTCTCTTAACCAAACGAATATCTATTAGATATATACAATTCAAAGGCAATACTTATAAGGTTATATTTTACACTCTCTTAACCAAACGAATAAGGACATTCAAGAATTGATGTGAAAAAGATAACACTATTTATAATATATATTATTAATCTAACCTATGAATATGACTTTGAAATGGTTATACGAAGTACGGTACATAAACACATGTAGCTTACTATATGATGTTGAGAACTGTTGTCTAGGTGGTGACTTACGTAAAGGTATTTTTTGTTTTTTTTTAGCTGAATTGGGAAGGCCATCAGCCTATTAGAACTATTAGGCCATACTAAAGCAAAATGTTGATTGCCAAGAACCTGATTCAGTAGTAGTTTATCGAGAGGCCTTCCTTAGGGTTAAGTGCCCCATTAATTACTATTTCCATTCACATATTTATAGCCTCCGATAGCGCAGTTGGAATGATTGTTCATGCTAAGATTGGTATGCAGGATTCGAAACTGCATAATAAATCGTAGGCTTGTGCAACATTCTTTAACTGTCTTCGTGGTACAATGCATAAGTGTGTTGATTTTTGGTGTGATCGTCCTGGGTTTGAATCCCCGGACTGCCACATGTGTTTGTTAATTTCATTAATCGAGTTTAGGAGAAAAGTTGGTTAGTGGAGAGAACATAATAGTTAATTCTGGTTCAGTAGGAGTTTATCGAGAGGACTTTCTTAGGGTTAAGTGCCCCATTAATTACTATTTCCATTCACATATTCATAGCCTCCGATCGCGCAGTTGGAATGATTGTTCATGCTAAGATTGGTATGCAGGATTTCTATCTATCTATATGCTCAGGCCCAATCCCCATTTTGGGGGTAGCCGACTTAAGACAGAGCAAGAACAGGGAAAACACAAAAACAACTTAAAACAACGAATAACACAGATAAAAAACACAAATTCACACACATCTAGGTCACCCAGGAGAAGACCCAGAGACCAGGGCCACCAAGGTCGCTCCAGCACTCCCCCGGCCCCCGACCACCCGGAGAGGTTCCGATCTCGGCAGGCAGACATGCAGCGGAGCCAAAGCCACAAGCCCTCCCACCACACTTCCAGGCGCACCCTTCATATTAATCGTCTCCCCGGGCCAGGCGCCTGATGGACTATTATCTAGTCCAACTTGCGCCCGACCCCTTACTCCAAATGACCACGTGTTCACTCAACTATTCACAAGCATTCTCCATTCACTCCTGTCCACCACCACTTCCCCTGCCTGATCTATAGTCATTCCTCTATCATCCAAAGCTTTTCTTACACAGTCTCTCCATCTCAACGGGGGTCTTCCTGCCCTTCTATCTCCCCTTGTACCTGACTCACATATTCTCTTTGTAAGCCTTTCATCTCCCATTCGTTCAACATGACCATACCAGCTCAGCACCCTTCTGTCCACTCTGGCTGACAAATGTTCCTGCTGCCCCACTCTCCTACCTATCTCTTCATTCCTCAATCCGTCTCTACGAGTAACTCCACACATACTCCTCAAGCAGCTCATCTCCATCACATCCAGCTTTCTTTTCTCCTTTTTCTTCAGAGCTCATGTCTCAGCCCTATACATCACTGTTGGCACAACAATTCCTTGATACAGTGCACTTTTTACTTTCACTCCGAGATTTCTCGTCTTCCACATACTTCCCATTGCTCCGAAAACCTTCCTTCCTTCACACACTTTCTGTTTTACCTCCATTTCCATACCTCCACTCCTGCTTATCGTTCCTCCTAGATATTTAAAACACTCTACTTGTTCCAATATTTCCCCATCCAGCCTCACATCTAGATTCACCCTATTCTCTCCCCTATTACACACCATTACTTTACTTTTATTGATGTTCACCTTCAGTTTCCTCCTTCCAAAAACCACACCAAACTCTTTGACAACCCGCTGCAGTTTCTCCTCAGAATCAGCCACCATTGCTGTGTCATCAGCGAACAGCAACTGATTCAAATCCCAATCTCTACCATTTTTTCCTACTAAACCCAATCCTCTTCCCATAGTTCTCCTTTTCACCTCCCTCACCACACCATCCATAAACATATTAACCCTTTCCGACATATGACGCAATTTTGAGCCTATTAGGGATACTTTAAAGCCTTTATTACCATCAGGGTTTTTTACAAACCTTTATTTTAGTTACTTCAACCTCTGCAGTTGTCTTTGAGTTAGATGTGGGCAGAAAACTAATTTTGGAGAGGTAATTATAAGAGTGAGAGAACTCTATTTCTTATTGCTAATCTGGCAACCTCTGCATCATATATGTCTGAAGGGGTTAAACAGCCACGGTGACATTACACAACCCTGTCGCAAACCTACCTTTACCTCAAACCATTCACTTGCAGGATTTGAAACTGCATAATAAATTGTAGGCTTGTGCAACATTCTTTAACTGTCTTCGTAGTGCAATGCATAAGTGTGTTGATTTTCGGTGTGAGCATCCTGGGTTCGAATCCCCGGACTGCCACATGTGTTTGTTAATTTCATTAATCGAGTTTAGGAGTAAAGTTGGTTAGTGGAGAGAACATAATAATTAATTCTGGTTCAGTAGTTGTTTATCGAGAGGCCTTCCTTAGGGTTAAGTGCCCCATTAATTACTATTTCCATTCACATATTCATAGCCTCCGATAGCGCAGTTGGAATGATTGTTCATGCTAAGATTGGTATGCAGGATACGAAACTGCATAATAAATCGTAGGCTTGTGCAACATTCTTTAACTGTCTTCGTGGTGCAATGCATACACTTTACACTTTGTTGTATTCCGTCAGTTAGTGACGCAGCTGAGCTGGGGCTCCACTGCAACCAGGCAGCTCCTTTTCTTCTATGCTCCAATCTAGAAGTCGGTTGGAGTTGGAACTGGGGTATCCTGGTGTTGGTGGCTGGTCAGGTATTTTGACCAACCATGCATCCAAATGCTTCTTGAAGGTGTCAGGAGACACCCCTTTCATGTTTCTCAGTGTGGCTGGGATGCAGTTGAAAAGTCTTGTTCCACTGTAGGTGAAGCTGTGGTGAATCAGGGTTTTGATTCTGTGAGTTGATCCAGGAGTGGTCCTCACATAACACAGCCTCCCTCGCCGCTGGTGGTTTGTTTCTTGAATACTTGTGTTTGGGACCCTTTTTTCTTATTGATAACTCTTGTCATTGTGTACTTTCCTTCTCGAGATAGCTTGTGTTGCAGACAGTTCAGAACTGTTCTTTATTTTCGTCTGTCACAATCCTTTCTATTTTATTTAGTCAATTGAAAGTATTGTGTTAAGTAGTTGAATGATGGGAAGGCGAGCGGGAGAGAGAGAGAGAGAGAGACCAGGTGGTGTGACTTGGTGGTGAGTGTGGCGCGTGGCTGGCCCCCTTACATAGGCCTCGCGGGATTCGTTGCCTCCTGCCTAACACTGCCTACTAGGCGGCTGCTTACTGGGCGACTGTCGCGCGCCCTCGTGCCATTCCCGCGAACTGGGACTCCAGCCATGCGGTCCCTGGGAATATCCTTGTCAGATCCGTCCCAGACAGCATACTCTAAGCATCTCCCATGAACTGTTCCACACTCTTGTCTTAGAACCTTTCTCTCCTACTGCCTCTATCATTTCCACTACTTCCTCACCTTTTATTAATAGCAATCCCCCTCTGGTTCCCTGCATCCACACCTTGAATTGGTGGCCAGACTGTATTATATGCTGGATCTCACATTTCTTATGTACTAGGCTAAGGTTGAAGATAGTCATTGTCTTTTTGGGAGATTGTATTGCTCGGACTGTCTCCATCAATCACTAATGTTTCTACAGGGTTAAATAATGCTAGACTAGGGATCAGGTACCTTGCTGTTGGTGTTTTCACTGTGTGTAGGCTACTTTTGAGCTGCACGACACTACGGATTCTGTGGGTTACCTGGGTGGATCTTTTGTCTGTGTACCTTGGAGTTTAGACTGTGTAGTACGTGAGGGCTGCTTGCCTAATCCACCCAACACTGTTCTAACTCTATTTGCTTTTACTTTTGAGGGTCGCCAGGAGGATACTCGATACTTGTGATCGAGAATCCTCAAGAGAGCACCCCTTCATATTAACGTAATCAGGCCGCACAGACCCAAGGTCCACACTAGGCTAGGAGCTGCCTTGCTCCACCAGAATTCTGTACCTTTGCGCATCCCAGCTAGACTTTATTAACCCGGGTAGACATTAGCTGGATTAGATCATAATTATACTCTTTTATGCATACCCATTATTTCTACACAAGCATTTTGAGGTCTAGGTTGCTGTAGAGAGACACAACCAGCATAGACCGGTTTTGTTAATAGGAGTACTACTTTTTCGTGGCGAGCATTATTACTGTTGCACCGCTTATAATATTCTTGTGTCCAATAACATTATAGGTCCAGCCTTTTTGTGTACTTAGCCTACACGTGCATTGTCCTGCCTCCTGCTATTTTGTGGTTCCATTTCCGATACGTTCTTCTTAGTAGCATCCGACATTATTCAGAAGATTCCTTGTTCGGTTCTTGAGGACTTTACAACACTTTCTTTCATAAAGGAGTGACAGATATTATTGATTAAAGTAACGTTAAGTAAACCTTCTTCTTGTTTGCATTAGATCACTCTTGTGATTTAATTAAGTTAACTATCTTTTCCTTGTGTACCATAACTAAGCAACCATATGTTATAGGTAATAGGCTGTTTCAGAGAACATCAGCCTATAGTAGAAGTACATAGATACTGAGAGTTAAGATACCCTGCTATCGCAGATATAACTCTGGAGGGTATAATGTGTTCTTTGTTCGACGGGATTATATATCAGGGGTTGGATCTAGCGTTTCCGTTGTTGCATTTATGCCAGTCTAGTCCAATGTATAAGAGCCACTGATTTATACGAGACCCGATCGTAACAAATGGCGACCTAGCTCAGGATTTGGTGAACTGACATATAATTGCAGGTTATTGTGCAGATTTTTCTCACAGTTTAGGCAGTGAACATTTGTTGATTTTGTGGAATATTTTTTGAGGACATGCAAGAATTATTTTTTTAGCAAAGTAATATAGCACTTAAGCGGTCTCCGAGAATTTTTTATTGTGAATATTGTGGTATAAGAGTTTGGGGTACTTCTTTTTTGTGTATCAAAGTGAAAAATCTTCAGTGAGCATCATGTCTTATAGCGGATCAGTGCAGGATGAAGACACAGTACGTGATGTAGAAGCTGAATAGCAGCAGCATGGGCAGGTTGTTAACTTGGCGAACAGTGAGGAGGATGCAAGGAATTTTTTACAATGGCCTGTTACTTCCGACCGGTTGGTGGGTATGAATCGGTACGGTCTCCAGTGCTTAGCCGCAGCTATCGGTCATGTATGTACTAGTGGCATGGCCAAGGATGACCTGATGACGTGTGTGCTGGGTGGGGTGACTGGCGTACGAGGTAGGGTGAGTGCTCAGAGCCCTTTGGCCGAGCCTCCCCTTCACTCGACTCCCAATCCTCCTATTGGAGTACCGACCCTGAGCACGCTTCCGCAGGAGGGTAGTGACTGGCAGGGTGGTTTGCCCCTGGGGGGATCACCGGGTATTTCTAACATCATTGCATCTCCTCCTCCTCAAGGTTTGACCCCGGAGATGCTCTTTCAGCTCGAGATGGCAAAACAGCAGATAGAGCTAGCTAAGATAGAAGAGAGAAAAGAGCTGGCTAGGATGCAGCAACAGACGAGGGAAGCTGAGCTTAGGACTGAACTAGAATTTGCAAGATACCCTGCCGACATGGATTTAGAGAAGTCTCGTGTTGAGATGACGGGACAGCGACTCGGTACTGGAAACCGTGCGCATGATCAGTCTCGGTCGCACCTTCTCAAACTGGTCCCTGTATTTGACGAGTCTGGTGTCACAGAGTTTTTCAATAGATTTGAGAAGACGTGCCGGGAGCATCAGTGGCCTGAAGTTAAGTTGGCGGCCCTTGTGTCCTCTAGACTCGTAGGTAAGGGGCTCAAGGCTTACGATGCACTGCCTTTGGAGTCCTGCGTTGTTTATGAGGAGCTCAAGGAGGCTGTCCTGCGGGCATACGAGCTACAACCCGAGACATATAGGTTAAAGTTCCGGGGTGTGACTAAGGGGCGAGACAGTACCTTCTTGGAGCACGCCCGGTACCTGTCCGACGCTATGGGAAACTGGCTCAGATCAGAGAAGACAACTACGTTTGATGAGATGAAACAGTTGATGCTTCTAGAGCAGTTTTATAAGTGTACGGGCGGCGACTTGACTTTAAACCTTAAAGAGAAGAACCCAAGAACTCTCGTAGAAGCAGCAGAGATGGCTGATCGTCGGTTGTCACTAATTCAGGGGTGCGGCTCTGCACAGAGAAACGATGTAGGCGTTAAGGAGCGTTACCCTCCCCCTCCCCGGAATATGGACACACATAAATTTAAAAGCAATGACACCAAGGCTGATCACAAACCTAGTACCGCCCCATTTAAGAAGGGTCAGGGGACTTTTACACTTCAGTATAAGTCCAAGGGGAAATTTGAGTGTTATCACTGTCACAAAGAGGGGCACATGACAAAAGCTTGTCCGAGCAGACCTCCCACGGCGGCTGTGTCATTGGCTCGCAGCATTGGGGTGATCCAGAAGTCTTCTGTGTTTGCTGGAGGCATAAGATCAGAGGATGGAGCACTGCCAGTGAAGACCTGTCCGCGATGCCTTTTGCGACCATAGAGGGCATGGCTGCGTGAAGTGGGGGGGCAAGAAGCACGGGGTACAGCTTTTGCGTGACACAGGTGCCTCTCAGACACTCTTGAAGAATTTCACTGGTAGACCCATAAATGCGGCGCGGGTAGTTGTGGTGCAGGGAGTTAATGCAACTAGGTCATACCCGCTTGTTAGAATGGAGCTTGAAGTTGACGGTGTGACTCGCGAACTGGATGTGGGAATCGTGGAGAAATTGCCTGTTGGGGGCGTCGACCTCCTTCTCGGCAATGACTTTGCGGTGCCTGCTTCTAAGGTTTCACCCTTAGTCGTTGCCGAGGAGCCGGCCGACGTGAGTAGGGAGGAACAGGAGTGGGTTGAGAAGTGTCAGGTGCAACCAATGGCGTGTGTTGTAACCAGATCTCTCGCATTCAGGGAGTCACAGCCTAACCAACAGTCTTCAAATAAGCGGAGGAACGGTCACGAGAAGGTGCTAAAAGCTGATACGGTGGAGAGTCTAGTACCAGCAGCGCTTCTCGGGGACTCAGTATTAGCACCGTTATTAGAGTCTGGAGAAGCACCACCACCTGTCACTGAGAGTGTAGAGGCAGGGCTTAAAGAGACTCAGAGGCAGCAACGGTATACACGGAGAGAGCAACGGGATGCAAAGTTCGATGTTGAGGGAGGGCATGAGTTGTTTCGCAAACACTTAGACAGGCTAGCTCCCTCAGATATTCGCAAATTGCAGCTAGAAGACCCGGAGGTTCTAAAGTGTAGTGACGGTGCTGTCGAACTTGAGAGTAGAGAACGAATGTTGCGTAGTCTGGAGTTGGCTGGCCGCAATCTGGTAGGCTCTCAGGCCCTCATGAAGGACAGGTACGACCACAAGGTGAAACTCAGGGAGTTTCACGTGGGTCAGGAGGTGTTGATACTACTCCCTCTTGTAGGTCACCCCTTATCCGCAAAGTACGCTGGTCCTTATAGGGTAGCAGAGAAGCTCTCGGACTTAGATTACCTGGTGGCCACTCCAGACAGGCGTAAGAGGAATCAGTTATGTCATATCAACCTGATGAAGGAGTATGTGAGGCGCCCACCTGAGCCTCTCACTGTCCCTGTGATGACTTTCAGCAGTCAAGGTGGAGAAGGAGAACGGGACAGTCATGCGCAGGTGGATGACAACTGGGATTATCATGTTTCTGCAGATCAGTGGGCGGGAAACACGAGACAGGCGGCTCATGAGGCTTTGCAACACCTACCTGGGCAACAGCGTGTGGCTGTCGAGCGCCTATTCTGTTTATACCCTACTGTATTTGCGGAACACCCAGGCCTCACTACTCATGAGGTGCACGACGTTGACGTCGGAGACCACCCACCCTTCAAATCAGTGCCCTATAGGGTGCCCCCTATTAAACTTCCGGCCCTCCGGGCGGAGTTGGAGTATATGTTGCAACAGGGACTGATCGAGAAGGGGGCGGTAAAGTGGACATCTCCCGTCACGCTGCAACCTAAGCCGGATGGCAAGGTGCGCTTCTGTGTTGATTACCGCAGGCTAAACGGCTTGACTCCCACCAACCCATATCCTCTTCCCCGGGTCGATGACTGTGTAGACAAGATTGGCAGGGCTAAGTTCTTGACCAAGGTGGACCTGGTAAAAGGTTACTGGCAGGTGCCTTTGTCTGAACGGGCGAAAGAGGTGTGTGGTTTTGTGGTGGATGGTGCTACATATCGTTGTAATGTCATGCCGTACGGTCTAAAGAACGCACCAGCGACCTTCCAAAGCTTGATGAACGAGTTGGTGGCTGACATTCCGAACTGTACCGTGTACCTGGACGACGTCATTATCTACGATGACGATTTCAAGAGCCACTGTGAACATGTAGAATCCCTATTTAAGAAATTAAGCGAGGCAAACTTGGTGGTCAACCTGGGAAAGTGTGATTTTGTGCGGGCTACCGTGCAGTATCTGGGGTTCATGGTGGGTTTGGGCCAGGTGTGCCCCCCACAGAACAAAATATTGGCTATTAACCACTTCCCCAGGCCGTCCACCAAGAAGCAGATCATGAGGTTTTTGGGCATGATTGGTTACTACCGCCGCTTTATAAAGGGCTATTCTACTGTGCTGGCTCCTCTGACGGACCTATTGGCCAAAGATAGAAAGTTTAAGTGGGCGCCTGAGTGTGAGAGGGCTTTTTTGCTAGTAAAACACCTGTTGTGTACTCACCCAATCCTCAGGGCCCCGGACTTTAGCCGACCATTCCAGCTGGCAACTGATGCCAGTGGTGTGGGGGCTGGTGCCGTTCTGATGCAATCAGACGAAGATGGGCTGGAGCAACCAGTCAGTTTCTTCTCAAAAAAGTTCAACTCGGCGCAGAAGAACTATTCAGTAGTTGAGAAGGAACTGCTGGCGATTGTGCTAGCGCTCAGGCACTTTGAGGTGTATGTTCCAGCCTATGGACCAGTTGTGGTGATCTACACCGACCATCACCCCCTCAAGTTCCTGAATCAATTCCATAACCGGAATATGAGGCTGACCAGGTGGTCATTAATGTTGCAGGAATACAACCTAGACATACGCCATATTGCCGGTTCTGAGAATGTGATTGCAGATTGCTTATCGAGGGTGGAAGACCCGGGGTAGATCATCACAAGGGTAGCCTCCTACTTTGGTTTGATTAGTATGTTTACGTCTGGTGCTTGTTGGCTCGCGTGTGTAGCCCAGCGTATTGGGTCGTAAAGTAGGAGTTGCTGTGTTGGTATAGAAGAAAAAACTAGGCTTACCCCTGTAGTGCAGCTGCCATAAACATATTAAAAATATAAAAATCCTATAAAAACTCTTTCTTTGATAGTTAATTTTTTTTTAAGTATGTTATAGCAGAAATTCTGAGTTGTACTCCTCTCAGAAGGCTGGGCTAGTGAAGCTCGCTCTTATGAGCATAACTATGTAATTTAATCTATTGTGTTGGGAGGGATTGTTCATTTTTATAATGTGTTATTTTGAAGAGAACTGTGCTTTACATTTCATTGTCGCTGGGTGGCTAGGAGTGGCGAATTTTGTATGGGTTCTGCGTGTCAGATTTAGAGTTCATAGTTGGAGCCTCTTAAAAAATCTTGGGTGGGGTGTGACGCTCACCGCTTCCCCCAGAACCGCATGGCTTACTCGCTAGGACTCGCCAGGGCAGAGAATGTAGCTACAGTCTACCTATCATTGTGTACTTTCCTTCTCGAGAAAGCTTGTGTTGCAGACATTTCAAAACTGTTCTTTATTTTCGTCTGTCACAATCCTTTCTATTTTATTTAGTCAATTGAAAGTATTGTGTTAAGTAGTTGAATGATGGGAAGGCGAGCGGGAGAGAGAGAGAGAGAGAGAGAGAGACCAGGTGGTGTGACTTGGTGGTGAGTGTGGCGCGTGGCTGGCCCCCTTACATAGGCCTCGCGGGATTCGTTGCCTCCTGCCTACTAGGCTTACTGGGTGACTGTCGCGCGCCCTCGTGCCATTCCCGCGAACTGGGACTCCAGCCATGCGGTCCCTGGGAATATCCTTGTCAGATCCGTCCCAGACAGCATTCTCTAAGCATCTCCCATGAACTGTTCCACACTCTTGTCTTAGAACCTTTCTCTCCTACTGCCTCTATCATTTCCACTACTTCCTCACCTTTTATTAATATCAATCCCCCTCTGGTTCCCTGCATCCACACCTTGAATTGGTGGCCAGACTGTATTATATGCTGGATCTCACATTTCTTATGTACTAGGCTAAGGTTGAAGATAGTCATTGTCTTTTTGGGAGATTGTATTGCTCGGACTGTCTCCATCAATCACTAATGTTTCTACAGGGTTAAATAATGCTAGACTAGGGATCAGGTACCTTGCTGTTGGTGTTTTCACTGTGTGTAGGCTACTTTTGAGCTGCACGACACTACGGATTCTGTGGGTTACCTGGGTGGATCTTTTGTCTGTGTACCTTGGAGTTTAGACTGTGTAGTGCGTGAGGGCTGCTTGCCTAATCCACCCAACACTGTTCTAACTCTATTTGCTTTTACTTTTGAGGGTCGCCAGGAGGATATTCGATACTTGTGATCGAGAATCCTCAAGAGAGCACCCCTTCATATTAACGTAATCAGGCCGCACAGACCCAAGGTCCACACTAGGCTAGGAGCTGCCTTGCTCCACCAGAATTCTGTACCTTTGCGCATCCCAGCTAGACTTTATTAACCCGGGTAGACATTAGCTGGATTAGATCATATACTCTTTTATGCATACCCATTATTTCTACACAAGCATTTTGAGGTCTAGGTTGCTGTAGAGAGACACAACCAGCATAGACCGGTTTTGTTAATAGGAGTACTACTTTTCGTGGCGAGCATTATTACTGTTGCACCGCTTATAATATTCTTGTGTCCAATAACATTATAGGTCCAGCCTTTTTGTGTATTTAGCCTACACGTGCATCGTCCTGCCTCCTGCTATTTTGTGGTTCCATTTCCGATACGTTCTTCTTAGTAGCATCCGACATTATTCAGAAGATTCCTTGTTCGGTGCTTGAGGACTTTACAACACTTTCTTTCATAAAGGAGTGACAGATATTATTGATTAAAGTAACGTTAAGTAAACCTTCTTCTTGTTTGCATTAGATCACTCTTGTGATTTAATTAAGTTAACTATCTTTTCCTTGTGTACCATAACTAAGCAACCATATGTTATAGGTAATAGGCTGTTTCAGAGAACATCAGCCTATAGTAGAAGTACATAGATACTGAGAGTTAAGATACCCTGCTATCGCAGATATAACTCTGGAGGGTATAATTATGTGTTCTTTGTTCGACGGGATTATATATCAGGGGTTGGATCTAGCGTTTCCGTTGTTGCATTTATGCCAGTCTAGTCCAATGTATAAGAGCCACTGATTTATACGAGACCCGATCGTAACAAGTTGAAAATTCTTGTTCCACTGTAGGTGAAGCTGTGGTGAATCAGGGTTTTGATTCTGTGAGTTGATCCAGGAGTGGTCCTCACATAACACAGCCTCCCTCGCCGCTGGTGGTTTGTTTCTTGAATACTTGTGTTTGGGACCCTTTTTTGTAAAATCTTCCAAACATAGATTATAATATATAATCTATGAAAAGAATATAGCTGCAACTCCTTGAGTCTCTCCCAGTAGTTCAAGTGTTGAATCCCGTGGATCTTGCTGGTAAACGTCCTCTGCAGGGCTTCAATTTCTGTGATTTCTGATACTTTTTGGGGAGACCAGAGCTGACAGCAATATTCTAATCGTGGTAGAACCAGTGACTTCCATAGAGTCAGCATGCACTTCTCACTCCTTGTTTGGAAGGTCCTCAGGATCCAGCCTGCTAGTTGTCTTGCAGTTGATGTTGCTTGGTTTATGTGATGAGAGAAGGAGGCATCGTTGCTCATACTTACTCCTAGATCTTTCACCACCTCCTTGGCAGTGATTTTTTGTTGGCCACAGTTGTAGTTTGTGGAGTTCTTTAGTGCTTCTTGGTTCCCATACCGCAAAAGCTCAAACTTGTCTCCGTTTAGTGCCACGTTGTTTACTTCTGCCCAGCTCAGGATTCTGTCCAAGTCTTGCTGCAGTAGCTGGGAATCATGTTGTGTGCCGATTTTCTTCATAATTCTGGTGTCGTCTACGAAGGATGTGGCTGTTGAGTGTTCCAGGTCTCTGTCGATGTCCCCTATCATGATGAGGAATAGGAGGGGATTTCTTACCGAAAGAGAGACTTGACTGTATATCCCGAGGGACGTCACACAGCCCCTCAAGTTCTACCGTCGATTTCGCAAGTGCCTCAGCCTGCTCATATCCGAAAATACGACAATGACCAGGCACCCAAAACAGAGAGCAGGACTTACAACTTAAGTGCAACTTATTGATAATGCGGCCCTTGATTTAAGATGAACTTGTCCTACATGAATCAATTGCCAGAAGGGCTGACTTTGAATCCGAAAAAATTACAAAGTTGTCATGAGGAGAACCCTCGGCAAATTCTATGGCCCGTTCAATTGCAAAAAGTTCAGAAGTGAATACTGACGTATGGATCAGCAAACGGTACCTGAGGCGACATTCGGTCGACCACACACTCGCTCCCACACATTCATCTGATTTAGAGCCGACGGTGTAGAGGTGGAAAGAAGCTAGGTGTCTGATGAGGACCGATCGGAAAAGCTGGCGAATTTCCACCTCCGGTGCCTGACGCTTGAGGGAAGGGAGCCACTGAGTATCTATTGTATAAGCGGGCAGCTCCCAAGGCGCTATCTTTAATACAACCAGCTGGTCAACATTAGAGAGGTCATAACCTAGCTTTCACGTTAGGAAGTGAAGCCGCACAGCCACCGACTTGAGGGCCCCATGCAGCACATGCTCGTACTGCAGGAGGAACCCACAAGCCAGAGGGCCGAGCGCACGTTTACGGTGTAGTGAAATACCGAACAAGAGGATCATATGGTCATGACGAAGACGGAGGGGCGGAACATTAGCTTCCACTTCCATACGCTCCACATGAGTACACCAAAAGGCTCCAAGAAACAAACGCAAACAGACATTCTGAAACACATTCAACCTCCTGAAGGTACAAGTGGACGCCGACCCATACACCTGCTAGCCATAGTCGAACTTTGAACGAATAAGGGACTTATACACCATCAGTAAAGATGTTTTGTCAGCTCCCCAGTAACGACCAGAAAGGTATTTAAAGACATTTAACTTTTTACTGCAAGAATTAATCAAATAATTGACATGAGACTTCCAATTGAATCTGCGATCAAAAGGCAGACCCAAGAACTTGACTGAATTTTGAAAAGGTATCTGCTCATTATCCAAAGTGTTGCGCTAATTAGGTACGTTAACACCTAACCGACGGTGAACATCAAATGACGGGCGAGAGAATATTGGCCACCCCTGCGGTGCCCATCATATGACGGGTGCCATTTTGAGGACGTTATGAACTCTGAGAGAGAGTCCGCGCATTGGGAGGACGATAGCTGGGCTTGGACCGCTCGGCACCACCGCTGGGCCGTCTCTGACACGTAGTATGCCTCGACTCCACTGCCGTACCTTGCGAGACAAGGAAAAAACTACAGAAATTACCTTATTTTATGGTATTTTCACCTCCGGTTACGCGATCGCTAGAAGAAAACCCTTGGTCGAACAAGGATGATTCAGGTGTTATTGGAAAACTATTATCGCTCTTTCACGGATATATAATTGTATTACGCTCTGGCTCTTGTTTATGCATGAAAAAGAGCATGGAATGAAGCTCGTTTTCGGTAAATATACTCGCCCAGCAGCACAGTCATGTCAACAAACATGCCCGCTTTTAAAGAGTTAAGTCTACGAGTAAAAACTACGCTGACACACTTAGCAACAGAAAACTTAAAGCCCCACCGCAAGGCCCAAAGATGGACGGAATCAAGGGCCACTTGAATCCGCCCAGCTGAAAATTGCACATTTCGGGAAGAATGCCACAATGCGCAATCATCAGCGTACAGTGAGTATTTATGATTCCTGGGGATGGGAGCGGAAGACAGAATATCATTTATCATAAATATAAACAATGAAGGGCTAAGCACACTGCCTTGCAGCACCCCATTCTCTTGGACATAATCGTCCGATGTTATATGATGGGGTAACCTGACCGCAAAGGTTCGGTCAGACATGAAGTTACGAATAAAAATAGGCAAATTACCTCTGAAACCGGAAGCATAGAGTTTCGTAAGTAGTCCGTGTCGCCAGGTCATTTCGTAAGCTTTATGAATATCTAAAAAAAAATCCTATCATGAATTCATTGTTGGCAAAAACCTCGGCGATACAATGCTCCAAATCCATTAAATGTTCTAGTGTACCCCTGTGTTTACGAAAGCCACATTGCTGAACATTCAACAAATTCTTTGATTCTAAAACAAAATGAAATCTAACGTTAACCATCCTCTCAAAGACCTTACATAAATACTCCGTCAACGCAATAGGACGAAACAGCTTGGGATCTGTAAGGCGACCCGGGCTCTTCGGGATCGGTATGACGTGCGCAAAGTGCCATGAGTTTGGAAACGTTCCAGACGTCCAAATCTTATTGTACAATGCTAACAGCTTATTCAGGTTGTCCGGACTAAGATGCTGAATCATACAGTAGGTGACTTGCGAAGGACCCGGATTCGAACCTTTACAGGATTTAAGGGCAAGGAGAAGTTCCTTCATCGTAAACTCACAGTTGTAATCAGAGTTTACGTCTTCTGTGGCAAAGTCAAAATTATTGAGTTCTGCCTGCTGCTTATGGTCTATAAAACGGGGATCGTAGTTGGCCGAACTGCTAACATCCGCAAAATGCCTGGCGAGCGTGTTGGCAACGTCCCCGGGACCATCAATGATGTTATCGTCCACCCTGAGGGTGGTGATGGGTGAACAAGTATACTTATTGTTAAGTACATTTATAGTGGACCAGACCTCTTTAAGCGGCGTGAACTGATTCACCGTGGACACATAAGAACGCCAGGCACTACGCTTTGCGGATCGAATGACTCTCCTTGCCTCAGCCCTAGACTTCTTATAAGCAATGAGGTTGTCTTCCGAGGGCTGTTAATAAAAAATCCTGTATCGCCTATTACGTTTAGTGAGCGCTTGTCGGCAGTCTGGTGACCACCACGGAACTCTATGCTTCATGTGGACTATAGAAGTTATAGGAATAGCAGCCTCGGCTGCGTGTAAAATGCAAGTCTGAATGTGAGTTACTTTGTCATTAATGTCATCCCCCCCCCCCCCTCCGATGTATCCCCAGTCTGCTTTCTTAAAGTTGAATTTAATGGGCGGCGGTGGAGGAGCAAAGTCGCATGAATAAGAAAAGACAGATCGGTAGGTGGTCACTTCCCATAGAATCGTTGAAAGTGCCCCAAGTGATGTTAGGTAGTATTACGGTAGATGACAAAGACAGGTCAATGCATGATGTATGGCCCGTACTATCGTCTACACGAGTCGCACTACTATCGTTCAAAAGACAGAGGTCAGATGGAAGTAAAACATTAGCTATTTATTTGCCGCGGCCATCACACCTCATACTACCCCATTAATGATGATGTGCATTAAAGTCACCTAAAATTAATTTTGAATTGGGCAATGAATCGAAAAGAGAAAAAAAAGAATCATCATCAAACCTGAGGAGGACAATACAGAGAACAAATAGTCAGGTACGTGCCCCGAATTTTGACCCTGCATGCGACGGCTTCCAGGGCAGAATCAAGAGGCACTGCTGAGTGAGGAAGCGACTTATGGACATAAATCGCCACCCCATGACCCTCATGTCTTCTATACGAATGGTAGTGTTTAACCCTTCTTTAGCGGCTCACCACTTAAGTCGAGTTAAAAAAAGCTGGACTAACTGGCGGCGCTCGACATAGGTCGAGTGGCAATTTCAGCACGTAATGTTGCTGAGAGAGAGAGACAAGTGGTGGCAGGAGACTAGCGAGCGTATGACTGCTCCAGACCACCGCGGCGAACCTACTGACACGAATCTCAGCTCCCTTCTCCCTCTCTCACTCGCTACATACTCAATTATATGGGGAAAGTACCGAATTACATGCTTTTTGCACTCGCGTTGCACGGTTATTGCAAGAAAACTATCCATCATACAAGGATCGTTATGGTGTCATTCGAAAGCTCTGTTCATGCCCTTTCAGGGATAGATACGTGTTTTACGTTCTGGGTCTTATTTAGGCATGAAAATGATCACGTAAACAGCCCTATTTTGGCTAAAAACACTCGCTGGGCGGTACATATAAATAAACCGCATAGGCCGCTCGTAAGGTGTTAACACCTTACGAGCGGCCTATGCGGTTTATTTATATGTACCGCACAGCGGGGTGTTTTTAGCCAAAATAGGGCTGTTTACGTGATCATTTTCATGCCTAAATAAGACCCAGAACGTAAAACAAGTACCTATCCCTGAAAGGGCATAAACAGAGCTTTCGAATGACACCATAACGATCCTTGTATGATGGATAGTTTTCTTGCAATAACCGTGCAACGCGAGTGCAAAAAGCAGGTAATTCGGTAGTTTCGGTACATAATTGAGTATGTAGCGAGTGAGAGAGGGAGGAGGGAGCTGAGATTTGTGTCAGTAGGTTCGCCGCGGTGGTCTGGAGCAGTCATACGCTCGCTAGTCTCCTGCCACCACTTGTCTCTCTCTCTCAGCCACATTACGTGCTGAAATTGCCAGTCGACCTATGTCGAGCGCCGCCACATAGTCCAGCTTTATTTAACTCGACTTATGTTGCTCGCCGCTAATTAAGGGTTAAAAAGAGGCGGATCGGCGTGATCTACCAAATTCGTCTTCTGTAGACAAACGACTACGGCGCGTGCAAGGTACACAGTTAACTCCTAGTTTATATATCCACAAAATATGAGCTGCTAACTATGAATTACAAAAGTTACCGAAATGAAAATACTAAACAAAAAGAAAACACTTAGACCTCAAGAAACTGAGTTCAACAAAAAACACTCGTAGAAACAATATAGTGAAACAATTGAAGCTTCTTATAAGTGAAGCTTATGTATTAATTCTGGTTTGAATTTACTTATATAGTATTTTGCAGCAAAAAAGGCATCATTCTTGTTCCTGAATTTAGATATAATTTTAAATGTTTTTTCACTGAATCTATGGTCTGAATCATGAGAACGGATGTGTGATACGTCCGAAAATTTGCAAATAAATCTTTCTCAACATGTATACTGTTGTGGCTCTTGTCCCACTCTTCATCTACAAAATTAAATATATATATATATATATATATATATATATATATATATATATATATATATATATATATATATATATATATATATATATATATATCTATATATATATATATATATATATATATATATATATATATATATATATATATATATATTTTATATATATATATATATATATATATATATATATATATACACGCACACACATATATATATTCTGACATACGGAGCCCTGTATGTTAATTTAAGAGTTAGAATTAGAGTTGAAGGAGTGTCAAACTACCCAAGCGGCGAAGCAGACTAGCGAGCGAACTAGCGAGTGGGAAACCAGCTCGCCCTCATACCAGCAAACAAGCCTTCACACCTGCGTGCGTCATAGGGGACCCTGCAAACTACTTCGATGACCCGACGCTATGACGTATGATCGACGCCAGTAGCCCCCATTGGACCACACACCTGCTATGCAACTCGAGGAGCTATGATAGGGGCGCGCACCATCACTCGCCTCCTGATTCGTTCCTACACCATCATTGTTTAGTATATAAGACCCGAGTAGTGGGCATTCAAATCAGTCTCATTTGGAGTTGGGGAAGGTGAACTTGCAGCTGGAGGAAGACGGGGTGAAGTATTATAATGGGATTGTGACTGTCAGTCAGATTATATAAGTGTGTGTTAAGTGTGTTCGGTGTAAACACTTACGTTATGTTGGTTAGTGAGATATGTGATTGGGAATTAACGTTAACGCTACTATTATGTACTTAACTATTTTAGTTGACTAACTTGTGGACTAAAGCAACTCTTTAAGTAATTGGGTTATGATGAAAGTAATACTATTGTCTTATATTAATACTTACGAGTTCTTTCATTTTCTTTTAATTAAGCTTACATTGCTTAACCCTCCAACCCCGGCTAGGGTAGATCGTGACTGTACTCTGTGACCGGGGGTTTTGAGGAATTTTGGTCCATGTTCATTCACCTGTTACTCCTGAAATACATGACACAAAGTTATAAAAAAAAAAAAAAAAATTGCACAAACCTTCATGTGTAGAATGCCGTTGAGTAGAGGTCTCTAGCCCAAGTGATTGCATAATGGCGAGCGTGGGAAGTGGAGTGATTTTTATGCGGGAAAATCTTCCCGCGTTCGGATGCGTCGCCTTGGCCCAGGCCCCGGCTTGGCTAACCTACTGCGCACTTAGCCACTCGTCGCACCAGAGTTTTTACTTCCCGGAGTCGATTTTATTTAGTGATAGTGATGTTATTATAGTTATTTGGAGTCCAATTATATAAAATATGTGTATTAGGCTATCATTGTCACTAATATTTCACATTTTCACTCGATACCGTAGTTTTTAGGAGTAATTGAGGCTGGTTATTGTATATTACGCACTAATTATTCGTTATCACAGGTGTTTATTATACTTTGGCCATCTAATATTAGTTTGTGTGTCACTTTCACTTTGGTAAATATGCTTGAGAGAGTGTCACTGTCACTGATAATGCTCATTTTCACTTGATACGGTACATTTTATTAGTCATTGAGGTAGGTTATTGTTATATTAGGCAGTGATTATTCGTTATCACAGGTGTTTATTGTACTTTGGCCATCAAGTATTGGGTGTTGTGTCATTTTCACTTTGATAAATATGCTTTAGAGAGTGTCACTGTCACTGATAATGCTCATTTTCACTTGATACGGTACATTTTATTAGTCATTGAGGTAGGTTATTGTTATATTAGGCAGTGATTATTCGTTATCACAGGTGTTTATTGTACTTTGGCCATCAAGTATTGGGTGTTGTGTCATTTTCACTTTGATAAATATGCTTTAGAGAGTGTCACTGTCACTGATAATGCTCATTTTCACTTGATACGGTACATTTTATTAGTCATTGAGGTAGGTTATTGTTATATTAGGCACTGATTATTCGTTATCACAGGTGTTTATTATACTTTGGCCATCTAATATTATGTCATGTGTCACTTTCACTTAGTTATATGCTTTGTTAGTTTCATATACAATTTATTGTGTCTTTTTTCACTTATTTATATATGTTTTCATAATACATGACTTTTTTATCACAATACATTGTTTTGTTTCCACTTGTTGCCTATATACATACATATTGTCACTCTTTGGTACTTTCACTATGATTATTAGTTAGTACTCCTGCTTGGTGTGGTACTCAGCAAAGCACGGTATAGCACATAGTGACACCTGGCACTCCACACACTGCATGGTGGCCTTTTTCTGCTTCCTTGGCCTCACCTGGCTGTTCCAGCAGACATGGCACCGCCTTCTGCTAATGGTGACTCCATCTCGATCCAGAGGCAGGTAACCGAGCTTGTGCACATTTAGATACTGTGCACACTGCATGCGGCCCTGAACGGGGGGCACAGGTTGTGCCACTGCCCTCTGTGGCGTAGCATACCTGTCCAGGAGCTCCACCAACACCTGTTTTTGGAACCTCCGCAGGCTACTGAACTTCCTGGGTGTGCGCGGATTCCGAAGCCTGTAGATATTGTAGGCATTCAGCATTGACGTGTCCACCATGTGCAGAAAGAACTTTTTGTACCATCTGCACGAGGTACGCAGACAGTCGATGAAGCCTATCTGCATGTCGGACTTGTCCACCAGCCTCATATTTATGTTGTAGTCCATTACAGCATCGGGCTTGGTCACCCTGACTTGGGTGCGGCGATCCACCTTGCCAGTCTCAACCATTTCCCCCTTGTGGACGGTGCTCAGGAGGTTGACCTTCCGCTGGTCGTGCCAGTGGATAGCCAGAATGGGTCCCGACTTCTTCTTGAAGACATCGCCTTTCTTGGTTTTAGGAGGGAAAGTTGGCATGCCCTTCCTTTTCGCTCTAACTGTGCCTACAGTCCCCGTCTTGCGCTGATGGAGGTACTTTGAGAGAGTGGGGGACGTGTAGTAGTTGTCCGTGTAGAGGACGTGATTCTTCTGGAAGTACCGGTTCATCATGGCTTGAACCACTGCTCCGCCAAAGCCAATTAGGGGGTCTATTTCCACGTCCCCTTCCTTCCCGCTGTAGACCAGGAAGTCCAGGACATAGCCAGTTTGGCAATCGCACAGCACAAAGAACTTTATACCAAAGCGATGTCTCTTTGAGGGGATGTACTGCCTGAAGCTCAGCTTTCCCCGGAACAGCACAAGCGACTCGTCAATACAGACGTTGCAGAAGGGCGTGAAGTATGACGTGAAACGTTCTCGCATCATCTCGTACAACGTCCTAATCTTCCACAGCTTGTCAGAGAGATGCATGTCGGTGTTGGTGACAAGATGGAGCGCTCCGAGGATGTCGAGGTACCGGTCCCGAGAGATGTATTTCCCGAAGGCAGGGGTGGATATCAGATCTTTGGTGATCCAATAGTCAGCCAACCTGTGCTTCTTTACATGAGGCATTAGCATGGTGATTGCCAGGAACACCATGAACTCGGGATGAGTCACTGGGGTCCACCGCTTCATGTGGCCCTTGGTCACCTTGCCAAAAAAGTTCACCTGGATTTGGTGGTGCTTGTTTGTCTCCTCTATGATAAACTCAGTAACCTCCTTATCAAAAAATGCCTCAAAAAGCTCATGTGGTGGAGCATTGGGGCCTGCGGGAAACCTTGGGGTAACTTCTGAACCCTCCTGTACCTCATCCAAAGGGGTTACATCAGGGTCATTCACTTCATCAGCAGCCACATCCTGCCAGTTGAAAATATAAAATGGGTCCTGCTGGCGACGCTGACGAGGAGCTGCAGCTGGGGCAGCACGCCCACGAACTTGGCGGCGTGCACCCTAGGGCGGACAGGAGCGCGACGGCGCCCAGGCCCAGCCCGGCGGCCAGGGCGGCCAGGAGCACGACGGCCCTGGGCCAAGCGTCTGGGTTGAGGGTCGTCTATGTCCATAAAGTCATCGTCGTTGTCGTCAGAGCCGTCATCTTGCCCTGACGGTGGACCCATGTAATCATGGCCAGAGTCATCTGTGAGGTGCCCTTCATCTTCAGACCCCCCCTCATAATCTCGCGGGGAACGAATGATGCGTGGGCGGCGTGTAGGTCGGCGAGGTGGGGAAGGAGTGGCAGGTGAGGCTCTGTCATCTTCATGCAGAGGTTCGGGGCTCCTTGGCCTACGACGAGTCGTAGACAGCACTGGTTCAGTGTCTGTAGGTGCAGGTATGGATGCGAGGTCAAATACATCGTCAGGAACCTCTGTTGTAGGCTGGAGAGGTGGGGTGGACCCTGGGGAAACTTGCGGGGGCGTATGGCTGGGACCGGCAGGGGTGGAAGCCGCGGGAGCCTCGAACAAAGAGCGCCTACTTGTAGCTCCTTTTTTCACATATTTTCTCCCTTTTCCCTTTTCTTTAGTAGTATGTCTCCTCTCGGGGGAAATAGGGGGTAAATAGGCCGAAATTGGGGGGTCCTCAACCCTAGGCAGTGCTGGTGGTGGTGGGGAAGAATGGCGGGCGCCTGGGGCAACTTGGGTGGCGTGGGTAGATAAGGAAGATAATGGCGGGTCAACCTCACCCTCACGCTCACCCTCACTGGCACCCTCATGCACTGGTCCCTCAACAAGTTTTAGGGCCTCTTTCCTGGCTGCCGCGGCCGCCTTTTCAAGAACTTTCTTCTTATAAAAACGTATCTTGAATGGGGATTTAGCTGGCGAAGGGCTAGGTGTCGTGTCACTCAACCTAAACTTGGTAGTCGACCTAGTGCTGTCCCATTCGCTCACTCTCATCACCTTGCACAACTATATCACGTTCAGTACTATCATCACTATCATCGTCATGCTCAAATCCAACAAATTGCGCGTCTCTTTGATGAATTTCGTCTAGATCGTCTAAATCTTCACTATAGTGCGACTGATAAGACTCGGAGCTATCACTGCCCAAGTCATCAACACTATTTTGTCCTTCACCACGTTCATAACTCCTCAGAGCTATTTCAATACCTCCGGGAGTCAACGCATCTTGTACGTGCCTTTGCGTTAGGGCGCGACGAACCTGGGCAGGCGTCGAAGGGAGCATGGAATCGGACACAGGGGAATCACTTTTTGGGCTAGTATCCATGTTGGCGGCAAGGTTGAGACTGTTTTGGTGGCGTACATGGTGTCTGGTGGCGTCGCCTAGCGACCACGGAACGAAATGTTTACGCGCGCCATTCAAAAGCACATACGCAAGCAATAGTCACAATGTTGTACCACCTGGGTTCCTCGGGTCAAAACATAATGGTACACATGTGTACCACCCGGGGTTGAAGGGTTAACGGTGCTTAGTACGGTGATGCTATTGTCTCATATTAGTAATATCGCCTTAGACTAACATGGCTGTGTTAATATTACTTCTAGTGATTTCCTAAGCTGAAGAAAATTCTTTTAGCTTCAAAATATTATTTTTGCTTTTCATATTATTTGAGTGAGACCTGAATCGAATCTATGAAGCGATCCTGTAACTTAATTTATTCATAATCAAACCTCAATGTTACGTGGTTAAGAAATACATTTAACTAATTATTAAATATATATCTAACTTTTTATGTGACTTTGATATAAATCCTGATAATAATAATTATATAATACTGTTAACGTAAGACAAGAACCAAGAATAATTACATTACATATAA
>CM064581.1:27776071-27826071 GCA_032716605.1 Paralithodes platypus | reverse complement strand
CACACACACACACACACACACTAACATTCACTCGCAAACATGCACACAAACCACACTCTCTCGCAAATACTCACAAACACACACATCATTTTATGTTCGTAAGCAAACATAATAAATACACATACATGCGCAATCTGACACACTCGCAAGCACACACAACCAAAAGCACATACACACACGCATATATACAAACACACACACACACACACACACACATATAGTCAGCAGCAAGCACACGTACAGATATACAGAAAGACTTGCATACCAACTGACAAACGCAATACTTTAATGATGCCTGTCATACGATGCCAGGGTTAGGTTGTGGCATGAGAGAGAGAGAGAGAGAGAGAGAGAGAGAGAGAGAGAGAGAGAGAGAGAGAGAGAGAGAGAGAGAGACGAGCGAGGAATATACACACACCGTAAAGAAGCGCCAGATAAAAGGTATACCCGGCTAGGAAGGGTGGTGGGAGTGTGACATACTGTAGTAGCAGGACGAGAGAGACAATGATAAAAGGTATACCCGGCTAGGAAGGGTGGTGGGAGTGTGACATACTGTAGTAGCAGGACGAGAGAGACAATGATAAAAGGTATACCCGGCTAGGAAGGGTGGTGGGAGTGTGACATACTGTAGTAGCAGGACGAGAGAGACAATGATAAAAGGTATACCCGGCTAGGAAGGGTGGTGGGAGTGTGACATACTGTAGTAGCAGGACGAGAGAGACAATGATAAAAGGTATACCCGGCTAGGAAGGGTGGTGGGAGTGTGACATACTGTAGTAGCAGGACGAGAGAGACAATGATAAAAGGTATACCCGGCTAGGAAGGGTGGTGGGAGTGTGACATACTGTAGTAGCAGGACGAGAGAGACAATGATAAAAGGTATACCCGGCTAGGAAGGGTGGTGGGAGTGTGACATACTGTAGTAGCAGGACGAGAGAGACAATGATAAAAGGTATACCCGGCTAGGAAGGGTGGTGGGAGTGTGACATACTGTAGTAGCAGGACGAGAGAGACAATGATAAAAGGTATACCCGGCTAGGAAGGGTGGTGGGAGTGTGACATACTGTAGTAGCAGGACGAGAGAGACAATGATAAAAGGTATACCCGGCTAGGAAGGGTGGTGGGAGTGTGACATACTGTAGTAGCAGGACGAGAGAGACAATGATAAAAGGTATACCCGGCTAGGAAGGGTGGTGGGAGTGTGACATACTGTAGTAGCAGGACGAGAGAGACAATGATAAAAGGTATACCCGGCTAGGAAGGGTGGTGGGAGTGCGACATACTGTAGTAGCAGGACGAGAGAGACAATGATAAAAGGTATACCCGGCTAGGAAGGGTGGTGGGAGTGCGACATACTGTAGTAGCAGGACGAGAGAGACAATGATAAAAGGTATACCCGGCTAGGAAGGGTGGTGGGAGTGCGACATACTGTAGTAGCAGGACGAGAGAGACAATGATAAAAGGTATACCCGGCTAGGAAGGGTGGTGGGAGTGTGACATACTGTAGTAGCAGGACGAGAGAGACAATGTTAAAAATGCAGGGCGGGAGAAGCAGGGAATGCAAATGTTGAGAGGGGAGTGGACCAGGTATAGTCACAAGCAAAAGTTACCGTACACTTTCGCTCTAGTCCTTTTTGTTTAAACTGGCGAGAAATTGACTTATCACCATTTTATTTTAGTAATTTTCAAGGGAAAAATGTCCTTCTGTGCAAAGCAAGAACTGTGCAGGGGATGGAGAACCCACGGAGACGGTTGGCCACACCTTATTTCTGCAAAATATGAGTGGTATTATGATTTTTCCAAGAAAGTTCAGAAGGAAAAGAAATGCCAGAAATATTTAGAGAAGATGAAGGATTGATTTGTGTATTGTTGAAGTGTAAGGGATAGTTGTTTGGAAGATTGTGATGGGTAGATAAATGGAGAAATTGGGATTTGGAAGCCATGAAAGCAATAAGGTTCTCTCTGCCCCAATCAGATATAGTTGATAGATCAAAAGAGAGGTGTGCTATGGTCTAATCATGTGAATTTTGAAGTAAGTGCATGGTGGGTTGTTGTGTATATCTAATTGAAAAGTTTAAGATAGAGTCGTCACCATAGTAGTGGATAGAACTAAAGGCACAGTTTGGAAGAATATTAATAAATATTAGAAAAAGATCTATAGATGGGACAGAACCCTGAGGAACACTGGAGTTGATAGGTTGCGGAAATGAGCAATGGCCATCCACAACCGCAGCTTTCGAACGGTCAGAGATGAAATTGGAGATAAAGGCACAAATAGAAAGATAGAAACTGTAGGATGGTAGTTTAGAAATTTAGAAATTGTGCCAGATGCTATCAAAGGATTTTGATAAGCCTAAAGCCATCATCACACATACGAGAGTCGGTGTGCCCGAGTCCAGCACGAGTGAACGATGGGTGACACTCTTCGTGACTCTGGCAAGAACCAGACCGAGTAGGTCACTGTTCCCGATTCACCAAGAGTCAACAAGATTTGGTATGTGTTCATCCCAGAGTCAGTACCAGTCACGGAGAGTCAACAAGAGTCACGAAGAGTGTAACACGAACCCAACACGAGTTGAGGAAACTTGAAAAATAACGATCAAATTCCAAGGTACGAAAACAGAGTCAGTACGAGTCAACAAGAGTGTAACAAGAGTGTGACAAGAGCCAACAAGAGTGTAACAAGAGTCACGAAGAGTGCCGTCATCTGGGGTGTCATCGGACAATGTACCAGCATATATGTATGTATGTGTGTATGTATATACTCATGCACTGGGGGTGGCCTACTCGAGACAGACCGAACAGAAACAACATTTAAAGTTCCAATTTTTATGGTTTGGTACCACTTTCGCGTTCCCTCACCTCTTTCTGTCTCCTCTAGTAGATGAAATTTACAAGGGGAGGAGGATTCCTAGCCTACCGTCCCCAGAAGGAAATATAGGACAGTAAAATAGGCAGATAGAAAATAGTAAGTAAAAAGTATATAGTCCAAATATATAGAACAAATATATAAAGAAAAGAAATAGCCTAAAAATGTCATAAATTGTCGCACACATTATCGCTTGCTTAGACCGAATGACCTCTTCCCCTCTATCAATTTACTGTATTTATCTTCTGTATCTAATTATCTTCCTTATTAATGAACAGAATTATTTGTTGTTTCATGTTTTTTTAATCATTATTTAGTTTCTAATGCTAAAGAATGGACAAAAATACTATCCTACCATTACATTAATAATTATGATAAAAAAACAGCAAATAAAAGCATTCCCCCTTATCTTTTATGTAAGGCTGAACGTATGATTCGGACACCCTATATTATCAGAGAGTATATAGGCTTATTTCATAATTCGCACATTTTACGCTCACTTGGACCTAACGACCTTCGATCTATATCTCCATTATCTAATTATCTCCCTTATTAATGGACAGAATTATATGTTGTTTGATGTTTGATGTTATCTAGTTGTGGGCTGACCCTTTGTCAGAGTGAGGGTTGGTGTCCTCTACTTCCCATAGCCCCTTCTATCTTTTTCTCCTTCTGCACCTCTAATTTTTTCAAATGGCATAGGGATGCGGCGACCCCAACGCCCGCCACTTTCTGGTGCAGGTAGCCTCCTCTGTGGTGGAGGGGTGAGAAATTTCCACCACCGCTTTTCTCCGGCGAGACGTAGAAGTCGGCTAAAGGGGATCGGGGGCGGGGGGCCTGGTATCCTTCTCCCCTTAAATAAATCTACCAAAAAAACGAGACAGAGATAGGGGCGAGGGAACGCGTTCGTGGTCCCGGACCCTAAGAATAGGAGCTTTGAATGTGCGTGGATGTAGTACGAATGAGAAGCGAGAGGATATTGGAAGGTTATTTGAAAGAAGGATGTATGATGTCCTTGCACTGAATGAAACAAAGATGAAAGGAGAGGGAGAAGTGGATTGGAGTAGACGAGGGAGTCAGGGGGAAAGAAGGAGTGGTTATTATTGTGAAGGAGGAGTTGAGAGAGTTTATAAAAGAGTGGAAAGAGGTGTCATCAAGGCTAATGTGGGTGCGAATGCGGTTTAAGGGTGAAAGGTGGGTTTTTGTAAGTGCGTATGGACCAGGGAGTGAAAGAGAGTTAGACGAGGTAGAGGGTTTCTGGGAGGATTTGAGAGATTGTCTACAAGGGTTTGATGAAAATGAAAATGTTATAGTTTTAGGGGACCTAAATGCTAGGGTAGGAAATGAGCCTGTTGAAGGAGTCATCGGTAGTTTTGGTGTGGATGGTGTAAACGAGAGTGGAGAAAGACTGAAAAATGTATGTGAGAGTGCAGATTGAGTGTAGGTAATACGTTCTTCAAAAAAAGGCGTATACACAAGTACACCTGGCATAGACTTGTGAGGGGAGAGATTGTAGAGAGGGCATTGATGGATTATGTGCTGGTGACAAGGGAAAGATTGTGTAGACTGCTGGATGTGAATGTGATGAGAGGTGAGGCAGAGGGTATGTCAGATCATTACCTGGTGGAGGGAAAGCTAAGGGTTAAGAGTTACAGGAGAATAAGAGACAAGCGTGAAGTAAGAGAGGTAATAAAAGTTAGTGAGTTAGAGAAGAGTGAAAAAGAGAGGGAGTACAAGGAAAGACTAAATGAAAAGTGGATGGAAGTGAGAGAGATGGAAGAGAGAGAAGTAGAGGTTGCATGGCAACAGTTTAAGGAAGGAGTGAAAGCAAGTGCAGAGGTAGTATGCGGCAAAAGGAAAGTAGGAGGCAGAGGTATCAGGAAGGGAAGTGAGTGGTGGAATGATACGGTGAGAAAGGCAGTTGAGGAGAAGAGACAGTGTTTTGAGAGGGTTTTACAGGATGGTAGTGTTGAGGTATGGGAGAGGTACAAGGAGTACAAAGGAGTACAAAGGAGTACAAAGGAAATCAAGCAACAACATATCTAGTGACCCTTCTAGGTTGCTTGTCCTCCAAAACACTGAGGATCAAGTGTCCAAACAGTGGTTTAGAGTGGGTAAGGGAACATTGGAAAGGGAATTACTGCCCTGGAACTAATGTCCGTGGCAGGATTAGGAAGTTAGTAGGGGACAGATGGGTTAGTAACTGAGGGGGGGATAAAATAAAGTTATTCATTTACAAACGCAGTCAGTCGCGGGTTTGATGCGAGATATTTGTCTAGGCGGAGTTTAAATGAATCAACGGTGATGCAGTCTATAACGTTTCGGGGAAGCCCATTCCACAAGTTGACAACTCGATTGAAGAAGAAATTCTTAGATTCGTGTGAGTTAAAAGATTTACTAATAATTTTGCAACCGTTTCCCCGCGTGTAATTAGATTGGTCGATAGTGAAGTACTTACTAGAGTTCATATTGTCGATGCCTTTGATGATTTTGAACACTTGAATTAAGTCACCTCTTAATCTGCGCTGGGTTAAAGGAAATAGATTTAATTCTCTAAGACGCTCTTCGTATGGTTTGTTCTTTAGGCTAGGTATCATTTTGGTAACTCTACGTTGAACTCGTTCTAGCTTGTTTATATCTTTTTGGTAATAAGGGCACCAGGATTGAACGCAGTATTCCAGAAGAGGGCGGACTAAGGAATTGTAAAGGGTTAGGATAACTTCTTTGGATTTATGCTCAAATGACCTGCCTATAAAGCCAATTATTTTGTTTGCCTTCTTAACAACTTCTGAACATTGTTGACTCGGTTTTAGGTTACTCGATATTGTTACTCCCAGATCGGTTTCTCTGTTTACATTCTTAAGCTGAGTGCCATTCATCGAATAGTTTGCTTTCTCATTTAGGTATCCGATATGTAGTACTTTACATTTATCCGCATTGAAACTCATTTGCCAAATTTGGGCCCAACATGACAATTTATCTAGATTGTGTTGCATATCGTCAACTTGTTCTTTTGAGAGTACACTATTTGCAATTTTTGTATCGTCAGCAAATTTTGAGATTGTACAGGTGAGACCCTCATCTATGTCGTTGATGTAAATTAGAAAGAGAATTGGTCCTAGTACCGATCCCTGGGGTACCCCGCTACTTACATTGGTCCATTTAGATGCCTTACCGTTTATGACTACTCTTTGCTTTCTGTCGCTGAGCCAATTTTCTATCCATTTCAACACACCATCTTGTATTCCATGCGCTTTTAGTTTTAGCAGTAAACGTTTGTGGGGAACTTTGTCAAAGGCCTTTTGAAAATCAAGGTATATAATATCTACAGCTTTACTCTCATCGTAGAGGTTGAGGATATCGTGGAAGAAGTCTAAGAGGTTTGTTAAACAGGAACGTTTTTTACGAAAGCCGTGTTGAGTATCTTTAAGTATGTTATTTTACTCTAAGTGATTTACGAGTCTGTCTCGTATGACCGTTTCTAGCATTTTACATACAACTGAGGTTAAGCTAATTGGACGATAGTTACTGGGTAGGGATTTGCTGCCTTTTTTGAATATCGGTGTTACGTTGGCTAGCTTCCACTGATCGGGCATAGTTCCAGACTGCAAGGATTTATTGAATAGTAATGTCAGTGGTTTGGAGAGCTCATCCTTAGCTTCTTTTAGAACTCTAGGCGAGATTGTATCAGGTCCAGGCGTTTTATTTACCTTGAGTTTATCTAAACAATTCAATACTTCTCTCTCTGTAACGGTGATATTGCTTAGAACATCTGAATTATCAATGTGAATCGGCGATGGTGTAGGGATATCACTGAGGTCTTCTGTTGCAAAAACTGATGCAAAGAAGGTATTGAGGGCATTACTCATTTGTACTTCGTCTTTGGTGTATTCTCCATTTTCATCGACTAACGGTCCAACAGTTGAAGTAACTACTTTTTTCTTTCTGATATAACTATAGAATTCTTTCGGGTTTGTTTTACTTTGATTCGCAATATGTAACTCTAAGGTCTTTTTACTTTGCTTAATTAACTTTTTGGCTTTGCGTCGTAGCTCTACAAATTTCAGCCGTTCTTCGTCATTTTGTGAGGATTTTAATCTATCATTAGCAAATTTTTAGCAAGCAGGCAGTTTGAAATATCTTTATTCCACCATTTGGGCTTATTATTATGGCCTGGACGCCGTATTTTCGATGGTATGCAGTCTTGCACTGCTTTTAGGTAAGTGGCTTCGAATAACTTCCAAGATGTATTTATGTCGTTATTGTGAATTAAAAAGCTCCAGTCAGTTTCTTTAAACATAGCTCTAAGTTTATGGAAGTTTGCTTTCTTGAAATTAGGGACTTTTTCGATGCTACTATTTGGTTCGTTACTAGTAAACTTTAAAGTGAAAGTTATCGTACGATGGTCGCTGTTACTGAATTCATCACCAACATTCAAATTCTCTATTAATTCTTCTTTTGTTGCAAGTACAATGTCAAGAACGTTATTACCACGGGTCGGTGTTCGAACAAATTGATAAAGCGAACTCTCTTGCAAGTTTGTATACAAGTCATGTCCGGAGTGTGAAGTAAGAGTATCGCCCCACTTGGTCACAGGTAAATTAAAGTCGCCAAAAATTACGGTATCTTGTGAGTTACTTACATATGCAATTTGTTCGTAAATTTCTCGGTCAGTTTGCACTGATTGAGCTGGAGGTCTGTATATTAATGCAAGTATTATTTTTGTACCTTTATTATTCTTTATTAGCACAAAAGATGCGTCAACGTTCACAATTTGAGGTTTTGACAAGAGGGTAGGGTTAAGACTTTCTTTGATATAAAGTAAAACGCCACCTCCATTTCGATTTATTCGGCTTTTCTCAAACATTACATAACCGGGAAGTGAATACTCTGCTAAAAAGTCTCTATCTTCTGTATTGAGCCAAGATTCTGTTATGCCAATCACATCATAATTTTCTGTAAACACTAGCTCCTCTAAATCTGAAAATTTATTGCGTATGCTACGAGCGTTTGCATAGAAAACCTTTAAATTTGTTATTTTAGAACTCATGGAACGCTCTTTAATAATATTTTTGGTTCTTGTCGGATCTACATTTATGTTCATGGCTGTCCTCGGTCCTCGCTGTCTTCGGTCCTTATCACTGGTGGTCCTCGGTTGCCTCTGTTTTTTTCTTGGCGTTGGATGATTTATGTCACTGCTGCTTCTTCTCGGATGGCGTTTTTGATCCATGGCTGCGGACTGCTTCGTGTAGGAGACGACCCATGCGTGCTGAACCCACAGGGTTTAGATGAGTGCCATCCTTGCGGAACAGAGTAGGCTGGTTGTAGAAGTTGTCCCAGAGGTTGATGAATTCAACTTCTTCCCTCAGACACAAATATTTTAGTCGGCTATTTGTGCTGAAGGCCTTGTCGTAGAATTTGTCAGGTGCGTCGATCTTGGGGAGAATGCCTGAGATGATGATATTCCTTGACTTGTTTTTGTAGTGCTGGATCATCTTGCGATATTTCTCCATCAACTCTTTGGATATGGTGCGCATGACGTCATTTGAACCAGCATGGATGACAAAAAGGGTATTTTCATTTGCATCCTTTGTGGTATCTTCGAAGGCTTCCACAATGTCGTCCAGTCCAGCTCCTGGGATGCAAAATCTTTTTCGTTGATTTGGGACTCTGTCGCAGAACTCTTCGACCTGTCCTCGTAGGATGGAATCCCCAACGAGCCTGGTCTCCTCTGGTTCGTCTTCCATCTCTACCAATATCTCAAATCTGTTTGACATTGTGACTGGTAGATGAGACCTTTTCTGCGTTGGCCGTGCACCGTTCCTCACTGGTGTAAATCCGGAAACCTGGGGTGGCGGGATTCTACATACAGGCCGGGGAGAGGAGTGGTTAGAACGGGGGCGAGGGGTTGGTACTGTTCGTGCTAGCAGGCTTCTTGCACGAGGAGTGGGGGAGAGACTAAGGTGAACAGGGCGGCTGTCCTGGTTTGATGTCGGCTCAGGTTCGTCAGAAGCATCTGCTGCAGTGTCTACTGCAGGTGTTGGATTGTTGGCAGATGACGTTGGGGTGGTGGTGGATGCTGGAGTTGAAACAATTGGAGTTAGTGATACTCCAACGTTGAGTGTTACAAACTCTTGGAGTGATTCCAGCTTCCTGGTGAGGGCGTTGATCTTGTTGTGGGCTTCATCCAATTTTGCTGTCAAATCCTCTCGTTGCTGGTAGAGTCGGCAGACTTGTGGATCGACAGGAGCAAACATGGAAGCACCAAACCTACCGTCACAGTTCGTACAGGCACGAGGCATGGTGACGATCACTTTCTTCAGATCACTTCACTCACTTAAAAACACTTAACTCACTTTAAAAACACTAAACTCACTTTAAAAACACTTCACTCCCTTCAGGTCGCTTCACTTACTTAAATAGGCCTAACCAAAAACAAAAATGTTGAAATACACACAAATAGGTTATCAGCGGTGATAGCCTAACCGAAAATTAAAACAAAACTAAATTAAATTTGAATACGCAGTGATAGCTGAACCGAAAACAATTTTATGTTTATTTAATAGAAATAGGCCACCAGGGGTTATAGCCTATCCTAACCGAAAACAAAAATTATGAAATACCGGTAAGCAGAAATAGGCCACCAGCGGTGATAGCCTAACTGAAAATTTAAAAATTGAAGTACGCAGAAATAGGCCACCAGGGATGATAGCCTAGACTAACC
Source organism: Paralithodes platypus (assembly GCA_032716605.1). Classification (NCBI taxonomy): domain Eukaryota; kingdom Metazoa; phylum Arthropoda; class Malacostraca; order Decapoda; family Lithodidae; genus Paralithodes; species Paralithodes platypus. Next base: position 27,816,478 of record CM064581.1, on the reverse strand, counting down.
GAAAACAAAAATAACTGAAAACCAAAATTATGAAATACCGGTACGCAGAAATAGGCCACCAGCGGTGATAGCCTAGACTAACCGAAAACAAAAATAACCGAAAACAAAAATTATTAAATACCGGTACGCAGAAATAGGCCACCAGCGGTGATAGCCTAACTGAAAATTTAAAAATTGAAGTACGCAGAAATAGGCCACCAGGGATGATAGCCTAGACTAACCGAAAACAAAAATAACCGAAAACAAAAATTATGAAATACCGGTACGCAGAAATAGGCCACCAGCGGTGATAGCCTAACTGAAAATTTAAAAATTGAAGTACCGTACGCAGAAATAGGCCACCAGGGATGATAGCCTAGACTAACCTAAAACAAAAATAACCAAAAACAAAAAAGTATGAAATATGCAGAAGTAGGCTACCAGGGGTGATAACCTACCTAAAAAAGCAAAACAAATATATATATATATATAATAGAATATGTGACTAAATATACAATTCACCAAATAGAGATTATATAAAAATAAAGTGTAACTGCACACAAGGGGTTAATATACTGTATCAACAGATGGCGCTGGTGTCACTGTAGGCTAGTCAAGCAGGATTATATTTAGATAAACAAAGTTATCAGTCAAAGGTTACTACAAGATCATGCAAGCAACAACTAAAATTACAGATATATATAGCTACAGTAGGAAACTGAATACGATACCTACTAGAGTTAATAAGAAAATACAAAGCTAGGTCGATTAGAGGTGCGCGTGCGTCGTCTACTACAAGCTAGGATAACAAATGTAAACAACAATGTTTATCAGTCAGAAAAGCAATAAAATAACATGCACGGCAACTACAGAACTATGTGGAGGTTAAACAAGCACTTAACTACTGTTCATACAATGAATAAAGGGAATTGGGATATGAAATACTCAAATTAGGATCGAGTTTTCTCAGTGGCGATGCGGAGCTGTTGGCGATGCTAAAGCCGGCGGGAGAGGAGAAAAGGAGAGAGGCAAAACGGAAAATTAGAGAAGCGAAAAAAGATGCAAACGAAAGGTGGGGTCAAAGGCTGAGTGAGAATTTTGAAGAACGAAAGAAGATGTTCTGGAAGGAGGTAAATAAAGTAAGGAAAGGAGGACAAAAGAAGGAAGAGTCAGTGAAAGATGAAAATGGAGAATTACTAGTGGAGCCAGTTGAAGTGAGGAAAAGATATGCCGAGTATTTTGAATCTTTGTTAAATACAAGAGATGGAATAAAAGCAGTGATTGAAGCAGAGGTGGATGGAGATAGGTTACCCAGGCCATCCAGGTGGTAGGGAATGAATGAAAGGATTGAGGAAAATGAGGTGAAAGAAGCAGTGAAACAAATGAGAGCGGGAAAAGCAGAAGGTTTGGATGGTATTGCTGTGGAGTGTATAAAGAAGGGTGGAGATGTGATAATAGATTGGTTGGTGAGACTTTTCAATGTGTGCTTTGCTGTGTCAATGGTAGCAATAGACTGGAAGAGTGCATGTATTGTGCCGTTGTACAAGGGGAAGGGAGATCGGCATGAGTGTTCAAGTTATAGAGGTATTAGTTTATTGTCAGTGGTTGGAAAGCTGTATGGCAGGGTGTTGATAGAGAGGATAATAAAGTGTACGGAAGTTGCAATAGGAGAAGAACAGTGCGGTTTTAGGAGGGGAAGAGGGTGCGTGGATCAGATGTTTGCAGTAAGACAGTTATGCGAGAAGTATTTAGAGAAGCATAAGGAGATATTTTGGGCTTTTATGGACTTGGAAAAAGCGTATGATCGTGTGGACCGTGAAGCAATGTGGAAGGTGTTAGGATTTATGAAATAGGAGGAAATTTGTTAGAAGCAGTTAAGAGTTTTTATGAAGGGAGCAGAGCATGTGTGAGAGTAGGAAATGGTGAGTTGAGTGAATGGTTTGAGGTAAAGGTAGGTTTGCGGCAGGGTTGTGTAATGTCACCATGGCTGTTTAATATGTTTATGGATGGTGTGGTGAAGGAGGTGAAAAGGAGAACTATGGGAAGAGGATTGGGTTTAGTAGGAAAGAATGGTAGAGATTGGGAGTTGAATCAGTTGCTGTTCGCTGATGACACAGCATTGGTGGCGGATTCTGATGAGAAACTGCAGCGGGTAGTCAAAGAGTTTGGTGTGGTTTGTGGAAGGAGGAAACTGAAGGTGAACGTCAATAAAAGTAAAGTAAAGTAAAGTAAAGTAAAGTAATAATAGGGAAGAGCATAGGGTGAATCTAGATGTGAGGCTGGATGGGGAAATATTGGAACAAGTAGAGTGTTTTTAATATCTAGGAGGAACGATAAGCAGGAGTGGAGGTATGGAAGTGGAGGTAAAACAGAGAGTGTGTGAAGGAAGGAAGGTTTTCGGAGCAATGGGAAGTATGTGGAAGACGAGAAATCTCGGAGTGAAAGTAAAAAATGCACTGTATCAAGGAATTGTTGTGCCAACAGTGATGTATGGGGCTGAGACATGGGCTCTGAAGAAAAAGGAGAAAAGAGGGCTGGATGTGATGGAGATGAGCTGCTTGAGGAGTATGTGTGGAGTTACTCGTAGAGACAGATTGAGGAATGAAGAGATACGCAGGAACATTTGTCAGCCAGAGTGGACAGAAGGGTACTGAGCTGGTATGGTCATGTTGAACGAATGGGAGATGAAAGGCTTACAAAGAGAATATGTGAGTCAGGTACAAGGGGAGATAGAAGGGCAGGAAGACCCCCATTGAGATGGAGAGACTGTGTAAGAAAGGCTTTGGATGATAGAGGAATGACTATAGATCAGGCAGGGGAAGTGGTGGTGGACAGGAGTGAATGGAGAATGCTTGTGAATAGTTGAGTGAACACGTGGTCATTTGGAGTAAGGGGTCGGGCGCAAGTTGGACTAGATAATAGTCCATCAGGCGCCTGGCCCGGGGAGACGATTAATATGAAGGGTGCGCCTGGAAGTGTGGTGGGAGGGCTTGTGGCTTTGGCTCCGCTGCATGTCTGCCTGCCGAGATCGGAACCTCTCCGGGTGGTCGGGGGCCGGGGGATTGCTGGAGCGACCTTGGTGACCCTGGTCTCTGGGTCTTCTCCTGGGTGATCTGGATGTTTGTGAGTTTGTGCTTTTTATCTGTGTTTATTCGTTGTTTTAGTTTAGTTTCTAATGCCGTGAAAATGAAAACAAATAATGTCCTACCATTACATTAATAATTATTATGACAAAAGAATATAATATAAATTTACCCCGTCTTTTATTCAAGCCGATCTAGGCTATTGACAATTTATCTTTTCAGAAATTTAAGTCTCTGTTTCATATCAAGCTTACTTTTGCTCACATTATCGATCGCTTTCACTTCTTACTGCAGAATCGGGAACATATTTTTTTTTTTTTTGATCGGCTTGTGTCATTTTGCTCATTATGTGTTAGTGGTATAATTAGTTTATTTAGCCCATCAAATCAGAAATTATTCACAGATTCCATAGAGACCAAATAACAAATATAAAAGCTGATAAATAAGGGAGATAGCTAGATACAGATGGAAATGAATACAATAGATAGAAATGTAAGTAATAGAGAGAGAGAAAGCTGATGACAGGGAAAATTATAATACGAAATGTACACAAATAACACTAGCGGTCTCTGTTTTCTAAAGGGTCACCGAAGGTACGATGTTTTCGATCTGTTTTCTAAAGGGTCTTTGCAATTTCGATGTTTTCGTATGATTAAATATGGTTTAATATTATATTTTGAAGAAGTTGGGTCACAAGCGAGTCACGAAGAGTTATGCAGAGTTCAACAAGAGTCAAGACAAGTCACGAAGAGTCAACAAGAGTCAACACATGTTGACACAAGTCTACACGTATGTCCTTCGGACTCGTGTCAGGGACAAGAAATTTCATGCAGGTTTGAAATTTCTAGGCCACGTCACAAGTACCCAGGACACACCCTGATACCAACAGTACTCACACGAGTGTAACATGAGTCACGAAGAGTCACGAAGAGTATGCCAGAGTCATTGCCGAATATGGAAATTTCATCACTCGTGTTGGACTCGGGCACCGACTCGTGTATGTGTGATGATGGCTTAACACAATAGAAAAGGTCTCAGCGAAGTCCCGAAAGGAGGATGATCAAGAGTTAGTAAGAGACGATAGGAGATCACCAGTAGAGCAGCCCTTTAGGAAACCATACTAACGATCTGAAAGTTAGATTATGGGAATACAAATGCTGAAGAATTTTTGAATTAAGAATAAATTCAAATCCTTTAGAGATGCAAGACATGAGAACAATTGGACGATAGATGGAGGGCTGAGAGCGGTCACCCTTCTTTGGGACAGGTTGACTGAGAGCAAACTTCCAGCTAGAAGTGAAGATGCTAGAGGAAAGACAGAGATGGAAGAGTTTGCCTAGGCAGGGAGTCAGCACGGAAAAACAGACTTTGAGTACAACAGGAGGAATACCATTTGGTCAGTATACCTTCTTCGTATTAAGCCCAGAGCGGGCAGAAAGTACATCCTTAATAGAGATTTACATATTTGGCATAAGTAAGAGAGAAAGTGGAGAGAAGGTGGAATCCAATGTAGAATTTTTAGCGAAAGTTTGAGCGAAAAGTTCAGCTTTGTCAGAGGAAGAAGTGACTGTGGTACTGCGGAGTGGAATAGTGGAGGGAAAGACGAGGAAGATTTTTTTTTGGAGAGGTTTTTGGCTATATGCCAGCAAGCTTGGGAAGAGCTAGAGTTGGAAAGTTCATTACATTTGTCATTGATGAAAGAGGTTTCGGCAAGTTGGAGAACAAATTTGGCTTGATTCTGGGTAGAAACAAAAAGCGTACAATATTTTTATGTTTGAAGGCGACGGTACTGCTTCAATGCTCCCTCCATATTGTGGACAGCAGCAGAAAAAGCGTGAGTAAACCAAGATTTTTGTTTGCATTAGATTGAAAGTAAAGGGAATGTATGCCTCCATGCCCGAGCTGATCACCTCAGTAATGCGTTTAGCACATTCTGTTCGTCAAAGGCCATGGAAAGAAAAGTAATTCCAAGGTAAATAAAAGAAGTACTGCTGAAGAGCATCCCAAGCGGCAGCTCCAACGTGCCACAAGCGCCGCCGGCTGGGAGGGTCTAGGACTTAGCATCGAAGGGTTGATGTCTATCTCAAATAAACTTCTGACTCCAACAAATTCTTCTTAAATTGAATAAAATCGTCTACAGACAACCAGACTAAAATATGTAAGGGAGCGTCATCGAATTCTAAGAGAGTTACTACAGTGTCTAGATATAGGAATTAAGGGGGAATGCCTCTGATTAACTTAACACCTATACATATGAAGCCGTCATTCTAATTTTATTCTGACAACCGTAAGACGATGAATATCAGATCTTCTTTTGGTATGATAAGATCTTTATATTATTACAAAGGATTACAACGGAAGTCATGCACCAGTAGTTTTATTGATCCCTACTATCGTATGTTTTATTGCAGTTGACGATAAATTGCCAAGTCCTTATCATGATTACTAAGCTATTACGAAGATTTTGTAGAAAAATCAGTTGTAATTTATGAAAACTTTGTGTATTTATATGATAGAGGACATAGTTTCATGTTTTTTCATTAAATCTCAAGAGAATAGTTGCTAAGGGATCCTGTTATCGTCCGCAGGTAGCTATTTAAATGTTAGGGATTGGGTAAAAAAGGTTTGTTATAGAAATCAACTTAAAGGTTTCAAATTCAGATACCTGTGAATAAAGGGCCAAAAACCGTCAATTAGGGAATCCAGACAAGATATTTCCCTTTGTGGCATAACAGTCAGAGAGAGAGAGAGAGAGAGAGAGAGAGAGAGAGAGAGAGAGAGCGAGAGCGAGAGAGAGAGAGCTGAAGATGAAGTTGTAGAAGCGAGCCCAGACTTTTTGTGAACGACCATGCACTGCATTGAGGGGCTCTCTCCCTTCCTCTTTCTCTCTGCAATACTGTCACGCTCAATATTCTCACACTACGATAATATTACCATATACACATACACTGTAATATTAGCAACGGTGGAAAAGTAGTAAAAAGAAAAAGTCAGTATCAGACATTACCAACACATACTCTATATAATCAAGCTAGAATGCCTTGCAAAATTGAATACAAACAAGTAATAAGAGTCAGTAAATGGTGACAAATACGTGATAGTTCTGAAAGGGTAAAACACGGTGTCATGTACACATACAAAATCTAGTTCGTTTCAAATGGTATTCAAAAGCAACAAACTTTGATTGGGAGTCATATGGCAGTCAATAAACGGATACGAAAACACAAACAGAACACAATCACACACATTCACACACCAACATATACCACCACCAACCATAACCACAGGAACACACACACGCAAGCATATACAGTATATACAATATATTTACAGTATATATATATATATTCTGACATACGGAGCCCTGTATGTTAATTTAAGAGTTAGAATTAAGAGTTGAAGGACTGCCAAACTACCCAGGCGGCGAAGCAGACCAGGAAGCGAACCAGTGAGTGGGAAACCAGCTCGTCCGCATACCAGCAAACAAGCCTTCACACCTGCGTGCGTCATAGGGGACCCTGCAAACTACTTCGATGACCCGACGCTATGACGTATGATCGACGCCAGGAGATTCCATTGGACCACACACCTGCTACGCAACTCGAGGAGCTGTGATTGGGGCGCGCACTACCCGCCGCCTCCTGATTCGTTCCTACACCATCATTGTTTAGTATATAAGACCCGAGTAGTGGGCATTCAAATCAGTCTCATTTGGAGTTGGGAAGGTGAACTTGCAGCTGGAGGAAGACGGGGTGAAGTATTATAATGGGATTGTGACATTCAGTCAGATTATATAAGTGTGTGTTAAGTGTGTTCCGTGTAAACACTTACGTTATGTTGGTTAGTGAGATATGTGATTGGGACGTTAACGCTACTATTATGTACTTAACTATTTGATTGGGAATTAACGTTAAACGCTACTATTATGTACTTAACTATTTGATTGGGAATTAACGTTAACGCTACTATTATGTACTTAACTATTTGATTGGGAATTAACGTTAACGCTACTATTATGTACTTAACTATTTTAGTTGACTGACTTGTGGACTAAAGCAACTCTTTAAGTAATTGGGTTATGATGAAAGTAATACTATTGTTTTATATTAATACTTAAGAGTTCTTTAATTTTCTTTTTAATTAAGCTTACATTGCTTAACGGTGCTTAGTACGGTGATGCTATTGTCTCATATTAGTAATATCGCCTTAGACTAACATGGCTGTTTTATTGTTACTTCTAGTGATTTCCTAAGCTGAAGAAAATTCTTTTAGCTTCAAAATATTATTTTTTGCTTTTCATATTATTTGAGTGAGACCTGAATCGAATCTATGAAGCGATCCTGTAACTTAATTTACTCATAATCAAACCTCAATGTTACGTGGTTAAGAAATACATTTAACTAATTATTAAATATATATCTAACTTTTTATGTGACTTTGATATTAATCCTGATGATAATAATAATATAATACTATTAACGTAAGACAAGAACCAAGAATAATAACTACATTAAATATAAATAAAAGGACATATAATAAAACTAGCTATTTATTTAAAAAAGGGTAAGAGACAGAAATATTCTTACCTCAATATTTATCTTTCAAGACTTTTTATAGAATTAATAGTCCTTCTTTAGATATAACTTATTCGGTTCATAACCATAGCCTACTAAGCTACGGTTAAATAATAATTCTTTATAAATACTACATGACTTTAATTAGTTTCAGTATTTTTCATAATTAAAGAGTATCAGTCAATAAAGGATACCAAGTCCTAAGATCCAAAAGGAATGGAAGCAACAACAGGAAATAATTTTATTAGATTTTACTTTCGTGTTGCCTTCAGCTGACTGATACCTTAATATATATCTCTGTGCTATCTAGATTCATCAAGTTAACCACTTGAGGATCAAGATACGTAACAGAAGAGTGGCGACCTCGCCAGGATTCGTTTCATACAGTTTCACTCAGTTTCATTACCGTTTCACTACTTAAAAATCAAATATTAATCATGCCTCATCTAATTAATGACGAAGATGCTCGAGTTTTCATAGAATCAGAACCCACAGCCCCTGATATTGACTGTCTGTCAAAATCCGAACTGAAAGTGCTTGCCTCACATCTCCAATTAACTGTCTCAAACATGTCTAAAGTAGAGGTGGCTCAGACCATAAAAACCCACCTGTTCCCTGTAGAAGGCGGGGAGGGTGACGGAGCAGTTGGTGGGATCCCGAGTAAACCTAGCCAACTTGATGAACAATTGCCACCTGGTTTGACCGGTGATCAAGAACTGGAACTAGCCAGACTAAAAATAGAAGAAGCCAGAATAAAGACCGAACATTATGAATATCAATATCGTACGGCTCAACTAAGTGTCAATACAAATGCTCCCTTAATTGCTCCCCCTCTGGGATTGACTATGACCAGTGTCATTCCACCTTTCACTGAGGATAATGTGCAGGATTTCTTTGTTTTGTTTGAGGAAGTTGCTGGAGGTATGAAGTGGACAAGAGATCAATGGCCTTTTATGTTACAAACCGTTTTGACAGGGCAGGCTTGAGCCACGTATTTGTCAGAAGTAGCAGAAGTTAGGCAGGATTATGACAATCTCAAAGAAGCTATCCTAAAAACCTATCAATTGCAGCCTGAGGCTTACAGGCAATCTTTCCGTAAAAACCAGAAGAAAGTAGAAGAAACCCATAAGGTATTTGCCAGGACCATGACTAAAACTTTCAATCATTGGGTCAAGAGTAAGAAAGTCACAAGCTACAACGATCTGAAGGAGTTGGTCCTGTTAGAAAATTTCCTATGGAAAATTGATTCTTCTGTATCCTATCATTTAAAGGGGAAAAAGCTAGATTGTCTTGCCGACGCCACTGACATGGCTGACACATACATGCCCAACAACAAATTTCGTGGAAAGAAGCCCTACGATAATTCTAGTTCTAATTTTAAGTATCCCAATCACAAATCTGACAGACCCAGTCACAAGCCTGTAACGTCTTCCCCAGCTAGCCAAAATAGAATTTTCCCCCAACTAAAAATGCGACTCAGGGCAATGGTAACAGAAGTGGGCCCCAAAGTAATAGTAATGCTCAAAGAGGGAACGTTCCCGTATCCCCTAAAGTATGTACTTTTTGTGGCAAGAGAGGCCACCTAGCTTATCAGTGCTGGGCCAAGGAGAGAACAGAGAGATCGGGGCAGACAGTTGCCGCCGTATCTCAAACTCCATATGTGCCTGTAATGCAGGACTCCCGACAGAATGAGTACCTAGCACCAAAAGTTCCTTTAATGCAGGACTCTCGACAGAAGGAGTACCTAGCAGCTAACGTAAATCATCTAGACAGGGATGTAGTAGCATGCGTGGTGCAACCCACTAGGGTTAAGCCAATAATAATTTCACCATCAGTGCAGGACAGTTACCGTCCCTTTATTTCATCTGGCAACGTGAGATTAAATGGTTGTATGCATGAGGTAAAAATTCTGAGAGACACAGGTTCTACTAGCACCCTCATGGTGAATCCTTACACTGAGTGCCCACCTGGCGAACCAGTTGTAATGAGAGGTGCTGGAGGCCAATTTTATGCACACTTGGTAAAAGGCGAAATTGAATGTGAGTTACTACATGGTGAGGCCACCATAGCTTTGTGTAGGTCCCAAGATATCCCTGTGCCCGGGGTAACACTCCTTTTGGGGAATGATGTAGCAGGTGAGAAGGTCCGACCAGACCCCATTTTGTCACTTTCCCTTGTTAACGAGCCACTAACCGGTGAGCTCGAAAAGGAGATGCCAACAGTGTTCCCTGTGTGTGCTGTCACACGTTCAATGTCTCAAGTAGCAGTTCCCTCAGACAGAAATGTACCGAATGTAAGAGTTGATGAAAGGAATGATGAGAGTGTGAATGACGCTCCAACTGTGCCTGATGATGTGACTGAGGTGGATTTATCTGACACCTTTATGGCTCATCTTGACCCTAACGATGACCATGAAACCCCTCCAAATTGTCCTAGTGGCCTGGTAGAGCTACAGAGAGATGATAGAGAATGCAAGGAGTTAGCTGCCAGGGCTGTGAGTGAAGAGGAATGTGAGAAGGAGGGTGGTGAATGTTTCTACCTCAAAGGATGAGTATTGTGGCGTAGATGGAGACAGCCACACAGACCAATCGATGACGGGGCCTGGGACGTCCATCAAGTAGTAGTCCCCAAACATTGTCGTAGAGATATCTTGGAAATGGCACATTGTATACCATTGGCAGGACACCTAGGTGTGAGAAAAACTCTAGACAGAATCAGAGCCCACTTTTACTGGCCAGGAATGCGTGCAGATGTAGTGGAGTTTTGTAGAGTGTGTCACACTTGCCAGATGACAGGAAAACCCAATCAGAAGGTGCCTGTACATCCTCTGGTGCCCTTGCCCGTCTTCGAGAATCCTTTTACTCGGGTGGTAGTGGACATTGTAGGCCCATTGCCTAAGACTTCCCAAGGTAACATTTATTTATTAACTATTATGGACATTGCAACTCGCTACCCAGAGGCTATACCCTTAAGGACTACCTCTGCTCCAACTGTCATCAAGGAACTGCTCAAATTCTTCACCAGAATGGGTTTCCCCCATGAGGTGCAAAGTGATCAAGGAACTAATTTTACCTCTAACATTTTCCAGCAGTCCCTGAAGGAGTTGGGTATCGAGCATGTTAAGTCTAGCACCTACCACCCAGAGAGTCAAGGGGTTCTCGAACGATATCATCAGACATTAAAGGGAATGTTACGTAAGTATTGTACAGAGACCGGAGTTGAGTGGGATAAGGGGATACCTTTTCTTTTATTTGCTACTCGTGAGGTTCCAACTGAATCCCTGGGTTATTCCCCTAATGAGCTAGTTTTCGGTCACCAGGTAAGAGGTCCTTTGCAACTATTGCAGGATAGCCTAGTTGGCCAGGAGGGGAACCAAAACCTCCTCAAGTATGTTTCAGATTTCAAAACCCGGCTGAAATCCTCATGTGAGTTTGCCGCTCAAAACTTGACAGTGGCTAAAAGCTCCATGAAGAACTGGTATGACAGAAAAGCCCGTGAGAGGGAGTTTCAGCCCGGTGATGAGGTTTTGGTCCTGCTCCCCCTTTTTGGCCAACCCTTATCTGCCAAGTTCAGGGGCCCATATAAGATCATTCAGAGGGTGAGCATTACCGATTATCTAGTGACTACCCCAGACAGGAGGAAGCCCACGCAAGTATTCCATATAAATATGTTGAAACCCTACCATAGGTCCCTTGATTCCTCTCCTCCAGATTCTCCCACTGTGGCAGTGAATGTCAGGACCTGTGGACAGCCTGGTGCGGACGAAGTCTTCAGTTCTCTTACTGACCCGCAACAGACTGTTCCAGAGCCTGAAGGTATCCATGCAGACTTTGACTTGTCATGTAGCCTATCCAACTTTCAGTATAATTCAGTAGCTTGGGGGGAATTACCATCTAAACTATGTCATCTTCCCTCTGATCAAGCGAACCAACTAATCTCTGTTTTATCTCAGTCTCCCAGTGTGTTCCGTGATACTCCAGGGCTCACTTCTTTGGCCTTGCACGACATCGACGTAGGGGATGCAACTCCCATTAAACTATCCCCCTACCGTGTCTCGCCACAACGCAGGAGTATACTGCAGGTCGATCTTGACTTCATGTTTTCAAACCAGCTGATCACAAGGGCCTTAAGCCAGTGGAGTATTCCGGTCATGCTTGTGCCAAAGCCAGACGGGAGCCATAGGTTATGTATGGACTATAGGCAAGTTAATGCTGTCACAAAGAACGATACCTACCCACTGCCACGGATCAAAGATTGCATTTACCGGGTTGGCCTCATACAGCAGTAAGATAAACTTAATGAGAGGATTTTAGCAATTAGCTCTCCCTTGTAGTGAGGTAAATATCATGCTTTAGTAGTGCGCTTTCAAGCCTTCAGCTGTGAGATGCCTTGCAGTTCGAATAGCGCTCCAGCTACGTTCCGGCTATGTTCTGATGTGGTACCTGGAGACGTTGCCTACTTTGGGTGATATCCTTATTATATCCTCATTATAATCTTGCTGTTGCCAATCTGGTGGTGCATCTATTTATGTATTATGTTTAATATTATGTACTATACTCCTTAAACTCTTTTCTAGGGGGGAGGTCTGACATACGGAGCCCTGTATGTTAATTTAAGAGTTAGAATTAAGAGTTGAAGGAGTGCCAAATGTTACGTCCTGGGATATATAAACACTGGGCTCTTTGTATTGGACTAGGTATGCGGCAACAAGCAACAACGGAAAACGCTAGATCCAACCCTTTATCTATAAACCCAGGCAACAAACCACCCTAAACCGTCAAGAGTCCTGCCTGGACAACGAGGTATCCTATGACTCGGTTACAGGGTGCACGCACTATAGACTGCTGATAGTCAAGCAGGCTATAAAAAAGATCACACAATTAAGTTGACTTAAAGCTTCAAGGAAAAGATAGATAACGGAATTAAATTGCAGAAACAATTTAATAACAAACTAGAAGAAAGTACATTTAACGTTACGTTAATTAATACAACTAATCACCCCTGCGTGAAAGAAGGTGAAAGCAAACAGTCCTCAAAACATCGTACAGGTAGACAAGTTGCGGGTTTCTAAACTGCATGCGGCTACTGTAGGATCTGATGCTTTGCAAAGAAAATACGTTACGGATTTAGAGAACTCTTAACTCATAAGCAGGAATAAATACTAGTGATAGGCCATACAGTGTATAATGGCATAGGTATAATTAAATAAAGGCAGCAACTCGCAATATAACCACATACAGGTGTGCTTCTCACTCTTAGTCAGGCAAGCCTGCTCGGACAGAGTCTCTAAGACACACCCTGACTCCCAATGCTCACAGAAACGGTAAACTGTGGCACAATAACAAGCATACAGAAATAATAAACCCCTAGCTGTTAATCTGCCAGGCGGCAGAGGTCTAGCCGGAAGGATATAGGCTTCGGATACCCGGGCTGAGCCACCTGCTCTAGCCTAGGGACGTTCCCAAGTCTGTGCGCCAAATTACTCTAATTGAAAGGGTGCTCTCTTGAGAGACTCAGATCGCAAGTATCTGACTCTCTCCTGGCGACCCTAAAACAAAAGCAAGACGTGCTAGCGCAGTGCTGAGTGGACTAGGCAAGGGCCCTCACACAACACAACGCTAGACACACAGGGACACAGACAAGAAAATGCCCCCAGACTCCCACGGGTATCCTAGTAAAGTCGTGCGGGTCCACAGGACTCGCACCAGCAGACTTTACTTAAAGGATCGCAAAAAACCTCCTCTCCGGTCTAGCCCCTGCTAACCTGACACCAATTTTTTGGTTAAGAACACACTAGCAAGCATGAAACCACCAAATATGAGACAACAAAGAAGCTTCCTAGGTCTCAGTAACAATTACGTCTCTGCATAAGGCCCAAAATCCTATCTAGTTATCTGAGAGCTCGTCGTTAATACAATAATAGATATAAGGTCTATCAAGGGGATGGGATAATTAAATAGATTGGTGAAGTAGTGGAAGGAAGGTATACAAAGTAAGAGAGAAAGTTTCTAAGGGGGGTTGAGAGGGATAGATATCAAGGGGGTCCGAAGGGTACGACAGTGAGGTGAGCTCTGAGCCTTGAATCTGTCTGGACCCCACCCTAGGCATGCAAAATACATCCCATGCTTGGCAACCCTCAACACAGTTGCCGGGTCAAAATGCTCTACCCCTGGCGTGAGTCGAAACTAAGCCTAACGTTGCTATCAAATGCACGTGGCAACATCAGGCTCGTCCCAAGCTGGACTCTCCGCGCGAAGCAACGTCCCCCAGCCGGTCTCTCTCTCCCGCTCGTCTCCTCCCTCTCTCACTAGACTTACATCTTATATATTATAATGATACAATCAACTATCGAGAATAAAATATACTAAGATGCGTTGGTTAAGAATAAGGGCAGCTTCAAGCTGTGAAACAACATAAGAATATCCCAGACATTAGTTACGTTGTCGTAGGATATATACTAAGGAAAAGCCGGCCGGCCGGCTGCCGCCAGCCGGTTTCTAAACGGCTGGGCAGCCGACGCGCGCGCATGCCCGCACGTGGCTACTATACAGGAGCGTCACACCTCCCCCAAGATATAAGACCCTTGACTAAGTTCTTCATATCTAACAGAAAGCTTCTCATAGTACCACACACTGTTGCGACACAAGGCACTATATATAAAAAAAAATTAAGACTGTTGCGCTCCACCGAGCAAGTTCAACTAACTTAGCGACAATAAGCGAAAACATTCAACTTAGATACTGCTACAACATCTTATACAAAATTCTACACGTTATAAAAATAAAGAGTTTCTATAAGGTTTTTGCTTTTTTAATTTGTTTTTTTTCGGCTGAACTACAGTGACAGCCTATTTTCCTTCACACTCAACCCTCAATCCTGTGGCAGTCTAACCGACATCATCCACCCTTGATAGACAATCCGCTATCACGTTATCAGAACCGGCAATATGGCGTATGTCCAGATTATACTCCTGAAGCATGAGTGACCACCTGGTCAGCCTCATATTCCGGTTATGAAACTGATTCAAGAATTTCAGAGGGTGATGATCGGTATAAACCACTACGACTGGTCCGAAAGCAGGAACATATACATCGAAGTGCCTGAGCGCCAGCACTATTGCCAGGAGTTCTTTTTCAATTACAGAGTAATTCCTTTGTGCACTATTGAATTTTTTACTGTAAAAACTCACTGGATGTTCGATACCTTCATCATCTGTCTGTAACAAGACAGCCCCAGCCCCTACGCCACTGGCATCAGTCGCCAGCTGAAAAGGTCTGCTGAAGTCCGGGGCCCTGAGTATGGGGTGGGTACATAACAGGTGTTTCACCAAGGAAAACGCCTCTGCACACTCAGGAGACCACCGGAACTTCTTGTCCTTAGCTAATAAGTCAGTTAAAGGTGCAAGTACAGTCGAATAGCCTTTGATGAAGCGACGATAATAGCCTATCATACCTAGAAACCGCATGATTTGTTTCTTAGTCGTAGGCTGGGGAAACTGATCGATGGCTTTGATCTTTGTTGTGGACACACCTGACCCATCCCCACCTCGAACCCCAGGTACAAAACTGTGGCTTTGACAAAATCGCACTTACCCAGGTTTACCACCAAACCTGCTTCATTCAGTTTATTAAAAAGCTGTCCGATGTGAGCACAGTGACTGTTAAAATCATCGTCGTATATTATGACATCATCTAGGTACACCGTACAGTTGGGAATGTCGGCTACAATGTCGTTCATTAATTTCTGAAACGTTGCAGGGGCATTTTTCAGCCCGTATGGCATAACATGGCAACGATATGTGGCACCGTCCACCACAAACCCACACACCTCTCGCGCTCGCTCAGACAAGGGCACTTGCCAATAACCCTTAACAAGGTCTATCTTAGTGAGGAACTTGGCTTTTCCTATCTTATCCACTCTGTCGTCCATGCGAGGGAGAGGGTAGGCATTTGTGGGGGTTAAACCATTCAACCTGCAGAAATCTATACAAAACCGCACCTTGCCATCTGGTTTGGGCTGCAGTGTGACTGGGGAAGTCCACCTTACTGCCCCCTCAGAAATCAGCCCACGTTTCAGCATATAATCCAGCTCTTCCCTAAGTGCTGGTAATTTAATAGGGGGAACACAGTATGGCACTGATTTAAAGGGCGGGTGGTCCCCAACATCGACATCGTGCACCGCTTGAGTAGTGAGGCCAGGATGCTCCGCGAAAACAGCTGGGTTTGAATCAAACAAGTGCTGCACAGCTACACGCTGTTGCTCAGGCAGGTGCAATATCAACTCGTGAGCCACTTGTCTAGAATTCCCCGCCCACTGATCCGCGGAAACATGACAATCCCAATTATCCTCCCTCGCAGCTTGACTGTCCCTTCCTCCTTCTCCACCACGATCGCTGCAGATCAACACCGGGACAGTGAGAGGCTCGGAGGGGTGCCTCACATACTCTTTCATCAGATTTACATGGCAAAGTTGGTTCTTTTTCTTACGATCAGGAGTAGCTACTAAATAGTCGAGATCAGAAACCTTCCTTACAACCCGATACGGACCAGAATACTTGGCAGACAAGGGGTGTCCCACCAGAGGCAGTAGTATCAGTACCTCCTGATCTACTTCCAACTCCCTCAGCTTCACCTTCTGGTCGTATCTGTCCTTCATCTGAGCTTGTGAACTCTTAAGGTTCCGACCTGCTACCTCCAGGCTCTTTAGCATTCTCTCACGGCTTTCAACATACTTCAGAAGCGAGCATGGCTTTGTGACTCTCTCCCAGATCTCCTTGACTATGTGGAGGGGCCCCCTGACCCTGTGTCCAAAAACCAACTCGTTCGGGCTAAATCCCAAGCTCTCCCCAGGTACTTCTCTCGCAGCAAATCAAACGTATGGGAGACCTAGATCCCAGTCCTTCCCATTTTCCATGCAATAACACCGCAACATACTCTTGAGAGTCGAGTGCCACCTTTCCAAAACTCCCTGACTCTCGGGATGGTAGGCAGATGACACCACAGACACTATCCCATGTTGCTGCATGGTCTGCTTAAACAGAGCAGAAGTAAAATTGGATCCCTGATCAGACTGGATCTCCTGAGGGTAGCCATAACGAGAGAAATAGACAAGTAGGTTTTTGACAACAGTCTTAGCCATCCCGTTGCGCATGGGGTAAGCATCTGGATACCGTGTTGCTACATCCATTACAGTTAGTAAAAATTTATTGCCGGCACTAGTGGGGGGCAATGGGCCAACCATATCGATAACTACTTTGCTGAAGGGCGGCCCAATGACAGGTATGGGTTGTAACGAGGCTCTCGGAATGACCTGATTGGGTTTCCCAACAACTTGACAAGTGTGACACTGTGACACCCATGACACGACACTCGCCTTTAACCCAGGCCACCAGAAAAGCTTGCTCAGAGCTGCCTCCGTATTACGTGCCCCCAGGTGCCCTGCCAAAGGCACATCATGAGCTAATCTCAATAAGCTCTCACGGCACACCCTCGGTACTACTAACTGGTCCACTAATCCTGACCCGCCATCCCACTTTTTCTTGGGATCCTGATGTCTCCGATACAAGATCCCCTCGGACAAGAAAAAATCACCAGGCTGCGCATCCCCATCGCTCTCCAGTTCGATAGCACCATTACCACACGCCCTGACTTCAGGATCTTCCAGCTGCAAGGAACATATATCAGCAGGTGCGAGATTATCCAAGTTCATCTTAAATAATTTATTTCCACCTCCAATGTCCCACTGAGCCATCCTTTCCTCACGCTGCGCATAACGATGCTGTCGCAGAGTCTCTTCCTGCCCTGCACCTGCACTAGCGGTGACAGGCCCCGGGGCCTCTCCAGACTCTAACATAGGTGCCAATAATGAGTCACCAAGAAACACTGCCGGCTCAAAACTCTCCAATTGACCAACACTTCCCGTTTTCTTGTGACCTTTCCTCCGCGGTTTGATAGACTGAGGTGGTGGCTGCAAGGTTCCGGATGTCTGAGAACGCGTCACAACACACGCCATGGTTTGTACGCTACACTTTTCAACCCACTCCTGTTCCTCCCTACTAACGTCGGCCGCCTTCTCGGCAACGACAAAGGGTGAAACCTTAGAAGCAGGCACCGCAAAGTCGTTGCCGAGGAGGAGGTCGACGCCCCCAACAGGCAAGTTCTCTACAATTCCGACATCCAGCTCCTTCGCCACACCACCCACCTCCAGCTCCATCCGCACCAGCGGGTAGGACTTCGTAGCATTGATCCCCTGAACTACCACCACCCGAGCAGCATTAATCGGCCTACCAGTAAAGTTCTTTAACAAGGTCTGAGAAGCCCCAGTATCACGCAATAGCTTAACTCCTCGCCTTTCGCCAGCCGACCTCACAAAACCATGCCCTCTATGACCCCCAAAGACGTCGCGGACAGGGTTCGAGCATTCCGGACTCTTGAACACAGGCTGTGTCCCAACCTCTGACGAACTACCCTTGGCAAACTCAGAAGATATAGGCGACACCCCTATGCTGCGGGCCAATGACACAACCTTGTTTGGTGGCTTGTTCGGACAAGCATTTGCAAAGTGACCCTCCTTGTGACATGCAAAGCACTCTTTACTCTTTGGTTTCCCTTGGGAGTGGGAGGTACCATTAGACTTCTTATACGGGACGGTATTTGGTTTATGTTCAGTTTTATTGTCAGTGCTACATGGTTTTGTGTATTTATGTGTATCAAAATTCTTGGGAGGGGGAGGGGTACGATCCTTTGCACCCGACTCACTCCTAGCTGCTGCTCCGCACCCTCGAATTAATGACAGTCGGAGGTCAGCCATTTCTGCTGCCTCCTGGAGAGTTCTAGGATTTTTTTCCTTTATATATAATGTTAAGTCCCCGCCTGTGCACTTAAAGAACTGCTCCAAGAGAACCAGCTCACTCAACTCCTCAAAAGTAGCTGCCCTCTCGGAACACAGCCAATGTCGTAGTGCATCAGACAAGTCCCGGGCGTGTTCTAGGAAGGTACTATCCTTGCCCTTAGTAACACCCCGAAACTTCAAGCGGTAAGTTTTTGGTTGCAACTCATAGGCCCGTAGCACAGCCTTCTTTAGCTCATCATAAACTACACAGGACTCTAAAGGTAGTGCATCATACGCTTTTAGCCCCTTTCCTAGGAGTCTTGATGAAACTAATGCTGCCCACTTTTCCTGAGGCCACTGGTGTTCCTGACACTTCTTCTCAAATCGCATAAAAAACTCAGTCACACCTAATTCATCGAACACAGGAACTAGTTTAAGCAGGTGCGACAATGATTGGTCCCGATGTCTGTTACCTCCCCCAATATTTCGCCCTGTTACCTCCACTCGAGATCTCTCCAGCTCCCTGTCAGCCCGATACCTAGTAGACTCTGCCTGCAGTTCAGCCTCTCGTATAGCTGTTCTCTCTGCGGCCTTAGCCTGAGCTCTAGCAACCTCAGCCTGCACACTAGCCTGTCTCTCGGCAGCCTCAACCTGAGCTCTAGCCTGTCTTTCGGTAGCCTCAACCTGAGCTCTAGCAACCTCAACCTTGGCCATCTCAAGCCGAAACAACAAATCTGGAGTCAACCCTTGAGGAGGGGAAGGTGCATTTAATGGAGAGGGTCCCTGTGATTGAATTCCACGCTGCCATTGACCATCAACTTGGGGGCATGTACTAAATTCAGGCACCCTGATGTTTGATATGGGGGTAGAGTGGAGGGGGGGCTGGGGACCGGGGCCCCCAGTCGCCTCTCCACCCAGGTCTCTCCCTTCTAAACCCAATATCAAAGTCCTCAGCTGATCTTTCCTCATGCCACTTAAACCCTGGTGACCCTGAAGACCTGCCACACACTTTAAGCCTTACTTATTCAGCTTCAACACCCTGGCAGCGGTAAGGGGCACCTCTAAAAATCTTCTAGCACCCTCCTCGCTATCGACTAGCCACTCCACAGGTCTTTCTCCCTCCGAGCCCGTATCGTGACCTGACCCATCACTGTGTTCCGATGTATTAGACATGTTTGTGTACTGCAGTAATTATCACGGTTATAGAATGTGCCTTATCTCTTATGCAAGTATGTATATACTAATGTTATTTAAAGTCTTTAATGTGTTATATTGGTTGCTCCAAAAAAAAACTATGTCCACTGTATTCCTCTAATCAATAGGAATCTCAAAACAAATGACCACTATATTCCTCTGTTCAGTAAATCCTGGCAAGGTCGCCATTTGTTACGTCCTGGGATATATAAACACTGGGCTCTTTCTATTGGACTAGGTATGCGGCAACAAGCAACAACGGAAAACGCTAGATCCAACCCTTATCTATAAACCCAGGCAACAAACCACCCTAAACCGTCAAGAGTCCTGCCTGGACAACGAGGTATCCTATGACTCGGTTACAGGGTGCACGCACTATAGGCTGCTGATAGTCAAGCAGGCTATATAAAAGATCACACAATTAAGTTGACTTAAAGCTTCAAGGAAAAGATAGATAACGGAATTAAATTGCAGAAACAATTTAATACAAACTAGAAGAAAGTACATTTAACGTTACGTTAATTAACCTTACGAGCGGCCTATGCGGTTTATTTATGTGTACCGCCCAGCGGGGTGTTTTTAGCCAAAATAGGGCTGTTTACGTGATCATTTTCATGCCTAAATAAGACCCAGAACGTAAAACAAGTACCTATCCCTGAAAGGGCATAAACAGAGCTTTCGAATGACACCATAACGATCCTTGTATGATGGATAGTTTTCTTGCAATAACCGTGCAACGCGAGTGCAAAAAGCAGGTAATTCGGTACTTTCGGTACATAATTGAGTATGTAGCGAGTGAGAGAGGGAGGAGGGAGCTGAGATTTGTGTCAGTAGGTTCGCCGCGGTGGTCTGGAGCAGTCATACGCTCGCTAGTCTCCTGCCACCACTTGTCTCTCTCTCTCAGCCACATTACGTGCTGAAATTGCCACTCGAGTTATGTCGAGCGCCGCCACATAGTCCAGCTTTATTTAACTCGACTTATGTTGCTCGCCGCTAAATAAGGGTTAATACAACTAATCACCCCTGCGTGAAAGAAGGTGAAAGCAAACAGTCCTCAAAACATCGTACAGGTAGACAAGATGAGGGTTTCTAAACTGCATGCGGCTACTGTAGGATCTGATGCTTAGCAAAGAAAATACGTTACGGATTTAGAGAACTCTTAACTCATAAGCAGGAATAAATACTAGTGATAGGCCATACAGTGTATAATGGCATAGGTATAATTAAATAAAGGCAGCAACTCGCAACATAACCACATACAGGTGTGCTTCTCACTCTTAGTCAGGCAAGCCTGCTCGGACAGAGTCTCTAAGACACACCCTGACTCCCAATGCTCACAAAAACGGTAAACTGTGGCACAATAACAAGCATACAAAAATAATAAACCCCTAGCTGTTAATCTGCCAGGCGGCAGAGGTCTAGCCGGAAGGATATAGGGTTCGGATACCCGGGCTGAGCCACCTGCTCTAGCCTAGGGATGTTCCCAAGTCTGTGCGCCAAATTACTCTAATTGAAAGGGTGCTCTCTTGAGAGACTCAGATCGCAAGTATCTGACTCTCTCCTGGCGACCCTAAAACAAAAGCAAGACGTGCTAGCGCAGTGCTGAGTGGACTAGGCAAGGGCCCTCACACAACACAACGCTAGACACACAGGGACACAGACAAGAAAATGCCCCCAGACTCCCACGGGTATCCTAGTAAAGTCGTGCGGGTCCACAGGACTCGCACCAGCAGACTTTACTTAAAGGATCGCAAAAAACCTCCTCTCCGGTCTAGCCCCTGCTAACCTGACACCAATTTTTTGGTTAAGAACACACTAGCAAGCATGAAACCACCAAATATGAGACAACAAAAAAGCTTCCTAGGTCTCAGTAACAATTACGTCTCTGCATAAGGCCCAAAATCCTATCTAGTTATCTGAGAGCTCGTCGTTAATACAATAATAGATATAAGGTCTATCAAGGGGATGGGATAATTAAATAGATTGGTGAAGTAGTGGAAGGAAGGTATACAAAGTAAGAGAGAAAGTTTCTAAGTGGGTTGAGAGGGATAGATATCAAAGGGGTCCGAAGGGTACGACAGTGAGGTGAGCTCTGAATCTTGAATCTGTCTGGACCCCACCCTAGGCATGCAAAATACATCCCATGCTTGGCAACCCTCAACACAGTTGCCGGGTCAAAATCCTCTACCCCTGGTGTGAGTCGAAACTAAGCCTAACGTTGCTATCAAATGCACGTGGCAACATCAGGCTCGTCCCAAGCTGGACTCTCCGCGCGAAGCAACGTCCCCCAGCTGGTCTCTCTCTCCCGCTCGTCTCCTCCCACTCTCATTAGACTTACATCTTATATATTATAATGATACAATCAACTATCGAGAATAAAATATACTAAGATGCGTTGGTTAAGAATAAGGGCAGCTTCAAGCTGTGAAACAACATAAGAATATCCCAGACATTAGTTACGTTGTCGTAGGATATATACTAAGGAAAAGCCGGCCGGCCGGCTGCCGCCAGCCGGTTTCTAAACGGCTGGGCAGCCGACGCGCGCGCATGCCCGCACGTGGCTACTATGCAGGAGCGTCACACAAACTACCCAGGCGGCGAAGCAGACCAGCAAGCGAACCAGTGAGTGGGAAACCAGCTCGTCCGCATACCAGCAAACAAGCCTTCACACCTGCGTGCATCATAGGGGACCCTGCAAACTACTTCGATGACCCGACGCTATGACGTATGATCGACACCAGGAGATTCCATTGGACCACACACCTGCTACGCAACTCGAGGAGCTGTGATTGGGGCGCGCACTACCCGCCGCCTCCTGATTCGTTCCTACACCATCATTGTTTAGTATATAAGACCCGAGTAGTGGGCATTCAAATCAGTCTCATTTGGAGTTGGGAAGGTGAACTTGCAGCTGGAGGAAGACGGGGTGAAGTATTATAATGGGATTGTGACTGTCAGTCAGATTATATAAGTGTGTGTTAAGTGTGTTCCGTGTAAACACTTACGTTATGTTGTTAGTGAGATATGTGATTGGGACGTTAACGCTACTATTATGTACTTAACTATTTGATTGGGAATTAACGTTAAACGCTACTATTATGTACTTAACAATTTGATTGGGAATTAACGTTAACGCTATTATGTACTTAACTATTTGATTGGGAATTAACGTTAAACGCTACTATTATGTACTTAACTATTTGATTGGGAATTAACGTTAACGCTACTATTATGTACTTAACTATTTGATTGGGAATTAACGTTAACGCTACTATTATGTACTTAACTATTTGATTGGGAATTAACGTTAACGCTACTATTATGTACTTAACTATTTTAGTTGACTGACTTGTGGACTAAAGCAACTCTTTAAGTAATTGGGTTATGATGAAAGTAATACTATTGTTTTATATTAATACTTAAGAGTTCTTTAATTTCTTTTTAATTAAGCTTACATTGCTTAACGGTGCTTAGTACGGTGATGCTATTGTCTCATATTAGTAATATCGCCTTAGACTAACATGGCTGTTTTATTGTTACTTCTAGTGATTTCCTAAGCTGAAGAAAATTCTTTTAGCTTCAAAATATTATTTTTTGCTTTTCATATTATTTGAGTGAGACCTGAATCGAATCTATGAAGCGATCCTGTAACTTAATTTACTCATAATCAAACCTCAATGTTACGTGGTTAAGGGGAGGTATTTAGTTTGTTCCCTAGACCTCCATCGAGCTTAAAATTACACCCCCTTGAGCCCCTTTCAAGATGAATTTGTACATTTTTCGGTAGAAAAATGTCCCGGCCGAAGGCCGATTCCTCTTAAATTACAGGCTCGCTATCGCTCGCCAGGATAAAATCGACACCTGAATTGCACGAAAGGTCTTAATATGGGGTGAAAGTT
Organism: Paralithodes platypus; assembly: GCA_032716605.1. NCBI lineage: Eukaryota > Metazoa > Arthropoda > Malacostraca > Decapoda > Lithodidae > Paralithodes > Paralithodes platypus. Next base: position 27,792,919 of record CM064581.1, on the reverse strand, counting down.
CTTAAAATCGCTAAACTAATGGGGCAAACGTTTTATAATATCAAAAGCAATGGGGCTAAACATGAGGGAGAACGGGGTCAAGAAAAAAATCCCTCAAGTCGACATCTTCCCTTAAGAAATACATTTAACTAATTATTAAATATATATCTAACTTTTTATGTGACTTTGATATTAATCCTGATAATAATAATATAATACTATTAACGTAAGACAAGAACCAAGAATAATAACTACATTCAATATAAATAAAAGGACATATAATAAAACTAGCTATTCATTTAAAAAAGGGCAAGAGACAGAAATATTCTTACCTCAATATTTATCTTTCAAGACTTTTTATAGAATTAATAGTCCTTCTTTAGATATAACTTATTCGGTTCATAACCATAGCCTACTAAGCTTCGGTTAAATAATAATTCTTTATAAATACTACATAACTTTAATTAGTTTCAGTATTTTTCATAATTAAAGAGTATCAGTCAATAAAGGATACCAAGTCCTAAGATCCAAAAGGAAAGGAAGCAACAACAGGAAATAATGTTATTAGATTTTACTTTCGTTTTGCCTTCAGCTGACTGATACCTTAATATATATCTCTGTGCTATCTAGATTCATCAAGTTAACCACTTGAGGATCAAGATACGTAACAATATATATATATAAATAGAAAAACCAGCGCTGGGATGAACATCTTTATTGTGGGACGTTTCGGCTTACACACAAGCCATCTTCAGCCTAAAGTAAGACAAAAAGGGCCTACATAAATATTTGTAGGAAATGGGGGAGACAATATTCGTACCCCTCCTTTCCTACAATTTACTTGTATTTCGTGTTGCCAACCTACTTAATTTTAGTATATAATATAATTATAATTATAATCATAATTCTCCTACACGTTTTAAATATTAACCATTAGTAATATGCAAATATTTATGTAGGCCCTTTTTGTCTTACTTTAGGCTGAAGATGGCTTGTGTGTAAGCCGAAACGTCCCACAATAAAGATGTTCATCCCAGCGCTGGTTTCTCTCTCTCTCTCTCTCTCTCTCTCATGTACTGTCTCTTTATCTATCTGTCTATCTATTATTCGATCTACCTAATTATCCATCCACAGTATATCGCTTTTTCTGTATGTGTCTTACTATCTATTTTTCGACCAAACTACTTATCTATATGTCTATCCATATATTTATCTGTATGTATCAATTGTATGTATGTATCAATTGTATCAATGTATTTATCAATCTATCTATACATATCTCTTTCGATACAATAACAACTGATGGCAGGAACACGGGTTGAATATTAATAGTTTATTAATAACATCACCTGGGTGAGTGGGTGAGTGGGTGAGTGGGTGAGTGGGTGAGTGGGCACGAGAACCATGGAGTTACAACAAGTTACACGCAATAGATAATATTTCAAAGACCTTGCGGTCCACTCCAGGGAGATACGCTAATTGGAAAGAGAGAGGTTGTGTACTGCAGTACACTCATTGGAAAGTGTGCATAATACTATATATCTACTGTTGTTTTTAATATAAACACCATTTGAGAAGGATCACATTATTGACAACGTTTCGCAGATAGCTAGGCCAATGACCTGTAAACGATATCTGTGAAACGTTGTCAATAAAGTGTTCCTCCTCATATGGTGTTTATATTGTGAAACGTTGTCAATAAAGTGTTCCTCCTCATATGGTGTTTATATTGTGAAACGTTGTCAATAAAGTGTTCCTCCTCAAATGGTGTTTATATTAAACGTTGTCAATAAAGTGTTCCTCCTCAAATGGTGTTTATATTAAACGTTGTCAATAAAGTGTTCCTCCTCAAATGGTGTTTATATTAAACGTTGTCAATAAAGTGTTCCTCCTCAAATGGTGTTTATATTAAACGTTGTCAATAAAGTGTTCCTCCTCAAATGGTGTTTATATTAAACGTTGTCAATAAAGTGTTCCTCCTCAAATGGTGTTTATATTAAACGTTGTCAATAAAGTGTTCCTCCTCAAATGGTGTTTATATTAAACGTTGTCAATAAAGTGTTCCTCCTCAAATGGTGTTTATATTAAACGTTGTCAATAAAGTGTTCCTCCTCAAATGGTGTTTATATTAAACGTTGTCAATAAAGTGTTCCTCCTCAAATGGTGTTTATATTAAACGTTGTCAATAAAGTGTTCCTCCTCAAATGGTGTTTATATTAAACGTTGTCAATAAAGTGTTCCTCCTCAAATGGTGTTTATATTCATTCTGTAAACTTATCAAAGTTAATTTTACAACTCTCTTCCTGAACTGCTTTACTGAATCAATATTTACAAAATCTGAGGGGAGATTGTTTCACGTAGAACAGGTCCTATAATCTGAAAAAGTACATACTTGTGTTGGACATTTTCAAATAAATCTCCCAGCAACGGTTGCGTGTTGCTAAACATTGTCCCATAATTCGCAATGTCAAACTCATCAAGTATCATACGTAATTCAATAAGTTAACTTTATAGTCTGTGTTTCCAATGAAAAGTCCTCATAGCTCTCAGTATTATAATTGATGGAATGAGTTTTGTAGTCCTAGCTTGGACTTTTTCTAGTCGATTCATATTTTTCCTGAGTGCTAGAGACTGGAACAGAACAGCATATTCTAGGAGAGGCCGTATCAGAGCGTTGTAGAATTTTAGGACTATCTCCTTACTTCTATTCTGCCTCTTAACGTAGAATTATTTCTAAAACAAACTTCTCTACTTCAGTGCACTGCCTGGAAAACTTTAGGTCACTGATTTTCAAAACATCCAAATCCTTTTCCAAGTCAGTCACTTTCAGAGTCTTTGCCAATAGTGAGTAGTCTGAGTTTGCTTGGCCTATATGCATAAACTTGTACTTATCCAAGTTTAGTGGCATCTACCATTTTTCAGTCTGTTAAGATCCATCTTGAGTTGTTAAGCACCTTTAGGATCCTTCATATTCACTCTAAATTAATGTCATCTGCAAACTTGGAGATCCCACTCAATAGACCAGTGTTGATGTCTTTATTATATGTTGTACTTAGGATTCTATATAGGAAACATTAATAATAGTCTCACATAGGATTAAGTAATATACTTGCAGTGGAAATAATAATGTAGCTTACATGTTTATTAGGAGGCATCTATACACCCCTCTATGCTTAGGGATCACCTCAAGTTTTAAGACCGACTACTTTTGACTGAGATCAGAGTTGTGTCAAATGATGAGTTGCATGCGTCCTGTTTGTGTTATCACTAGGGGTCGGTTTGACCGGAAGTGTTGTTGAAGTCAGACTAGAAAAATCATTCTCCCTTACACTTAGATTCAAGGCTTATAGCTGTTAACACATGTAGATATATTCTCCCTACATGGGGAATACTCTCTGTTAATGCTACTACTACATGACGATTGTTCCTATATTTCAACTCCTACTGTTCCTACAATCAAGATTGTTCCTGTAATTCATATAGTTCCTGCAACTCTTAAATTAACAATAAGTTGGCTGGTAAATAATGGCTATATAATTCTCACAGTAACTAAATATCATTGTTACTGTATATTTGGTGACTAGGGAAACAGTGACAGCATTTTACTACCTTAATTAGAGACTCTACCAGAATCTACAATCAACCAAGTACTACATCTACCTATATACATACCAAGAACCAACCTATCCACACCTATGCACATGATATTCAGTGACATGGTGGTTTTAGCGGTGAGCCAAGGAAAGATTTCTGTGGAATTCCAGAAGTGACTGGAGTCCACTCAGAAGAAACTTAATTGATTACCACTTGTTTCTGTCTAACTGTCTGCCTACTTTGTATCCAATTTGTGATCTCTGTACTGATACTTAGTGTATTCACTTTTGACATTAGCCTACAATGAGGAACTTTGTCAAAGCTTTTTGAAAATCTAAGTAAAAAAATTGTATTTTTGACATGCTAAGTATTTCATGGAATACTGGTCAGACATGCTCAATGTCACCTGAAACCATGTTGGGAATTTGTAATTAAGTTATGGATTTCCAGGTGGTCAATTATTTTGTCTACTAGTATCCTTTCTAAGAGTTTTACTATGATAGATGTTAAGCTAATTGGCCAATAAATCTTGGGACACTAATGTTCCCCTTTCTTTAAGATTGGAGTCACATTGGCCTGCTTCCAATCTTCAGGGACCTCTCCAGTTTCTAGTGATTTATTGAAGATTTCTGCCAAGCAAGGTATGATTTCATCTCGCACTTCTCGTATAAATCTAAATCGAGGAAGAAAGCCATATGGGCCTGATAACTGGAATCTATTTAACTTACCTATTCTTCTGCTACCTCCTCTGGGGTACATCAATTTATGCTAAGAACTTCACCCTCATGCACTAATCCTGGACTTGGCTAGTCACTGGTATCTACTCTTGCAAATACTGAAGCAAAATAGTAATTTAGGAATTTAACTATTCTCCGTCAAAGGTTTGTAGTTGGCCAGTTGGATTCTTTAGAGGTCCAATGCTAGGCTATTCTGTATATGTACTACATTGCATAATATAACCTCAAGCCAGTACAAAGAGACTAAGTGACTGAGTTGCTATGAACTTTGTTTGATAATAAAGAAATTAACCCTACAATTGCCTATTGTGTTCTAAAATTAATACAATTAAAAAGATGCACCATTTGTTCTCATTACTCTATTTGATGACAAAGGTATAGAACATCCTGTGTCCTAACACTTAAAGAGCGGGGCCCGACTTAAGTCCATATCCAAAAAGCAGCAAGTTAGGAGCATTATTAAGGCTGTTAAAGGGTTAAAATCGAGTGCAAATGGCCGGGAGCGCAGCAGGTCACACGGCCGACACCCAGGGCTTACCACCGCCCACTAACTCACCCTCCCTGTGTTCTCGAGAGGCCGGCAGTGTAGCCAGTAGTGAGCGTAGCTGGGAAAAATATACCGCTATACGCTAAACTCCCATGTTACTGGTACCACTGTATGAGAACCACGAGTGCTACGTAGCTCGTTCTGGTCTCATTTTGAAGCTTTTAGCGCCTAGTTTTTTGCTGAATACATTTCTTTTCATGCAGATACTTGATTTATCATTCAGGAGGGCCTGAATATGCCCAAATTATCCCAAAACCCCCCACTAGACAAGGGCTAATACAGTAAGAAAGTCATGCCGCCTCAAAAGAATTACACAACTATTGAAAAAAAAAAAAAAAAAAAAAAAACAATTTTTGTCTCTGATTTTGAGGTTGCAATATTTTAAATATTATTTGTATTCAGGCCAAGATCCCATTGTCATTAACGCTGATCATAATTAACTTAGGTTTCTTGGTGAATTTAAAGATGAAAATCAGAGACTGACCAGATGGAGTTTGCTTTTGCAAGATTATCTGTAAGGTACATGATAATGTAGCCATGTAAGTAGGTGAATGAGGACCAGGTGCATAGGTGTGAGTAGGTAGATTTAGTTCTTGGTTGATTGTAGACTGGTAGACTGGTTATTTCTCTTCTTCTATTTATTCTAGTAGTAATATGGTGCTACCCTAATTACCATAAATACATAGGTAATGGGATCAATATAAATACGTAGTTAACCAGCCAACTTATACTTTATTAAGGATTGCAGGAACAGTGTCTAATTACAGGAACTTTAAATGCTTGCAGGAACAATAAGGGTTTTAAGTACAGAATGTAGTTGAATAATAATCTATTTTGAAGTAGTATTAAGGAGTATTCCCCATATAGGGAGAAATATCTCCACCTATATGTTAACAGCTCCCAGCCTTGTGTCTAATTGTAAGTTAAACTTCCAATTCACTTCAAACCTCACGTTAACTTCCGGTCAAACTGACCCCTAATGATAGCTCACAGGACACAACTCAACAGTTGACAGAGCTCTGAACTCAATAAAAGGTAGCAATCATAAACATGAAGGCATAGAGTGGTGTACAGTCGTCTCCCAATAATCATGTACATTACTAATTCACTGCAAGTATATTACCATAAAACTATATGAGAGAAGTATTAACTTTTTCTATACTGTATATAATCCCAAGAATAACATGTAATATATCCATTATATATGCAACATGTTGTGGGCGGGTAAAATGTTGCTGCAGGTTTAATAGATTTATATTAATAATTTCTGTTTTTGTAGGAAAATATTATTTTAAGCATATTTAAGCATTGCATCAGTAACCTGGCATATTTAATTATTTTCAAAATGTATATATTTTGGAAAGATTTTCTCCTTGTTATAATAATTATTATGTTATAATGTATTTTTATGCGTCCTGTATTTTTTTCTGTATTTGTTTAGCTATAGTTCATATATTTTCAGTTTTGTCGTTTTGCATACCAGCTTTTTTAACCTAGCTTTTTGGATTGTTGACGTCAGTTTTAATCTTAATGACAACCTTTGTTCTGTCTCTCTCTCTCCACTTCGTAACACTACATATTTGTCTCTTTGTTTACCTCTATTTTCTCCCTCGGGTACCCTACTGTCCTGCAGTTCAGGGACTGAAGGGTGAAGCAAGAATTTTGCAAGGGCAACTGAGGAGTCGAACTGCTCTATCTGCCCCACTGCTCCACTGTGTTATTGCCTCCCCCCACATATATAATTATACAGGGTGTCCCAGGAGGAAAGGGAATAACTTTGGGAAATGGTAAAACAAAATATTCTAAGCCTAAAATGTTCTATAAGAAATATTCCAAATATCAACCAGTAAAGAGATATTGCTTGTTGAAAATGGCATTTTCTTAAGTAATTCACCCATAAGGGTGGCCTAGCTGCCCTAGTACCTACCACACCTCCATCTAACTGCAATTATTCTACCATGTTATTGTAAGGATATTATAATTCGATAAGTTGCAAAATTATTATTAGCTCACTTTGGACCAGTTGGAAACTATCTGAAATGGAAGACTCCATTACAGTTAGGCGGGGGAGGACACTACATAAAACCTTCAATATCTTTTTAACGGTTGAGGTTTGGACTTTTTGTTATAGAATATTTTAGGCTTAGAATACCTTGTTTTATCATTTCTCAAAGTTATGCCCTTTCCTCCTGGGACACCCTGTATATATATATATATATATATATATATATATATAGAGAGAGAGAGAGAGAGAGAGAGAGAGAGAGAGAGAGAGAGAGAGAGAGAGAGAGAGAGAGAGAGAGAGAGAGAGAGAGAGAGAGAATGAGAGAAGGGTTAGTTAGAGAGAGGGTGGAATATTCTGCGGTGATTGAGATACCTTCCAAAAACTAAGGGCCATTTTTGCAGTCAGATATTTTCGGAAATGCTCCGACAACTATATTAGGGCGTCCTTTATATCACTATTATTAACCCCTTGAGGATTGTGACGCTTTTTGACAGTCAAGACTAGCAACCATTGGATGATTTTAGTTAGCTTGGGAAGGATATGTGGGAATCAAAAGGGTAAATACTCAAATGTATCTCTGATTTCCACATAGGCCTACCTTTCCTTATAATAAGTATGAATGAAATCGTTAAATAAAAGCCAGAAAACAGGAACAATGCATAATTGTATCCTGAGAGAGTTATAACATTATTCATAACGGGATTTTATTACTAATACCTCTACTTTAAACTTTGATCTTTGATCTTTTTAAACTGATGATGATAATTGCATTTGTGCATAATTGTAATCTACCGAATTTATGAATATACGTAATTTGAGATACATTTCTGTAATCACAAAGACGAAAATATGATTGACATTATCCTATTCTTTCAACACCATCATCATAATTTTCCTCTTTTTTTTTCTACTTTTATGCAGGTGAGATGTATAAATTCGCATATATTAAAGTACAGCCTGTAATTTGATGGACACCTTTTACATACACAGATAAGCTTCATTTTTACTATGCACGGCATATACCGATATAAATAGGGTGGAATAAGTATTTGTGATGTGCCAATATTATTAAGGATAATAGTGGATGAACTTGACTGGGAAGTAGGAACAAATGTGATATACACGATATGGTTTATGTATACAATCGAGATCATACACAATCAATGGACTATTACAATCATAATACAAAGAAACAAAGATAACACATACATAAACAACATAGTGTTGGTTTAGTAGGTGGCTGGAGTGTTGTTTAATACGTCGGGGAGGGGCAGGAAACACTGGGACTGGTCGAGGTTGTGGCGACTCTCTGCGTCAGCTACTATTGCAGGGACCACTGTTACTTCAGGAACAAGTGGTGGGTGGCGGGAACACATGGACAGGGGTGTTGGTTGAGGTCGTGGCGATTCTCGGCGTCAGCTACTACTGCAATAATTACTGATATTTCAGAACAAGTGGTGGGGTCAGTAACAAGGGACAGGGGTGGTGGTCGAGGTCGTGGCGATTCTTGGCTTCAGCTACTATTGCAGGAATTACTGATACTTCAGGAACAATGGCGGCCACTACCAGAGCTCAGACTCAGACTCGGTGCCCGACACTGGTGTACCCTCTAACCAGGCTTGCAGGGCTCATCATTCCTTCCACTCTCTGCTGAGTTGTTCAATGTAGTCTCAGATTCGTCAGGGGAGATCAACGTTTTTTTATTGCACTTAGCTCCGGACACTCCTTGGGTTGTACAGCATCTAGGGGTGGCTGCGGCAAGTGAGAAATAGGCTCATTAACGTTTTTTCAAGATAGGATGTTAGCCCTATGTCAGTCGTTCTTTTTCAGTAGATCTCTCAAGCTGCCAGTGCCGTCCATCAGGCTAAAGTGTTGCTGCTTAGGGAGGGGAGAGGGGCTAGTGCAAGTCCCAAGTGGAAAGGGTGGAGGAGAAGACTTGTGAGAAGACTGGCTGGTCTTGGTGAATTTGAGTTTCTGGGGGCAAATCCGGGCCATGTAAGGCCCAGGATCGGAGAGTCGTCCGGTGGTACCGGGATGGACCAATTGGACGGCGAGATCTAATCCCTCTCAGCGCCTTTGATCTTGAATCCGGGTTTTCCCCGAGTTGATTCTGATGAAGGAAGGGAGTATGCGTCGACTGCTTTGGCTGACCAATCAGAGGTCGCAGCTCCTTTGATATTAGATCCGTGCTTTCCTCAGATTGATCCAGGGGCAAGGTTGAGGGCTTCCAATCTCAGTTTCATGAGGGGTGGGATGATGGGTACGGGCATTGGGATACAGATTCTCCCGTAGAAACCTCGTCAGCATGTCAATCACTTTTGAGTTTGGGGGAACGAGATTCGTCGACCATATCCTTCGGTGTTGGGTGTCCTGGGCCTGCGTGTTTTGCTCGTTGATCCGTGGGTGCTGTTCATCCTGGATCTAGGTATTTTTGATGACTCCCTCATTAATTTGATTGGTTTAGGTATGGTTTGATAGAATAATATTTATTCTGAAGTACAAAATGATTTTTTTTTTTTTTTTTTGCAACTTGGTCTAAAGTTACCATTACAATCTTAAATAATATGGGCTATTTTTTAATGTAGACGGATTTAAGTAGCTTAGGAAGAACCTCTAGCAATCAGACAGTTAACATCGATGTCAAGTATCCTTTTCACTCCCACAGACACTCTCTAATATTAATAAAACAGTCGTGTAATAGCCATAGTACTATAAGAGAATGTGGCACAGTATTAACAAACCTAAATAACCAGCAAAATCATCCTAATATTTCTGGAAAACTGAAACCTGATACAAATTGAAGTCTGTAATATTGAAAACCAGTGTACGACAATTCCATTTTCTGTAATTACTGATATTATATAAATACGACGGATGGTAACATAAACCCTTTCAGCAACACTAGACGATTTGATACAGCTTAGGAAGGTTTCCTAACAATCCATATATCTAAACTAAACTATTGATTTTCACAGATACTTTCTAACATTATTAAAATAGTTTAATAAGTAACCAGAATGTAAAATAGCAAAGGTATAAAAATAGTAAATTGATAAAACTTTTTATCCCTTGTATAAGTTGGGTATCAGTACCAAAATACCTTTAAAATATGCATTATTGTGGACACCTTAATTATCTAATTCGTATCCTTTATAACTCTTAGTTTTATAGTTTCTTTTCTATGTGTATGAACGAGACTAAAGGCAGAGCTGCCAGTAACAAGTGTACCCTCAACATTTAATGAATTACAGAGCGCCAAATTCAAGATGCGTTGGAGTCAAAATGTATCGATACACAGATCTTTATGCAGTCTAAAATCATAGGAAGAGGGAAAGACAAATTGAGGGAGAGAGTTCCCAAGTTTACTTGTTGAGTGAACAAAAACGATTGGGAAAAACGGGTTTCTCTTGGGTCAGAGAATTGGACAGAATAGGGTTGAGAAAGTGCCGAAAGACGGGTACCACCTACTCTCCGTAAGGCAGGAGGTATACATCGAGAAAGCTTTGAAGTACACTGATTATTGTACTAGCGCTAGAAGAGTGATAGAGATGCAACACTGGTGCGTGTAGAGAAACATTGTAGAGAACAATTATGAGGAAATGAGTTGATAAGACAAAATGCTTTTGACTATACCCTTTCAAGAAATGCGGTATGGGTTGAGCCTCCCCACACATGAAAACAATATTTGGTACATTGGCGCACGGTGCTCCAGTACAGAGCAAGAAGTTGTGTGGGGGTGCAAAACCCAAAGAGACGGTTGAGCACTCCTAATTTCCTGGAAGCTGTTTGAGCAAGAGCGGTAACCACCACGGACACTGAGAGTAAATGAAGGGTTGATGTGTGGTGTTGTTGAAGAGTCAGGGAAAGTCACGTGTAAGATTGTGACGGGTAGATAGATAGAGAATATGGGTCTTGGAAGCATTGAAAGCAACAAGGTTCTCTCCAATCAGCTATAGTTGATAGATCAGAAGATGGGTGTGGTATGGCCTCATCACGTGAGTTTTGAAATAACTGCATGGTGGATCGTTGTGTAAAGGTAATTGAATAGTGCAAGGTAGAGTCATTGGCATAAGAGTGGATAGGACAAGACGTACATTTGAGATCATTAATAACATTTAGGAAAAGAGCTGGATGTAGGACAGAACTCTGAGGAACACCAGAGTTGATAGTCTATAACTGTAGCTATGGAAATGTCAGAAAGGAAATTGGAGATACAAACACAGGTAGAGGGACAGAAACCGAAGGATGGTAGTTTGGAAACAGAAATTTGTGCCAATTTATATCAAAGGCTTTGGATATGTCTAGTACAATAGAAAAGGTCTCACCGAAGTCCCAAAATGAAAATAGTTAGTCAGACAAGAAAGAAGATCACCAGTAAGGAAACCATATTGGGGATCAGAAAATAAGTTATGGAATGAAAAATGTTTAAGAAATGTTCAATTAAGAATAGAGTAGAGATCTTTAGAGATGCAAGATATTATAACAATAAGACAATTGAGAGTGGTCACCCATCTCCGGAACAGCTTGAATAAGAGCAAACTTCCAGGAATAAGGGAAGATGTTAGAGAAAAGACAGAGATAGAAGAGTTTGCCTAGGGAGGGAGTCAGCACGGAAGAACAGTTTTTGAGTACAACAGGAGGAACACAATCAGGTCCGTACACCTTTTTAGTATTTAGCCCAGAGAGAGCAGAAAGTACATCCTTAGAAGAGATTATGACATTAGGAATAAGTAAGAAAGAGGGGGGGGGGGGGGGGGGGGGGGGGCAGAGGGAGGTTTTGCACCGGAATCATCCGAGGTAAAGTCTTTGCAAAATTTTGAGTTTAGCTTTTGAGGAAAAAGTGACAGTGGTGCCGATGGAGTGGAAAAGTGGAGGGAAAGATGGGGACGTAAATTTGTTGGAGAGTTATTTTGCTAGATGCCAGTAAGACGGGGAAGAGCTGGTGTTAGAAAGTTAGATACATTTGTTATTGATGAGAGAATTTTTTGCAAGTCGAAGAATAGAAAGAATCATACAAAATATGAGATTCTTGAGTTTAAAAGCGAGGGTACCATTTGTATGCGTCCTCCTCATTGTGAATGACAGTAGAACAAGCGTGAGTAAACCAATTTTTAATTTTTTGCATTAAACTAAGAGAAAGAAATTGGAATGTATGTCTCTGTGCCCCTGGTAAAGCATTCACCACACTCCGAGGGTCCCCAGCCACGAAAGCAAAAATTCATTCCATGGGAAATCAAAGAAGTACTGCTGAAGAGCTTCCCCGTTGGCACCACCAAATGCCACAAGCGCCGCCAGGTGGGTGGATCAGATGACCACACTGGAGAGATAGGAGAGGTGACACAGAAAAGGTTATGATCGGAGGAGCCCAACAAAGAGAAAAGAATTACAGTGTAAACAGAAGGATTAGAGGCTAGGGATGAGTCAATAATCTTGGGCCCTTCTCCAAGGTGGTCAGGGATACAATTAGAGTGCTGAACTAACTGCCTCTAGATAATTTAGGATAAAAAAAATGTAAGTTTATTCACCATTTCTCTGTTCTTGCTCTCACTCTGTCGATCACTACCCTACTGTACACCTTCCCTACTACGCTTAGCAGACATATCCCCCGGTGGTTACCACACACTCCTCTTTCCCCTTATAGGCTACAGGGGGACTATTATACCTGTCTTCCAGTCATCAGGTGCACTTCCTTTCTCCCATGCTAGTTTGCACATGTTCTATACCCACTCGATCACTATCTCACCACCATGCCTCAACATTTCCCCAAACACTCCATCTATTCCTGATGGTTTCCCCATCTTTACTCTTTTCAAGCCTTAACACACTTCTAACCTCTTACTCCCCACCTACTCCTCCGCTACTTCTCTTCATCACCCTCCCATACCCCATTCAACTATGTTTGCTGGCGTTTCATTCCTTAGGTTCAACAATTCGTTGAAGTGTTCCCTCCATCTCTCGACTCTGTCTTGCTTTCTCGGCTATCACTCGTCCATTCTTATATTTCACACCCTTATTACTTTACTTGCTACCCTCCTTAACTGTCTTGATCTTTTTGCAGAACAGTTTCTAACCCTCCTACCATTCTACACATAAATTCCTTCCTAATTCCTCATCTACCCTTCTCTTACTTTCCTTCACTACTCTCTATTTCTCCAAGTACCTGTCCCTTTTCTGTCTCTCCAAATCTTCATTCACTCATTATTTTCTAAATAATTACGTCACTTAAATTGACCATGAGTTTAGTTTCCGATACCAGTGCAAAAGATCCCAAATATGTTGCCTGAATATTGTTGACCATAAATATTTGTCGATGAATACTCTGTCATGTGATATCCCTTAAGGAGGGGGGGGGGGGGGGTTTACCCCTTTCTCCCTCATACTTATCCCCTTTAGTTTTAAGATTTTAAGACATTCGCCCCATTAGTTTGGCGATTTTAAGAGTTTTCGTGCCATTGTGGCATTCGGTCGGGGGAAAATTTTACCGAAAAATGCACAAAGTTATCTAGGTGGGTTTTGCGAGTATTTTAAAAGGTTTGGTGGAGGTCTAGGGAGGAAAAAATACTACTAATAATATTATATATATATATATATATATATATATACTGTATATATATATCCAAATAATGAAATAAGGCTCGCGATCGCGGGCCAGGAAAAATAACACCTAAATGACATGAAGGGCCTTATTGATAAAAATATACTCTGAAAAGTAGACAGAATGAAAATAAACCCCATGTGAGGAATAGCACTTTATTGACAACGTTTCATCATTGGCCTGATGAAACTATATGCGAAACTTTGTCAATAAAGTGCTCCTCCTCACATGGTGTTTATATTCAAAGGTCTTATTAATAACACAGAAATAACTTTTGTGTATATATTTAGCTACCATGAATCGATCTGATGTTGGTTACGAAGGATCCGTGACAGTTAATTGAGATATATTTACCGTGAATGAGTGTCATGGGTCCTACCAGAGTTAATTAAAAAAGAAAAAAAAAAAAAAAAAAAAAGGACGAGGATGATACTATTGGAATCCCACTGTTGAAACTATACATTTTACATTAGGTAAACATATTCAAACTAATTTTACATTAGGTAAACATATTCAAACTAATTTTACATTAGGTAAACATATTCAAACTAATTTTACATTAGGTAAACATATTCCAACTAATTGTACATTAGGTAAACATATTCAAACGAATTTTACATTAGGTAAACATATTCAAACTAATTTTACATAGGTAAACATATTCAAACTAATTTTACATTAGGTAAACATATTCAAACTAATTTTACATTAGGTAACCTATTCAAACTAATTTTACATTAGGTAAACATATTCAAACTAATTTTACATTAGTTCAACATATTCAAAACTAATTTTACATTAGGTAAACATATTCAAACTAATTTTACATTAGGTAAACATATTCAAACTAATTTTACATTAGGTAAACATATTCAAACTAATTTGACATTAGGTAACATATTCAAACTAATTTTACATTAGGTAAACATATTCAAACTAATTTTACATTAGGTAAACATATTCAAACTAATTTTGCACCAGTGTTGTCCATGGCCAGTAGATACATCTGTTTAGGCCTATGTTGAATCACATTTCAAGGGACTCGGAACACCCGTTCTCATTATAGAGCTATTTTTGCCTGGCATTAAGGTGAGGTTTTTAGTTTGCTCCCTAGACCTTCATCAACCATAAAATAATACCCCCAAGACCTCCCTTCGAGATAAATTTGTACATTTTTTCGGTAGAAAAATTTCCCGGCCCGAAGGCCGGTTCCTCTTAAAATACAGGCTCGCTATCGCTCGCCAGGAAAAGATTGACACCCAAATGGTATGAAAGGTTTTAAAATTGACAGAAATGGGCAAAAGGTCATAAAATTGCCAAACTAATAGGCCGAACATCTTAAAATTAAAATATCAAAACAAATATGCTAAACATGAGGGGGAAGGGGGTCCAGCAAATTACCTCTTAAGTGAAAATATCCCCTTAAAGCACCGGATCACAAAAACAATGCTGCTTTTTCACGCAAATATTAATTAGTGGTATTGGAGGACGATCCGTATCTCTAAATTGAAAGGATTAGGTCCCTCCCTCTCCCTGTCAGAGCCAATTCACCATTTCCGAGTTGTCGTTCTATAAGGAAGTTGAGCTGTAGACAACGATATTTAGCAGAATTACCATAAAAAATACGGTTGTAGTACATTTATAAATACATAAAACCCAATTCAACATACTCTTTAGCTATCAGACATTATTATTGCATTTGTGTTTACTATCGATTGTCTACAGTGCAACATACTCTTTAGCTATCAGACATTATTATTGCATTTGTGTTTACTATCGATGTCTACAGTTCAACATACTCTTTAGCTATCAGACATTATTATTGCATTTGTGTTACTATCGATGTCTACAGTTCAACATACTCTTTAGCTATCAGACATTATTATTGCATTTGTGTTTACTATCGATGTCTACAGTTCAACATACTCTTTAGCTATCAGACATTATTATTCCATTTGTCTTTACTATCGATGTCTACAGTTCAACATACTCTTTAGCTATCAGACATTATTATTGCATTTGTGTTTACTATCGATGTCTACAGTTCTAACTTCCTTATAGCCTGAAATTTGCAAGAGGTCAATTGTCCACTTGTATAACCGGGTTGCTGTTCGTAACAAAACCGATCCCTAACACTTTTTAGTGGGCTAGTGCATTACCTCCCCCCATTAGAGGCCATTTACCCCCTGGCTTGTCCACACTCGGTTCCGGTTACTGGGATGTTTTTTATAGTCAAATTTTACCTGTGCTACATCACCTATTGTGCTACACTCTAATAAGCTGTGGAGACATAGAGACCAACCCAGGCCCCAGCTCAACGTTGAAGAAACCTCACCACAAATCAAGTAAGGCAGACACCGACATTTCAACAGACCATAGCAGAAAAATTCGTTATAACAAACTGGGCCAGCAGTCACCCCATACTCCCATCACGCTCCACTTCACAACCAAGTCCGCAGGCCAACCACCAGCACAGTGCCACCACTCTACCTACTCAACATTACCCTCAACTGTATTCATCACTACCACATATATCGGTGACCCAAGTAACACAGCATGCTACCAGAACAACCAAAAAAGCAGGAAGCACTAGCAAACACATCGACAATGAAGTAACAGTAACGAACAAGAACGACAACAAGAGTAGCCACCCACCCACGACAACACGACGCCGCTGCACAGCTGAACAACCGAACCTACAACACAACCCAACACTATCGGCGACCCAGGTAGCTCAACATGTAACCAGAACAGCTAAAAAAGTAGGTATCATTCGGCTGTTGATGCTACTTTCTTGTTGATGTTGTTGTTGTTGTTGTTGTTGTTCCCCAGGCTGTCTGGCCAAACAGCCCCAAGGTCTCGAGCAAGGCCAAGGCCATAAACGAGCGCCCCCACAAAACCCTCCCTGCTTCCCACTAACAAAGCCCGGGTGTCCGCAGCCAATCCAATGCAGGGAGCTGAGGAAGGTGCGGAAACGCCCGGGAAACCAAAACCCCACCCAAGGCCCTGTGCCCCTGAGCAATTATGAAGGGAAAGTTGAGGGGCAAGGGAAAAATGTGACGCTTTGGCTCCCAATCTGGGAGGTCAATCCACGGAAAAGACGCCATCACTTGAGATCTAGAAGATATATAAGTAAAAGGAACAGTCAGAGTAAGCTCTGCCATACTCATAGCTTACTCTGACTGTTCCTTTTATTATATATCGTCTAGATCTCAAGTGACGGCGTCCTTTCCGTGGATTGACCTCCCAGATTGGGAGCCAAAGCGTCACATTTTTCCCTTGCCCCTCAACTTTCCCTTCATAATTGCTCAGGGGCACAGGGCCCTTGCGGTGGGGCTTTGGTTTCCCGGGCGTTTTCCTCAACCCATCCTCAGCTCCCTGCCTTGGAGCG
>CM064581.1:27657539-27775971 GCA_032716605.1 Paralithodes platypus | reverse complement strand
TCCAACCCTTATCTAAAACCCAGGCAACAAACCCACCCTAAACCCGTTTTTGTGTTTTTTGTTTTCCCCCAAAGAGGCCCCCCTGCCTGGACAACGCGGTTGTCCTAGTGGACCCTCCGTTCCAGGGTGGGCACGCACTAATATAGCTGCCTTGATAGTTGCAAGCAGGCTATATAAAGAAGATTCCACACAATTTAGTTACTTAAAGCTTCAAGGAAAAAATTAGATAACGGAAATTACATGTGCAGAAACCATTTAATAGACACAAACCCAGAAATAAAGGACCTTTAACGTTACGTGGTTTAATTAACACCTACAGCTGTCCCCTATGCGGTTTATTTATGTGTACGCCCAGCGGGTTTGTTTTTTATGCCAAAGGGCCTGGTTTTTACAGTGGATAGAAATTTTCCAATGCCTACCACATAGACCCCAACGTAACAACAGTTACCTATTCCCGAAAGGGCCCCATTACAGAGAGCTTTCGAATGAACCCCCACCATACGAGTCCTTTTGTACTGAATGATAAGTTTTTCTTGCATAACGTGCAACGCGAGTGCAAAAAGCAGTTAACGTCGGTTTTATTACGTTCGGTACATAATTTTTGATCTGTATCGAGTGATAGAGAAGGGAGGGGGAAGCTGAGATTGTTGGTCCAGTAAGTTCCCGCGTTGGTCTGAGCATCCCCAGACACGCTCGCTAGTCCCCTCCTTGCCACCCTTTTGTCTCTCATACTCTCAGCCACACCTTCACGTGCTGAAAATTCCCAACTCGAGTTTTATGTCCCCCGAGCGCCGCCCCCACATAGTCCACTTATTACTTTAACTCCGACTTATGGTTGCCTCCGCCCCGAATTAAGGTATAATACAACTAATCACCCCTGCGTGAAAAAGAGGTTGAAGCCAAACAGTCCTCCCAAAAAACATCGTAACTGAAAGAACAAGATAAGGTTTTTTTCTACACACCCTGCATGCGGCTACTGTATTGTCTGAATCTTAGCACAGAAAATACGTTTCGGAATTTTAGCAGAACCCTTAACCTTCAGTAAGCAGGAAAAATACTAGTGAATAGGCCCCATACATTGTATAATGGCAGAGGTACATTAATTAAAAATAAAAGGCAGCAACTCGCAACATAACCACATACCGACAGGTGTGCTTCTTCCACTCTTAGTTCCCAGGCAAGCCTGCTCTAAACCAGAGGGGTTTCCCCCCTCTAAGACACACCCGGACTCCCAATCGCTCACAAAAACGGTAAACTGTTGGCACAATAACAAGCATACAAAAAAATAATAAACCCCTAGCTGTTGTTTAATCTGCCAGGCGGCAGAAGGTCTAGCCGGAAGGATAGTAGGGTTCGGATACCCCGGGCTCTTGAGCGCACCTGCTCCTAATCCCTAGGGATGTTTTCCCAAGTCTGTCGCGCCAAATTACATCTTTTAATTGAAAGGGTGGGGAAAAAAAAGGCTGTTTTTTTTTTTTGGGGGCCTTTTTTTGTCCCTTTCCCTTTTTTTCGCTTGAGAGACCCTCAGATCGCAAAGTATCTGACTCCCTCCTGGCGAACCCCTAAAACAAAAGCAAGACGTTCCTAGCCGCAGTGCTTTGAGTGGACTAGGCAAGGGTCCCCTCACACAACACAGACGCTAAGACACCCCACCAAGGGAGCACAGACAAGAAAATGCCCCCCTCAGGACTCCCACGGTTATCCCCCTAAGTACAAAGTCGTCGGCGGGTCCCCCACAGGCGACCCCTCGCACCAGCAGACTTTACTTAAAGGATCGCAAAAAAACCCTCCTTCTCCGGTCCCCCCTAGCCCCTGCTAACCTGGACACCAATTTTTTGGTAAGGTTAACACCACTAGCACAGCATGAAACACCCACCAAATATGAGCACCCAACAAAAAAGCTTCCCTAAGGTTCTCAGTAAACAATTACGTCTCTGCATAAAAAGGCCCAAAATCCTATCTAGTTAGCGTGGAGAGTCCTCGTCCGTTACATTAAATTAATAGATATAAGGTCTATCAAGGGGATGGGATAATTAAATAGATTGGTTGGAAGTTTAGTGGCAAGGAAGGTAATACAAAGTCCCCCGAGAGAGAAGTTTTTTCTAGAGTGGGTTTGAGAAGGTAGGATAGAGAGTCAAAAAGGGGGTCCCGAAGGGTCAAAAACGACCAGTGAGGGTGAGCTCTGAATCTTGAAATCTGTCCTGGACCCCACCCCTAGGCCATAGGCAAAATACATCCCATGGCCTTGGCAACCCTCAACACAGTTTTTTTGCCGGGGTCCACCCAAAATCTCTACCCCTTGGTGGGTGGAGTCCGAAACTAAGCCCCTAACGGTTTGCTATCAAATGCACGTTGCAACATCGGCTTTCGTCCCAAGCTGGACTCTCCGCGCGAAGCAAACGGTCCCCCATTGCTGGTCATCTCTCTTCCCGCCTCGTCTTCCTCACCACTCTCACTTAGAACCCGTTACATCTTATATATTATAATGTAACAATCAAATATCGGGAGAATAAAATATACTAAGGATGGCGTTTGGGTTTTTTTTTTTAAGAATAAGGGCAGCTTCACAGCTGTTGCAAACAACATAATAATATCGCCAGACATTAGTTGTGTTACGTTTTGTCGTTCGAGGAGTTATATACTCAAGGGAAAAGGGCGCCCTGCCCCGTCGGCCGGCCTGCCGCCAGCCCCGGTTTTTTTCTCCTAAACGGCTGGCCAGCCGCTACAGCGCGCGCAATGCCCGCACGTGGCTAACCTAAATGCAGGAGCGTCACACAAACTACCCAGGCGGCGTAAAGCAGACCCAGCAAGCGAAACCAGTGAGTGGGGACACCAGCTCGTCCGCATACCAGCAAAAAAGCCTTCACACCTGCGTGCATCATAGGGGACCCTGGCCCCCAAACTACTTCGATGACCCCACGCTATGGACGTATGAGCGAACACCAGGGAGAAGTGCCATTGGACCACACCACCTGCTGACGCAACTCGAGGAGCTGTGATTGGGGCGCGCACTACCCCGCCCAGCATCCTGATTGTCGTTTTTTCCTACACCATCATTGTTTAGTATATAAGACCCGAGTAAGTGGGCCATTCAAATCAACCCCCTCATTTGGAAGTTTTTTGGGAAGGTGAACTTGCAAGCTGGAGGAAGACGGGGCGGTGAAGATATTAAATGGGAATTGCTGAACTGTCAGTTCAGAGTATATTAAGTGTGTGTTCATGGTGTTTTTCCGTTGTAAACACTGTCTTATGCTTATGTTGGTTAGTGAGATATGGTGATTGGGACGTTTTTTTAACGCTACTATTATGTTCTTAACTATTTGATTTGTGAATTTTCAACGGTTAAACGTCTACTATTATGTACTTAACAATTGACTTTGGGAAAAAATTTAACCCGTTTAACGCTACTATGATGTACTTAACTATTTGATTGGGAATAATAACGTAAACGCTACTATTATGTACTTAAATATTTTGATTGGGAATTAACGTTAAACGCTTACTAATTTATGTACTTAACTATTTTGATTGGGGGAATTAACGTTTTAACGCTACTAATTATTGTTAACTTAACTATGTGATTGGGAATTAACGTTAACTCTACTATTATGTACTTTTTTTAACTATTTTAGTTTGACTGTGACCTTGTGGACCTAAAAGCCAACCCTCCTTTTTAAGTAATTGGGTTATGATGAAAGTAATTACTCACAATTGTTTTTATATTAATACTTAAGAGTTGTCTTTTAATTTCCTTTTTAATTAAGCTTACATTGCCTCTTAACGGATGCTTTTTAGGTACGGTGATGCTAATTGTTTCCCCCCTCATATTAGTAATATCGCCCTTAGACTAACCATGGCTATTGTTTTTATTTGTTTACTTCTAGTGATTTGTCCCCTAAGCTGAAGAAGAAAATTCTTTTAGCTTCAAAAAAATCATTTATTTTTTGTTTGCTTTTTTCCATATTATTTGAGTGAAGACCTGAAAAATCGAATCTATGAAGCGATTTTTCCTGTAAACTTAATTTTGGTACTCATAATCAAACCTCAATGTTAAGTGGTTAAGGGGAGGTGGAGGTATTTAGTTTTTTGTTTGTTCCCTAGACCCTCCATCGAGGCTTAAAATTACAAACCCCCTTGAGCCCCTTTTCAAGAGGGAATTTGTACAATGTTTTTCGGTAAGAAAAATTGTTTCCCCCCGGTGCCCGGAAAGGCCGATTCCTCTTACATTCCAGGCTCGCTTAATCGCTCGCCCGGATACAAATCGACACTCTGAATTGCAACGAAAAGGTTCTTAATATATGGGGGTTGGAAAGTTTTCCTTTAAAATCGCTCTAAAAACTAATGGGGCAAACGTTTTTTTTTTTTTATAATATCAAAAGGCACATGGGGCTAAACATGAGGTGAAGAAACGGGGGTCAAGAAAAAAAATCCCTCAAGTCGGAAACATCTTTCCCTTAAGAAATACAGTGAACGTAATTATTAATTATATATATCCTAAACTTTTTAATGTGACTTTTGATATTAATCCTGATGAGAATAAATAATATAATACTATGTAACGTAAGACAAGAACCAAAGAAATAATTAAAACTACATTCAATATAAATAAAAGGACATATAATTTAAAAACCTAGCTATTCATTTAAAAAAGGGCAAGAGACAGAAAAAATTATTCTTACCTCAATAATTTCTCTTTTCAAGACTTTTTATTCTAGAATATAATAGTCCTTCTTTACGATATAACTTATTCGTTTCATTAACCATAGCCTACTAAGCTTCGCGTTTTTTAAAATTAATAATTCTTTATAAATACTACCATAACTTTTAATTAGTTTCAGTTCATTACAGGTTCCATAATTAAAGAGTATCAGTCAATAAAGGATACCAAGGTTCCTAAGATCCAAAAGGAAAGGAATGCCAAAACAACAGGAAATCAGTTGTTTTATTTAGGATTTTATCTTTCGTTTTGCCTTTCAGCTGAGCTGGATACCCTTTAATATATATCTCCCTGTTGCTAATCTAGATTTTCATCAAAGTTAACCACTTGAGGCATCAAGATACGTAAAACATTTGGACTAGTTATTATATTTATAATAATCATAAATAGAAAAACCAGGCGCTGGGGATGAACATCGTTTATTGTGGGACTTTTTCCGGCGTACACACAAGCCATCTTCATCCTAAAGTAAAGACAATAAGGGCCTACATAAATATTTGTAGGAAATGGGGGAGACAATATTCGTACCCCTCCTTTCCTACAATTTTACTTGTATTTCGTGTTGCCAACCTACTTAATTTTAGTAGATAATATAATTATAATTATAATCATAATTCTCCTACACGTTTTAAATATTAACCATTAGTAATATGCAAATATTTATGTAGGCCCTTTTTGTCTTACTTTAGGCTGAAGATGGCTTGTGTGTAAGCCGAAACGTCCCACAATAAAGATGTTCATCCCAGCGCTGGTTTTTCTCTCTCTCTCTCTCTCTCTCTCATGTACTGTCTCTTTATCTATCTGTATATCTATTATTCGATATACCTAATTATCCATCCACAGTATATCGCTTTTTCTGTATGTGTCTTACTATCTATTTTTCGACCAAACTACTTATCTATGTCTATCCATATATTTATCTGTATGTATCAATTGTATGTATGTATCAATTGTATCAATGTAGCTATCAATCTATCTATACATATCTCTTTCGATACAATAACAACTGATGGCAGGAACACGGGTTTGAATATTAATAGTTTATTAATAACATCACCTGGGTGAAGTGGGTGAGTGGGTGAGTGGGTGAGGGGGGGAGTGAGTGAGGGGGTGAGTGGGGCACGAGAACATGGAGTTACAACAAGTTACACGCAATAGATAATATTTCAAAGACCTTGCGGTCCACTCCAGGGAGATACGCTAATTGGAAAGAGAGAGGTTGTGTAGTGCAGTACACTCATTGGAAAGTGTGCATAATACTATATATCTACTGTTGTTTTTAATATAAACACCATTTGAGAAGGATCACATTATGACACGTTTCGCAGATAGCTAGGCCAATGACCTGTAAACGATATCTGTGAAACGTTGTCAATAAAGTGTTCCTCCTCAAATGGTGTTTATATTAAACGGTGTCAATACAGTTTTCCTCCTCAAATGGTGTTTATATTAAACGTTGTCAATAAAGTGTTACTCCTCAAATGGTGTTTATATTAAACGTTGTCAATAAAGTGTTCCTCCTCAAATGGTGTTTATATTAAACGTTGTCAATAAAGTGTTCCTCCTCAAATGGTGTTTATATTAAACGTTGTCAATAAAGTGTCCCTCCTCAAATGGGGTTTATATTAAACGTTTGTCAATAAAGTGTTCCTCCTCAAATGGTGGTTATATTAAACGTTGTCAATAAAGTGTTTCCTCCTCAAATGGTGTTTATTGTAAACGTTGTCAATAAAGTGTTCCTCCTCAATGGTGTTTATATTAAACGTTGTCAATAAAGTGTCCCTCCTCAAAATGGTGTTTATATTCATTCTGCGAAACGTTGTCAATAAGTGCTCCTCCTCAAATGGTGTTTATATTCATTCTGTGAAACGTTGTCAATAAAGTATTCCTCCTCATATGGTGTTTATAATTAAAACATTGTCAATAAAGTATTCTTCCTCATATGGTGTTTATAATTAAAACATTGTCAATAAAGTGTTCCCCCTCATATGGTGTTTATAATTAAAACATTGTCAATAAAGTATTCCTCCTCATATGGTGTTTATATTCATTCTGTTAATTTATCAAAGTTAATTTTACAACTCTCTTCCTGAACTGCTTTACTGAATCAATATTTACAAAATCTGAGGGGAGATTGTTTCACGTAGAACAGGTCCTATAATCTGAAAAAGTACATACTTGTGTTGGACATTTTCAAATAAATCTCCCAGCAACGGTTTTGCGTGTTGCTAAACATTGTCCCATAATTCGCAATGTCAAACTCATCAAGTATCATACGTAATTCAATAAGTTAACTTTATAGTCCTGTGTTTTCCAATGAAAGGTCCTCATAGCTCTCAGTATTATAATTGATGGAATGAGTTTTGTAATCCTAGCTTGGACTTTTTCTAGTCGATTGAGATTTTTCCTGAGTGCTAGAGACTGGAACAGAACAGCATATTCTAGGAGACGCCGTATCAGAGTGCTGTAGAATTTGAGGACTATTCCTTACTTCTATTTCTGCCTCTTAACGTAGAATTATTTCTAAAACAAACTTCTCTACTTCAGTGCACTGCCTGGAAAACTTTAGGTCACTGATTTTCAAAACATCCAAATCCTTTTCAAAGTCAGTCACTTCCAGAGTCCTTCTCAATAGTAAGTAGTCTGACTTGGAGTTTACTTGGCCAATATGCATAAACTTGTACTTGACCAAAGTTTAGTGGCATCTACCATTTTTCAGTCTGTTAAGATCCATCTTGAGTTGTTTAAGCACCTTTAGGATCCTTCATATTCACTCTAAATTAATGTCATCTGCAAACTTGGAGATCACACTCAATAGACCAGTGTTGATGTCTTTATTATATGTTTGTACTTAGGATTCTATATAGGAAACATTAATAATAGTCTCACATAGGATTAAGTAATATACTTGCAGTGGAAATAATAATGTAGGTACATGTTTATTAGGAGGCATCTATACACCCCTCTATGCTTAGGGATCACCTCAAGTTTTAAGACCGACTACTTTTGACTGAGATCAGAGTTGTGTCAAATGATGAGTTGCATGCGTCCTGTTTGTGTTTATCACTAGGGGTCGGTTTGACCGGAAGTGTTGTTGAAGTCAGACTAGAAACTCATTCTCCCTTACACGTAGATTCAAGGCTTATAGCTGTTAACACATGTAGATATATTCTCCCTACATGGGGAATACTCTCTGTTAATGCTACCACTACATGACGATGTTCCGATATTTCAACTCCTACTGTTCCTACAATCAAGATTGTTCCTGTAATTCATATAGTTCCTGCAACTCTTAAATTAACAATAAGTTGGCTGGTAAATAATGGCTAATATAATTCTCACAGTAACTAAATATCATTGTTACTGTATATTTGGTGACTAGGGAAACAGTGACAGCATTTTTACTACCTTAATTAGAGACTCTACCAGAATCTACAATCAACCAAGTACTACATCTACCTATATACATACCAAGAACCAACCTATCCACACCTATGCACATGATATTCAGTGACATGGTGGTTTTAGCGGTGAGCCAAGGAAAGATTTCTGTGGAATTCCAGAAGTGACTGGAGTCCACTCAGAAGAAACTTAATTGATTACCACTTGTTTCTGTCTAACTGTCTGCCTACTTTGTATCCAATTTTGTGATCTCTGTACTGACGCTTAGTGTATTCACTTTTTACAGTAGCCTACAATGAGAACTTTGTCAAAGCTTTTGAAAATCTAAGTAAAAAAAATGGTATTTTTGACATGCTAAGTATTTCATGGAATACTGGTCAGACATGCTCAATGTCACCTGAAACCATATTGGGAATTTGTAATTAAGTTATGGATTTCCAGGTGGTCAATTATTTTTGTCTACTAGTATCCTTTCTAAGAGTTTTACTATGATAGATTGTTTAAGCTAATTGGCCAATATTTCTTGGGACACTCACGATCCCCTTTCTTAAAGATTGGGGTCACATTGACCAGTTTCCAGACTTCAGGGACCTCTCCAGTTTCTAGTGATGTATTGAAGATTTCTGTCTAGAAAGGTAAGATTTCATCTCGCACTTCTCGTATAAATCTAAATCGAGGAAGAAAGCCATATGGGCCTGATGACTGGAATCTATTTAACTTACCTATTCTTCTGCTACCTCCTCTGGGGTACATCAATTTATGCTAAGAACTTCACCCTCATGCACTAATCCTGGACTTGGCTAGTCCACTGGTATCTACTCTTTGCAAATACTGAAGCAAAATAAGTAATTTAGGAATTTAACTATTTCTCCGTCAAAGGTTTGTAGTTGGCCAGTTTTGGATTCTTTAGAGGTCCAATGCTAGGCTATCTGTATATGTACTACATTGCATAATATAACCTCAAGCCAGTACAAAGAGACTAAGTGACTGAGTTGCTATGAACTTTGTTTGAATAATAAAGAAATTAACCCTACAATTGCCTATTGTGTTCTAAAATTAATACAATTAAAAAGATGCACCATTTGTTCTCATTACTCTATTTGATGACAAAGGTATAGAACATCCTGTGTCCTAACACTTAAAGAGCGGGGCCCGACTTAAGTCCATATCCAAAAAGCAGCAAGTTAGGAGCATTATTAAGGCTGTTAAAGGGTTAAAATCGAGTGCAAATGGCCGGGAGCGCAGCAGGTCACACGGCCGACACCCAGGGCTTACCACCGCCCACTAACTCACCCTCCCTGTGTTCTCGAGAGGCCGGCAGTGTAGCCAGTAGTGAGCGTAGCTGGGGGAAAATATACCACTATACGCTAAACTCCCATGTTACTGGTACCACTGTATGAGAACCACGAGTGCTACGTAGCTCGTTCTGGTCTCATTTTGAAGCTTTTAGCGCCTAGTTTTTTGCTGAATACATTTCTTTTCATGCAGATACTTGATTATCATTCAGGAGGGCCTGAATATGCCCAAATTATCCCAAAACCCCCCACTAGACAAGGGCTAATACAGTAAGAAAGTCATGCCGCCTCAAAAGAATTACACAACTATTGAAAAAAAAAAAAAAAAAAAAAAAAAACAATTTTTGTCTCTGATTTTGAGGTTGCAATATTTTTAAATATTATTTTGTATTCAGGCCAAGATCCCATTTGTCATTAACGCTGATCATAATTAACTTAGGTTTCTTGGTGAATTTAAAGATGAAAATCAGAGGACTGACCAGATGGAGTTTGCTTTTGCAAGATTATCTGTAAGGTACATGATAATGTAGCCATGTAAGTAGGTGAATGAGGACCAGGTGCATAGGTGTGAGTAGGTAGATATAGTTCTTGGTTGATTGTAGACTGGTAGACTGGTGTATTTCTCTTCTTCTATTTTATTCTAGTAGTAATATGGTGCTACCCTAATTACCATAAATACATAGGTAATGGGATCAAATAAATACGTAGTTAACCAGCCAACTTATACTTTATTAAGGATTGCAGGAACAGTGTCTAATTACAGGAACTTTAAATGCTTGCAGGAACAATAAGGGTTTTTTAAGTACAGAATGTAGTTGAATAATAATCTATTTTGAAGTAGTATTAAAGAGTATTCCCTCTATAGGGAGAAATATCTCCACCAGTGTTAACAACTCCCAGCCTTGTGTCTAAGTGTAAGTTAAATTTCCAATACACTCCAAACCTCACGTTAACTTCCGGTCAAACCAACTCCTAATGATAACAAACAGGACACAACTCAACAGTTGACACAGCTCTGAACTCAATAAAAGGTAGCAATCATAAACATGAAGGCATAGAGTGGTGTACAGTCGCTCCCAATAATCTTGTACATTACTAAATCAATGCAAGTATATTACCCTACAACTATATGAGAGTAGTATTAACTTTTTCTATACTGTATATAATCCCAAGAATAACATGTAATATATCCATTATATATGCAACATGTTGTGGGCGGGTAAAATGTTGCTGCAGGTTTAATAGATTTATATTAATAATTTCTGTTTTTGTAGGAAAATATTATTTTAAGCATATTTAAGCATTGCATCAGTAACCTGGCATATTTAATTATTTTCAAAATGTATATATTTTGGAAAGATTTTCTCCTTGTTATAATATTATTATGTTATAATGTATTTTTATGCGTCCTGTATTTTTTTCTGTATTTGTTTAGCTATAGTTCATATATTTTCAGTTTTGTCGTTTTGCATACCAGCTTTTTTAACCTAGCTTTTTGGATTGTTGACGTCAGTTTTAATCTTAATGACAACCTTTGTTCTGTCTCTCTCTCTCCACTTCGTAAACACTACATATTTGTCTCTTTGTTTACCTCTATTTTCTCCCTCGGGTACCCTACTGTCCTGCAGTTCAGGGACTGAAGGGTGAAGCAAGAATTTTGCAAGGGCAACTGAGGAGTCGAACTGCTCTATCTGCCCCACTGCTCCACTGTGTTATTGCCTCCCCCCACATATATAATTATACAGGGTCCAGGAGGAAAGGGAATAACTTTGGGAAATGGTTTAAAACAAAATATTCTAAGCCTAAAATGTTCTATAAGAAATATTCCAAATATCAACCAGTAAAGAGATATTGCTTGTTGAAAATGGCATTTTCTTAAGTAATTCACCCATAAGGGTGGCCTAGCTGCCCTAGTACCTACCACACCTCCATCTAACTGCAATTATTCTACCATGTTATTGTAAGGATATTATAATTCGATTAAGTTGCAAAATTATTATTAGCTCACTTTGGACCAGTTGGAAACTATCTGAAATGGAAGGCTCCATTACAGTTAGGCGGGGGAGGACACTACATAAAACCTTCAATATCTTTTTAACGGTTGAGGTTTGGACTTTTTGTTATAGAATATTTTAGGCTTAGAATACCTTGTTTTATCATTTCTCAAAGTTATGCCCTTTCCTCCTGGGACACCCTGTATATATATATATATATATATATATATATATATAGAGAGAGAGAGAGAGAGAGAGAGAGAGAGAGAGAGAGAGAGAGAGAGAGAGAGAGAGAGAGAGAGAGAGAATGAGAGAAGGGTTAGTTAGAGAGAGGGTGGAATATTCTGCGGTGATTGAGATACCTTCCAAAAACTAAGGGCCATTTTTGCAGTCAGATATTTTCGGAAATGCTCCGACAACTATATTAGGGCGTCCTTTATATCACTATTATTAACCCCTTGAGGATTGTGACGCTTTTTGACAGTCAAGACTAGCAACCATTGGATGATTTTAGTTAGCTTGGGAAGGATATGTGGGAATCAAAAGGGTAAATACTCAAATGTATCTCTGATTTCCACATAGGCCTACCTTTCCTTATAATAAGTATGAATGAAATCGTTAAATAAAAGCCAGAAAACAGGAACAATGCATAATTGTATCCTGAGAGAGTTATAACATTATTCATAACGGGATTTTATTACTAATACCTCTACTTTAAACTTTGATCTTTGATCTTTTTAAACTGATGATGATAATTGCATTTGTGCATAATTGTAATCTACCGAATTTATGAATATACGTAATTTGAGATACATTTCTGTAATCACAAAGACGAAAATATGATTGACATTATCCTATTCTTTCAACACCATCATCATAATTTTCCTCTTTTTTTTTCTACTTTTATGCAGGTGAGATGTATAAATTCGCATATATTAAAGTACAGCCTGTAATTTGATGGACACCTTTTACATACACAGATAAGCTTCATTTTTACTATGCACGGCATATACCGATATAAATAGGGTGGAATAAGTATTTGTGATGTGCCAATATTATTAAGGATAATAGTGGATGAACTTGACTGGGAAGTAGGAACAAATGTGATATACACGATATGGTTTATGTATACAATCGAGATCATACACAATCAATGGACTATTACAATCATAATACAAAGAAACAAAGATAACACATACATAAACAACATAGTGTTGGTTTAGTAGGTGGCTGGAGTGTTGTTTAATACGTCGGGGAGGGGCCAGGAAACACTGGGACTGGTCGAGGTTGTGGCGACTCTCTGCGTCAGCTACTATTGCAGGGACCACTGTTACTTCAGGAACAAGTGGTGGGTGGCGGGAACACATGGACAGGGGTGTTGGTTGAGGTCGTGGCGATTCTCGGCGTCAGCTACTACTGCAATAATTACTGATATTTCAGAACAAGTGGTGGGGTCAGTAACAAGGGACAGGGGTGGTGGTCGAGGTCGTGGCGATTCTTGGCTTCAGCTACTATTGCAGGAATTACTGATACTTCAGGAACAATGGCGGCCACTACCAGAGCTCAGACTCAGACTCGGTGCCCGACACTGGTGTACCCTCTAACCAGGCTTGCAGGGCTCATCATTCCTTCCACTCTCTGCTGAGTTGTTCAATGTAGTCTCAGATTCGTCAGGGGAGATCAACGTTTTTTTATTGCACTTAGCTCCGGACACTCCTTGGGTTGTACAGCATCTAGGGGTGGCTGCGGCAAGTGAGAAATAGGCTCATTAACGTTTTTTCAAGATAGGATGTTAGCCCTATGTCAGTCGTTCTTTTTCAGTAGATCTCTCAAGCTGCCAGTGCCGTCCATCAGGCTAAAGTGTTGCTGCTTAGGGAGGGGAGAGGGGCTAGTGCAAGTCCCAAGTGGAAAGGGTGGAGGAGAAGACTTGTGAGAAGACTTGGCTGGTCTTGGTGAATTTGAGTTTCTGGGGGCAAATCCGGGCCATATAAGGCCCAGGATCGGAGAGTCGTCCGGTGGTACCGGGATGGACCAATTGGACGGCGAGATCTAATCCCTCTCAGCGCCTTTGATCTTGAATCCGGGTTTTCCCCGAGTTGATTCTGATGAAGGAAGGGAGTATGCGTCGACTGCTTTGGCTGACCAATCAGAGGTCGCAGCTCCTTTGATATTAGATCCGAGCTTTCCTCAGATTGATCCAGGGGCAAGGTTGAGGGCTTCCAATCTCAGTTTCATGAGGGGTGGGATGATGGGTACGGGCATTGGGATACAGATTCTCCCGTAGAAACCTCGTCAGCATGTCAATCACTTTTGAGTTTGGGGGAACGAGATTCGTCGACCATATCCTTCGGTGTTGGGTGTCCTGGGCCTGCGTGTTTTGCTCGTTGATCCGTGGGTGCTGTTCATCCTGGATCTAGGTATTTTTGATGACTCCCTCATTAATTTGATTGGTTTAGGTATGGTTTGATAGAATAATATTTATTCTGAAGTACAAAATGATTTTTTTTTTTTTTTTTGCAACTTGGTCTAAAGTTACCATTACAATCTTAAATAATATGGGCTATTTTTTAATGTAGACGGATTTAAGTAGCTTAGGAAGAACCTCTAGCAATCAGACAGTTAACATCGATGTCAAGTATCCTTTTCACTCCCACAGACACTCTCTAATATTAATAAAACAGTCGTGTAATAGCCATAGTACTATAAGAGAATGTGGCACAGTATTAACAAACCTAAATAACCAGCAAAATCATCCTAATATTTCTGGAAAACTGAAACCTGATACAAATTGAAGTCTGTAATATTGAAAACCAGTGTACGACAATTCCATTTTCTGTAATTACTGATATTATATAAATACGACGGATGGTAACATAAACCCTTTCAGCAACACTAGACGATTTGATACAGCTTAGGAAGGTTTCCTAACAATCCATATATCTAAACTAAACTATTGATTTTCACAGATACTTTCTAACATTATTAAAATAGTTTAATAAGTAACCAGAATGTAAAATAGCAAAGGTATAAAAATAGTAAATTGATAAACCCTTTTATCCCTTGTATAAGTTGGGTATCAGTACCAAAATACCTTTAAAATATGCATTATTGTGGACACCTTAATTATCTAATTCGTATCCTTTATAACTCTTAGTTTTATAGTTTCTTTTCTATGTGTTTGAACGAGACTAAAGGCAGAGCTGCCAGTAACAAGTGTACCCTCAACATTTAATGAATTACAGAGCGCCAAATTCAAGATGCGTTGGAGTCAAAATGTATCGATACACAGATCTTTATGCAGTCTAAATCATAGGAAGAGGGAAAGACAAATTGAGGGAGAGAGTTCCCAAGTTTACTTGTTGAGTGAACAAAAACGATTGGGAAAAACGGGTTTCTCTTGGGTCAGAGAATTGGACAGAATAGGGTTGAGAAAGTGCCGAAAGACGGGTACCACCTACTCTCCGTAAGGCAGGAGGTATACACTAGAAAGCTTTGAAGTACACTGATTATTGTACTAGCGCTAGAAGAGTGATAGAGATGCAACACTGGTGCGTGTAGAGAAACATTGTAGAGAACAATTATGAGGAAATGAGTTGATAAGACAAAATGCTTTTGACTATACCCTTTCAAGAAATGCGGTATGGGTTGAGCCTCCCCACACATGAAAACAATATTTGGTACATTGGCGCACGGTGCTCCAGTACAGAGCAAGAAGTTGTGTGGGGGTGAAAAACCCAAAGAGACGGTTGAGCACACCTAATTTCCGGGAAGCTGTTTGAGCAAGAGCGGTAACCACCACGGACACTGAGAGTAAATGAAGGGTTGATGTGTGTGTTGTTGAAGAGTCAGGGAAAGTCACGTGTAAGATTGTGACGGGTAGATAGATAGAGAATATGGGTCTTGGAAGCATTGAAAGCAACAAGGTTCTCTCCAATCAGCTATAGTTGATAGATCAGAAGATGGGTGTGGTATGGCCTCATCACGTGAGTTTTGAAATAACTGCATGGTGGATCGTTGTGTAAAGGTAATTGAATAGTGCAAGGTAGAGTCATTGGCATAAGAGTGGATAGGACAAGACGTACATTTGAGATCATTAATAACATTTAGGAAAAGAGCTGGATGTAGGACAGAACTCTGAGGAACACCAGAGTTGATAGTCTATAACTGTAGCTATGGAAATGTCAGAAAGGAAATTGGAGATACAAACACAGGTAGAGGGACAGAAACCGAAGGATGGTAGTTTGGAAACAAGAAATTTGTGCCAATTTATATCAAAGGCTTTGGATATGTCTAGTACAATAGAAAAGGTCTCACCGAAGTCCCAAAATGAAAATAGTTAGTCAGACAAGAAAGAAGATCACCAGTAAGGAAACCATATTGGGGATCAGAAAATAAGTTATGGAATGAAAAATGTTTAAGAAATGTTCAATTAAGAATAGAGTAGAGATCTTTAGAGATGCAAGATATTATAACAATAAGACAATTGAGAGTGGTCACCCATCTCCGGAACAGCTTGAATAAGAGCAAACTTCCAGGAATAAGGGAAGATGTTAGAGAAAAGACAGAGATAGAAGAGTTTGCCTAGGGAGGGAGTCAGCACGGAAGAACAGTTTTTGAGTACAACAGGAGGAACACAATCAGGTCCGTACACCTTTTTAGTATTTAGCCCAGAGAGAGCAGAAAGTACATCCTTAGAAGAGATTATGACATTAGGCATAAGTAAGAAAGAGGGGGGGTGGGGGGGGGGGGGGGGGGCAGAGGGAGGTTTTGCACCGGAATCATCCGAGGTAAAGTCTTTGCAAAATTTTGAGTTTAGCTTTGAGGAAAAAGTGACAGTGGTGCCGATGGAGTGGAAAAGTGGAGGGAAAGATGGGGAAGTAAATTTGTTGGAGAGTTATTTTGCTAGATGCCAGTAAGACGGGGAAGAGCTGGTGTTAGAAAGTTAGATACATTTGTTATTGATGAGAGAATTTTTTGCAAGTCGAAGAATAGAAAGAATCATACAAAATATGAGATTCTTGAGTTTAAAAGCGAGGGTACCATTTGTATGCGTCCTCCTCATTGTGAATGACAGTAGAACAAGCGTGAGTAAACCAATTTTTAATTTTTTGCATTAAACTAAGAGAAAGAAATTGGAATGTATGTCTCTGTGCCCCTGGTAAAGCATTCACCACACTCCGAGGGTCCCCAGCCACGAAAGCAAAAATCATTCCATGGGAAATCAAAGAAGTACTGCTGAAGAGCTTCCCCGTTGGCACCACCAAAATGCCACAAGCGCCGCCAGGTGGGTGGATCAGATGACCACACTGGAGAGATAGGAGAGGTGACACAGAAAAGGTTATGATCGGAGGAGCCCAACAAAGAGAAAAGAATTACAGTGTAAACAGAAGGATTAGAGGCTAGGAATGAGTCAATAATCTTGGGCCCTTCTCCAAGGTGGTCAGGGATACAAGTAGAGTGCTGAACTAACTGCTCTAGATAATTTAGGATAAAAAAAATGTAAGTTTATTCACCCATTTCTCTGTTCTCGCTCTCACTCTCTCGATCACTACCCTACTGTACACCTTCCCTACTACGCTTAGCAGACATATCCCCCGTTAGTTACCACACACTCCTCTTTCCCCTTATACAGGGGGGCTATTATGCCTGTCTTCCAGTCATCAGGCGCACTTACGTTCTCTCATGCTAGTTTACACATTTTCTATACTCACTCAATCACTATCTCACCACCATACCTCAGCATTTCCCCACACACTCCATCTATTCCTGATGCTTTCCCCATCTTTACTCTTTTCAAGGCTTAACACACTTCTAACCTCTTAATCCCCACCTCCTCCTCCGCTAGTTCGCTTCTTCTCCCTCCCATACCCCATTCAACTATGTTTGCTGGCGTTTCATTCCTTAGGTTCAACAATTCGTTGAAGTGTTCCCTCCATCTCTCGACTCTGTCTTGCTTCTCGGCTAACACTCGTCCATTCTTATATTTCACACCCTTATTACTTTACTTGCTACCCTCCTTAACTGTCTTGATCTTTTTGCAGAACAGTTTCTAACACTCCTACCATTCTACACATAAATTCCTTCCTAATTCCTCATCTACCCTTCTCTTACTTTCCTTCACTACTCTCTATTTCTCCAAGTACCTGTCCCTTTTCTGTCTCTCCAAATCTTCATTCACTCATTATTTTCTAAATAATTACGTCACTTAAATTGACCATGAGTTTAGTTTCCGATACCAGTGCAAAAGATCCCAAATATGTTGCCTGAATATTGTTGACCATAAATATTTGTCGATGAATACTCTGTCATGTGATATCCCTTAAGGAGGGGGGGGGGGGGGTTTACCCCTTTCTCCCTCATACTTATCCCCTTTAGTTTTAAGATTTTAAGACATTCGCCCCATTAGTTTGGCGATTTTAAGAGTTTTCGTGCCATTGTGGCATTCGGTCGGGGGAAAATTTTACCGAAAAATGCACAAAGTTATCTAGGTGGGTTTTGCGAGTATTTTAAAAGGTTTGGTGGAGGTCTAGGGAGGAAAAAATACTACTAATAATATTATATATATATATATATATATATATATATACTGTATATATATATCCAAATAATGAAAATAAGGCTCGCGATCGCTGGCCAGGAAAAATAGACACCTAAATGACATGAAGGGCCTTATTGATAAAACTATACTCTGAAAAGTAGACAGAATGAAAATAAACACCATGTGAGGAAGAGCACTTTATTGACAACGTTTCGCATATATCAATTAATTGGCCTAATGAAGCTATATGCGAAACGTTGTCAATAAAGTGCTCCTCCTCACATGGTGTTTATTTTCAAAGGTCTTATTAATAACACAGAAATAACTTTTGTGTATATATTTTAGCTACCATGAATCGATCTGATGTTGGTTACGAAGGATCCGTGACAGTTAATTGAGATATATTTACCGTGAATGAGTGTCATGGGTCCTACCAGAGTTAATTAAAAAAGAAAAAAAAAAAAAAAAAAAAAGGACGAGGATGATACTATTGGAATCCCACTGTTGAAACTATACATTTTACATTAGGTAAACATATTCAAACTAATTTTACATTAGGTAAACATATTCAAACTAATTTTACATTAGGTAAACATATTCAAACTAATTTTACATTAGGTAAACATATTCAAACTAATTTTACATTAGGTAAACATATTCAAACTAATTTTACATTAGGTAAACATATTCAAACTAATTTTACATTAGGTAAACATATTCAAACTAATTTTACATTAGGTAAACATATTCAAACTAATTTTACATTAGGTAACATATTCAAACTAATTTTACATTAGGTAAACATATTCAAACTAATTTTACATTAGGTAAACATATTCAAACTAATTTTACATTAGGTAAACATATTCAAACTAATTTTACATTAGGTAAACATATTCAAACTAATTTTACATTAGGTAAACATATTCAAACTAATTTTACATTAGGTAAACATATTCAAACTAATTTTACATTAGGTAAACATATTCAAACTAATTTTGCACCAGTGTTGTCCATGGCCAGTAGATACATCTGTTTAGGCCTATGTTGAATCACATTTCAAGGGACTCGGAACACCCGTTCTCATTATAGAGCTATTTTTGCCTGGCATTAAGGTGAGGTTTTTAGTTTGCTCCCTAGACCTTCATCAACCATAAAATAATACCCCCAAGACCTCCCTTCGAGATAAATTTGTACATTTTTTCGGTAGAAAAATTTCCCGGCCGAAGGCCGGTTCCTCTTAAAATACAGGCTCGCTATCGCTCGCCAGGAAAAGATTGACAACGAAATGGTATGAAAGGTTTTAAAATTGACAGAAATGGGGCAAAAGGTCATAAAATTGCCAAACTAATAGGCCGAACATCTTAAAATTAAAATATCAAAACAAATATGCTAAACATGAGGGGGAAGGGGGTCCAGCAAATTACCTCTTAAGTGAAAATATCCCCTTAAAGCACCGGATCACAAAAACAATGCTGCTTTTTCACGCAAATATTAATTAGTGGTATTGGAGGACGATCCGTATCTCTAAATTGAAAGGATTAGGTCCCTCCCTCTCCCTGTCAGAGCCAATTCACCATTTCCGAGTTTCGTTCTATAAGGAAGTTGGAGCTGTAGACAACGATATTTAGCAGAATTACCATAAAAAATACGGTTGTAGTACATTTATAA
The DNA here is from genome assembly GCA_032716605.1 of Paralithodes platypus. Lineage (NCBI taxonomy): Eukaryota > Metazoa > Arthropoda > Malacostraca > Decapoda > Lithodidae > Paralithodes > Paralithodes platypus. The sequence goes on along the minus strand of CM064581.1, from coordinate 27,756,354 downwards.
ATACATAAAACCCAATTCAACATACTCTTTAGCTATCAGACATTATTATTGCATTTGTGTTTACTATCGATGTCTACAGTTCAACATACTCTTTAGCTATCAGACATTATTATTGCATTTGTGTTTACTATCGATGTCTACAGTTCAACATACTCTTTAGCTATCAGACATTATTATTGCATTTGTGTTTACTATCGATGTCTACAGTTCAACATACTCTTTAGCTATCAGACATTATTATTGCATTTGTGTTTACTATCGATGTCTACAGTTCAACATACTCTTTAGCTATCAGACATTATTATTCCATTTGTGTTTACTATCGATGTCTACAGTTCAACATACTCTTTAGCTATCAGACATTATTATTGCATTTGTGTTTACTATCGATGTCTACAGTTCTAACTTCCTTATAGCCTGAAATTTGCAAGAGGTCAATTGTCCACTTGTATAACCGGGTTGCTGTTCGTAACAAAACCGATCCCTAACACTTTTTAGTGGGCTAGTGCATTACCTCCCCCCATTAGAGGCCATTTACCCCCTGGCTTGTCCACACTCGGTTCCGGTTACTGGGATGTTTTTTATAGTCAAATTTTACCTGTGCTACATCACCTATTGTGCTACACTCTAATAAGCTGTGGAGACATAGAGACCAACCCAGGCCCCAGCTCAACGTTGAAGAAACCTCACCACAAATCAAGTAAGGCAGACACCGACATTTCAACAGACCATAGCAGAAAAATTCGTTATAACAAACTGGGCCAGCAGGCACCCCATACTCCCATCACGCTCCACTTCACAACCAAGTCCGCAGGCCAACCACCAGCACAGTGCCACCACTCTACCTACTCAACATTACCCTCAACTGTATCATCACTACCACATATATCGGTGACCCAAGTAACACAGCATGCTACCAGAACAACCAAAAAAGCAGGAAGCACTAGCAAACACATCGACAATGAAGTAACAGTAACGAACAAGAAAGACAACAAGAGTAGCCACCCACCCACGACAACACGACGCCGCTGCACAGCTGAACAACCGAACCTACAACACAACCCAACACTATCGGCGACCCAGGTAGCTCAACATGTAACCAGAACAGCTAAAAAAGTAGGTATCAGTCGGCTGTTGATGCTACTTTATTGTTGATGTTGTTGTTGTTGTTGTTGTTGTTCCCCAGGCTGTCTGGCCAAACAGCCCCAAGGTCTCGAGCAAGGCCAAGGCCATAAACGAGCGCCCCCACAAAACCCTCCCTGCTTCCCACTAACAAAGCCCGGGTGACCGAAGCCACTCCAAGGCAGGGAGCTGAGGAGGGTGCGGAAACGCCCGGGAAACCAAAACCCCACCCAAGGCCCTGTGCCCCTGAGCAATTATGAAGGGAAAGTTGAGGGGCAAGGGAAAAATGTGACGCTTTGGCTCCCAATCTGGGAGGTCAATCCACGGAAAAGACGCCATCACTTGAGATCTAGAAGATATATAAGTAAAAGGAACAGTCAGAGTAAGCTCTGCCATACCCATAGCTTACTCTGACTGTTCCTTTTACTTATATCTCCTAGATCTCAAGTGACGGCGTCCTTTCCGTGGATTGACCTCCCAGATTGGGAGCCAAAGCGTCACATTTTTCCCTTGCCCCTCAACTTTCCCTTCATAATTGCTCAGGGGCACAGGGCCTTGGGTGGGGCTTTGGTTTCCCGGGCGTTTCCGCACCCTCCTCAGCTCCCTGCCTTGGAGCGGCTTCGGTCACCCGGGCTTTGTTAGTGGTAAGCAGGGAGGGTTTTGTGGGGGCGCTCATTTATGGCCTTGGCCTTGCTCGATACCTTGGGGCTGTTCGGCCAGATAGCCTGGGGAACAACAACAACAACAACAACAACATCTACAATAAAGTAGCATCAACGGCCAAGAACAAGGACAACAACATCAAACAACAAATACAGGTAGGTGTGGGAGGGGGCCTAGGGGTAGACATAGCCACAACCAGTCTCCAACTCTCGCGCTCACACTCCAGCCGCTCAGCTGATCACCACACCGCCAGACGTACGATGAACAGTAAAAGGTAGATATGTATGGTGTGCGATATTGGATTCAACAAAAGGAGTACAACTTCACAATGTAGTAGTTTTAATGAAACAGTACACGATCGATGTACTTACGTTACTGTTATGCCCTGTTTTTCTACAGGTTTAACTTGGGTAATGTGAGTTCTAAATGACTGGGTATATAAGGCTGCATGCACAATACAAGATATGAGGAATAGAGAACACAAAGAAACACATGGTAGCAAGTTACACGATCACGTTTATTTATATACCACTGCAGAATACTCGTGCAGACAATATAATAGAATCGAACAACACTAGCATAAGTGGATCTGGATGGAGCCTAGTCTCCCACTTCCAACGTTCAGGTATTAATCTTCTGATCACTGGCTTTAATTCAACAGGTTTATATACCGAAGACCATCAATGTTACTTATAGAATCATATTCACTGTTAGATTTATTACTTGTAGCTCTGGTGCACAAGTAGTAGTTCACAGACTAGATTAGACACGCGTATTTTAGAGCACGGGAATTCTAGTAACCTCAGGGGGTACTGATCTAAGTTTTATATTCTTGTCTCAGAAATACATAGAACGCAAATCAGTGGGCGAACATTCAGATATCACTAGGGTTTCCTTCTAGGTAATAATATCTGGGTATATGGTTACGAGAGTTAGTATCGCCTGTTAAATAATGAACACTGATACGCTTAGCACTTCCTAATTGAATGGTTATATGAATTATACTGGGGCAAAGAGATAGCCACTTCGTAGAAATATTAATTAGTGAATCTCTAAACAGCACTGTAACATGTAGGCCTAGTACTGATAAAGGGAATCTTGGGTAGTATCTGATGGGTCTGGTCCTGGTTATCTTGCGTCCATGATGTTGGGGGCTAACGACTGGTTCCGCGGCCGTCCAGGTGGTCCATATGTGTGAAGTTCTCAAATACGTGGGCAGGTCCTTCTATCCAAATCTGCCACGGAGTCTGCCGGCTCTGGAATCTCAACTCCGGAACAACACAAGGGCAGAGCTAGAAGTTAACTGCAGGGTAGTGACCACTGGTTGGTGTCTAGCTTTCAACTGATTTGACTGGGGGCGGGAGCTAGATTTATAGGCTCGGTTCTGGACCCTGTAGACAGTAGGGATCTCGAGTCTTATGGACTTATTTGAGCTCTCAATAGATATGGAGACTAGGTAAGATGGTATTTACTGTTGTGGCACATGGCTATAGGAAGCCTTTATATTTTCATATAACTGAGCCTTAGTAAGAGGTACTATTTTGGCTATACTGGAAGTATTTAGGGGAGAGAGACTGGATCTACTTTGCGAGGAGGATGGGGACAGCTGTGATAGGAGCGTCTCTCTTAGATTGTTCAATCTTCATTCTATGGTATAGCTGAGGTGCTAATTTAGTGATCAGAGTATGCAAGAAAGGTAAATGGTTTATTGTGAGTTAATAGAGGTTAGTAAAGGTGTTAGTCATGCATGGTTAGTTCATTGATAGGAAGAATTCCTGTGCTACCTGGCAATGACTCAGAAGTCAAAACAGGGGCCAGGTATACCTCCGCGGGGATGGGGGTCTCCCTCCTCGGGTGGGCAAAAAGGGGGAGCTGGGCGCCCTCTCTCTGTGATAGTCGTCCGGCGGCTGTGGCTAGGGGCTTGCCATATCACCAGTGTTTGTAATAACCCTCTGTGTATGAGACAGATGTGGGTGTCCTTAATACCAAAACCGAAGGTGCCTTGGCTAGCTGGTTTTACTCGGCTGGTTGTTAATTGTAGGGTTTGCTGGATGTGGTGGAGACTGGGTTGCTAACTCTGCCACATTTATCTGGAAGTATGGCAATAGAAGTTAGTTACTGGCGAGGCGGCTAGCCTCGCACCGACGACCATTGGGTGCAGGGTTGTGAATGGGTTGTAAGAGAATAGATGGCATGCAAGGGGCTAGTAAAGTTCTAATGTTGTTCTGGCCTACTAAGTGAAGGTAGGCTGGATAGGAGTATATATATAAAAGGTTGGAGAGCGTTAGCAACGGACAATTCAAGGATCTTCAAGAGGTATGAGAGAGAGGCTAGGTCGGACAACAGTAGAGAAGCACGGGGTCTTATAATGAGAGGGGAGGAGTGCAGGGGGGCTATAGGGGAATTTGACCCTAAGGTCTCTGGGCGTGGGGGTGGCATTAGGCTGCAGTTGATATGGGAGTTTGAAAAGGCAGTAGAATACGTTAGCCAAATGCTACCGGGGAATGCAACTATGGGGTGGTATATGCGTCTGGAAAAGATAGAGTTATGTGATCAGTCCGAGGGGTTATGGATACTATTAGTTGGCCCTGGGAACTGCGTTTTCTATGAAATATATATATACCAACAACAGCGGCAGTTCGTAGGGGTACTTAGTTATTGTTTCGGGGGTACTTATGACAGATACTGGTAACAAGGTTATCTTATACAATCTCTGGTTAGGGTAAGAGGTGTATGACACAAAATAAATTGGCGTAGTGTGGACTGTGGATACGAAGGAGGCAAGGGGAAGACGTATGACAATTGTGGAAAAGTAAATGGAAAAAGGTGAACACAATGGCGGATAAAAATACTTAACCTAAGGATTGAATACATAGATTTATGGGGCGATGGGTCTTCAGAAGCTTAGTCTGGCAAGACAAGATGTTAGGGAATGTTAATATTAATACTTAAACTAAGGACTGCATACATCGATGAACGACGACATTATAGTCGTCGTCCTAATAAGGTGATGAAACCTGGTTGATCTGTACTTGGCACAATACGACACAAGGACAGTGCCGCTATGTCGTATCAATACTGGTGGCAGTTAATATTATAGAGACACTTAGTTACTAGAGGAACAATGTAAGGGGGCGACTGAGCACGGGTTACATATATCTATACTCGTCATGGGAAATGATATACAAGGTCTAGGGACAGGCGTGGGTGTTTTAACTTCTAAGATATATAACATCTACTTCTCGGATGTAAGAACATACATAGATATAATTATGGCTGTCTGATGTGTTGGCATTGGCTCAACTTCGGGACAGGGCATGGGTGTTTTAATATGAATGTATATTCCTGTTCATCATCTTTGTAGTTAGGAGTGTAGGACACGAGGGGGTAGTGTACATGAGGTGTGGAAAAATGGTCAGTTTAGAAGGAGTATCTAGGTGCGGCCTGGAGCTGCTTAGCCCTGCGGGCTTGGGCCTGTCTGAATTGGCTGGCTCGGTCAGCTGGTCCTTTCGTTCTGTGGACCTTTCCTTTGGGTGTTTCTGTGTGGTGTTCGTTCGTGGCTTCTGTGGTGGGCTTCTCGTTCTGGGGCATTTTACTTCCCTCTCCTTCATTATAGGCTCGTCCTCGAGCCTCAAGGGTGAAGTAAAAAGAAGCATAGTCATGGTGGGAAGGTAGATGTTTGTCGTGGGACTTGAGTCGCTTGACGATGTTTTATTTTGAGGGGAAGAACGTTTTACAGGTGAAGGTAAAGTGTTTAACAATGTATAGAACAAATTTAAAAGATAGTCAGAAAGTGTAGGTTAACAAGAAAAGTAGTATGACTAAGGGAAAAATATAATATATATAGTATATGGAAAACATGTAAATTTAAGAAAGAACAGATAATTAAGAACACAGGAAAATTAAGAAGAGGTAAAGTGTTTAACAATGTATAAAGCAAATTTAAAAGATAGTCAGAAAAGTGTAGGTTAACAAGAAAAGTAGTATGACTAAGGACAAAAAATATAATAAATATAGTATATGGAAAACATGTAAATATTGAAGAGAGAACAGGGGACTGATTTTATTTTCGGGAGAGACATGGATGGGATTTCGAGGAGTGGTTGAAGTTGAGAGGTTGATTATGTTGTTTGGGGCGAGAGAGAGAGTATTTTGGGGTTTAGCCAAGGTGGAAAACGTGTTGTGGTTGGATTGGGATGGGAGTGGTATTTTGTCGAGCGGGATCTTTGGGGGTGGAATTTGGGGCGGGTGGGGTAACGGTGAAGAGGGGGGTAAGATAGGGGGGAAAAAGGAGGTAGGGTTTATGTACGGGGGTGATTGTTCGTTCTGAATGTGGTCGTGAGAGGTTAGGCTGGCAGGGTGGGAATTGGTGGAGGTTGAAAGTTTAGCTGGGCTCATGATGGTGGGGGACCGACTGGTGAGCAGGTGTTCGGTACGCATGAGGGGGGGGTAATCACTTTGGTGGGGGTCACGCGTGAGGGGGGGATTAACGGCGCGTGTGGGAGGATCAGAGTGGTGGGGTGTGTCGGTGGCAATGACGGTTTGTTTAGAGGTTATATGGGATTGGTGGGTTTGTCTGTCATGAGGGGGTGAGTCAAGTGTGGGGTTTTGAAGTTTATTAGGGGTGTGAATTGTGGGGGGGGTGGAAGGGAGCTACTGACGGAAAACTGTCACAAGGGAAATTTTGTTGTTTGTGGAATAGCTGAACATTTCTGGGGAATGGGGAAAACATGTTTTGGTAGGCCTACATAGGTAGGCATAGCTAGAATACGGGGCTTGTTGGGGGGGCTGCGGAGGGTTGGTGGGGGAAGAGTTAGGTTTAGAACAGGGGTTATTGGTAGAGGACTGATGTATTGATTTGGGGTTGTTAACAGGACGAATTTGGGGAATTTTCTTGGTGGCAGTCACGGTCTGGTTAGAGGTTATCTGGGACTGGTGAGTTTGTTTGACATGCATAGAACAAGGATGGGGTTGATGGGGTAACACAATTGATGGAAGATGATCGTTGGTGGATGGCTGGGCAGGGGAAAATTTAGGGATGGTCAGAGAGGATAGAGGTAAGGAAGAGTGCACTGGGGTTGGACTTTCACCTGAAGTCATTTTGGAAGGGTGCACGGAGTCTTGGATAGGGGCTGAAGGGTTGGATAGGGGATTCATCGAACTGAGTAGGCATTCTTCTCTGATGGAGAGCATATGTTCTTTGAATAAGCCATACGGGTCGAGATGGGCGGTGATGTGGGGTGGGAGGATGTTTAACCCTTATTTAGCGGCGAGCAACATAAGTCGAGTTAAATAAAGCTGGACTATGTGGCGGCGCTCGACATAACTCGAGTGGCAATTTCAGCACGTAATGTGGCTGAGAGAGAGAGACAAGTGGTGGCAGGAGACTAGCGAGCGTATGACTGCTCCAGACCACCGCGGCGAACCTACTGACACAAATCTCAGCTCCCTCCTCCCTCTCTCACTCGCTACATACTCAATTATGTACTGAAAGTACCGAATTACCTGCTTTTTGCACTCGCGTTGCACGGTTATTGCAAGAAAACTATCCATCATACAAGGATCGTTATGGTGTCATTCGAAAGCTCTGTTTATGCCCTTTCAGGGATAGGTACTTGTTTTACGTTCTGGGTCTTATTTAGGCATGAAAATGATCACGTAAACAGCCCTATTTTGGCTAAAAACACCCCGCTGTGCGGTACACTTAAATAAACCGCATAGGCCGCTCGTAAGGTGTTAATAATGCAGTGAATAAGAGTTCATTTTGTTGATCGAAATCTTCATAGCTATACGTGGTCCTCACGTATCTGTAGAGTTGGATGAGGGTCACATTTATATCCCCTTCATACTTGATCTCGTCGACTTTTATTATTTTGGGGGCGACGGGGGAACCCAAAAGTGGATCTAAGGTCCGGATCACGAAGGATCGAAACTGGTTCCAGGTAAGCTCTGGCGTACACTGTTTCACAGTTTGGCAAATAAATTCTTTCCAGGTAAGCTGATCAACAATTTGGGAAACGGCTTCTCCCAACTGTATAATGTGCGAACTGCAACGGCAATTTTTTCGCGGTCATTTTGAAGTACCACATCGTACACTGGCTTTATTATGTCTAAGTAAGTGGCGATATCATACGTGTTTACATCATACATGGGAATGTGTGTGAGTGGCTGAAAATTTCGCGATGTTGCCATGCTGCTACTGTTCCAAACTTGCAGTGTAATGCAACCTTTTATCCGAATCAAGAACCACCGCTGCCGCCAATGTTATGCCCTGTTTTTCTACAGGTTTAACTTGGGTAATGTGAGTTCTAAATGACTGGGTATATAAGGCTGCATGCACAATACAAGATATGAGGAATAGAGAACACAAAGAAACACATGGTAGCAAGTTACACGATCACGTTTATTTATATACCACTGCAGAATACTCGTACAAGACAATATAATAGAATCGATCAACACTAGCATAAGTGGATCTGGATGGAGCCTAGTCTCCCACTTCCAACGTTCAGGTATTAATCTTCTGATCACTGGCTTTAATTCAACAGGTTTATATACCGAAGACCATCAATGTTACTTATAGAATCATATTCACTGTTAGATTTATTACTGGTAGCTCTGGTGCACAAGTAGTAGTTCACAGACTAGATTAGACACGCGTATTTTAGAGCACAGGAATTCTAGTAACCTCAGGGGGTCCTGATCTTAGTTTTATATTCTTGTCTCAGAAATACATAGAACGCAAATCAGTGGGCGAACATTCAGATATCACTAGGGTTTCCTTCTAGGTAATAATATCTGGGTATATGGTTGATTACGAGAGTTAGTATCGCCTGTTAAATAATGAACACTGATACGCTTAGTATTTCCTAATTGAATGGTTATATGAATTATACTGGGGCAAAGAGATAGCCACTTCGTAGAAATATTAATTAGTGAATCTCTAAACAGCACTGTAACATGTAGGCCTAGTACTGATAAAGGGAATCTTGGGTAGTATCTGATGGGTCTGGTCCTGGTTATCTTGCGTCCATGATGTTGGGGGCTAACGACTGGTTCCGCGGCCGTCCAGGTGGTCCATATGTGTGAAGTTCTCAAATACGTGGGCAGGTCCTTCTATCCAAATCTGCCACGGAGTCTGCCGGCTCTGGAATCTCAACTCCGGAACAACACAAGGGCAGAGCTAGAAGTTAACTGCAGGGTAGTGACCACTGGTTGGTGTCTAGCTTTCAACTGATTTGACTGGGGGCGGGAGCTAGATTTATAGGCTCGGTTCTGGACCCTGTAGACAGTAGGGATCTCGAGTCTTATGGACTTATTTGAGCTCTCAATAGATATGGAGACTAGGTAAGATGGTATTTACTGTTGTGGCACATGGCTATAGGAAGCCTTTATATTTTCATATAACTGAGCCTTAGTAAGAGGTACTATTTTGGCTATACTGGAAGTATTTAGGGGAGAGAGACTGGATCTACTTTGCGAGGAGGATGGGGACAGCTGTGATAGGAGCGTCTCTCTTAGATTGTTCAATCTTCATTCTATGGTATAGCTGAGGTGCTAATTTAGTGATCAGAGTATGCAAGAAAGGTAAATGGTTTATTGTGAGTTAATAGAGGTTAGTAAAGGTGTTAGTCATGCATGGTTAGTTCATTGATAGGAAGAATTCCTGTGCTACCTGGCAATGACTCAGAAGTCAAAACAGGGGCCAGGTATACCTCCGCGGGGGTGGGGGTCTCCCTCCTCGGGTGGGCAAAAAGGGGGAGCTGGGCGCCCTCTCTCTGTGATAGTCGTCCGGCGGCTGTGGCTAGGGGCTTGCCATATCACCAGTGTTTGTAATAACCCTCTGTGTATGAGACAGATGTGGGTGTCCTTAATACCAAAACCGAAGGTGCCTTGGCTAGCTGGTTTTACTCGGCTGGTTGTTAATTGTAGGGTTTGCTGGATGTGGTGGAGACTGGGTTGCTAACTCTGCCACATTTATCTGGAAGTATGGCAATAGAAGTTAGTTACTGGCGAGGCGGCTAGCCTCGCACCGACGACCATTGGGTGCAGGGTTGTGAATGGGTTGTAAGAGAATAGATGGCATGCAAGGGGCTAGTAAAGTTCTAATGTTGTTCTGGCCTACTAAGTGAAGGTAGGCTGGATAGGAGTATATATATAAAAGGTTGGAGAGCGTTAGCAACGGACAATTCAAGGATCTTCAAGAGGTATGAGAGAGAGGCTAGGTCGGACAACAGTAGAGAAGCACGGGGTCTTATAATGAGAGGGGAGGAGTGCAGGGGGGCTTTAGGGGAATTTGACCCTAAGGTCTCTGGGCGTGGGGGTGGCATTAGGCTGCAGTTGATATGGGAGTTTGAAAAGGCAGTAGAATACGTTAGCCAAATGCTACCGGGGAATGCAACTATGGGGTGGTATATGAGTCTGGAAAAGATAGAGTTATGTGATCAGTCCGATGGGTTATGGATACTATTAGTTGGCCCTGGGAACTGCGTTTTCTATGAAATATATATATACCAACAACAGCGGCAGTTCGTAGGGGTACTTAGTTATTGTTTCGGGGGTACTTATGACAGATACTGGTAACAAGGTTATCTTATACAATCTCTGGTTAGGGTAAGAGGTGTATGACACGAAGTAAATTGGCATAGTGTGGACTGTGGATACGAAGGAGGCAAGGGGAAGACGTATGACAATTGTGGTAAAGTAAATTGAAAAAGGTGAACACAATGGCGGATAAAAATACTTAACCTAAGGATTGAATACATAGATTTATGGGGCGATGGGTCTTCAGAAGCTTAGTCTGGCAAGACAAGATGTTAGGGAATGTTAATATTAATACTTAAACTAAGGACTGCATACATCGATGAACGACGACATTATAGTCGTCGTCCTAATAAGGTGATGAAACCTGGTTGATCTGTACTTGGCACAATACGACACAAGGACAGTGCCGCTATGTCGTATCAAGACTGGTGGCAGTTAATATTATAGAGACACTTAGTTACTAGAGGAACAATGTAAGGGGGCGACTGAGCACGGGTTACATATATCTATACTCGTCATGGGAAATGATATACAAGGTCTAGGGACAGGCGTGGGTGTTTTAACTTCTAAGATATATAACATCTACTTCTCGGATGTAAGAACATACATAGATATAATTATGGCTGTCTGATGTGTTGGCATTGGCTCAACGTCGGGACAGGGCATGGGTGTTTTTAATATGAATGTATATTTCTGTTCATCATCTTTGTAGTTAGGAGTGTAGGACACGAGGGGGTAGTGTACATGAGGTGTAGAAAAATGGTCAGTTTAGAAGGGGTATCTAGGTGCGGCCTGGAGCTGCTTAGCCCTGCGGGCTTGGGCCTGTCTGAATTGGCTGGCTCGGTCAGCTGGTCCTTTCGTTCTGTGGACCTTTCCTTTGGGTGTTTCTGTGTGGTGTTCGTTCGTGGCTTCTGTGGTGGGCTTCTCGTTCTGGGGCATTTTAGTTACTAGCAGAAAAGAAGTGGAATGCGATAAATGTAGGGAATTAGCTATTAAAGGTCCTAAAATAATTTGTGAAATATGTGAATCACTCATAACACGAAAACAAAGGATCCTAAACTGTGTTAAGTGTAATACTGTAGCTCACATGAAGTGCATCTCTAAGAAGACCAACAGTGAAGAACGTGAATTCTTATGCAATAAGTGTGCCTTGCATTCATTACCGAATGTTAATGTAAATGAACCAAGTATTAACAACTGTTTTCACTAATGAAAATTTGGCACAGTTTCCAGAAGTCCGTAAGGTATACAGCGATAGTATAGATAATAGGTTAAGTACGGTTACTATAAGTAGAAATGATGTGCTTTAGGAAATTGACAGACTGAAACCTCATAAATCGCCTGGTCCTGATGAGGTATATGCTAGAGTATTAAAAGAATGTAGGGATGAGTTAAGTTACCCATTAACATTTCTATTTAACAAGTCATTAGAAACAGGTATAGTTCCAGAAGCTTGGAAGCTTGCAAATGTAGTTCCGATCTTCAAAAAAGGTGATAAATCAATAGCATCCAATTACCGTCCCATTAGTCTCACTTCAATCATAGGAAAGCTACTAGAGTCAATTATTGCTAGGAAAATGAGAAACCACTTAGACACATTTAACTTAATCAATTCTTCTCAGCATGGATTCACTCAGGGACGGTCTTGCCTTACTAATTTGCTTAGTTTTTCTCAGAGGTATATGAAGCAGTAGATAATGACAAGTCATATGATATTATATATTTAGATTTCAGTAAAGCTTTCGACAGAGTCCCTCATGAGAGATTGATGAGAAAGGTTGAGGCACATGGAATAGGTGGGGCGTTGTTAGGATGGATTAGGTCATGGCTAATTGGTAGGAAGCAGAGAGTCAGCATAAATGGTACCAAGTCAGAATGGGGAGCAGTCAAAAGTGGTGTCCCCCAGGGATCGGTATTAGGTCCCCTGTTGTTTCTTATATACATAAATGACCTAGATTTAGGTATAACTAGTAGGATAAGTAAATTCGCAGACGATACTAAAATAGGGAGATCAATTGATTCAGATAGCGATATAGAGTGCCTCCAAAGGGATCTAGATACCTTACATGAATGGTCAGTAAATTGGCAGATGAAGTTTAACATTGACAAATGCAAGGTATTAAAGATAGGGAAGATGCAAACAAATGTTAAATAATTATAAACTAGCTAATTTAGAATTAGAAAATTCAGACTGCGAGAAAGATCTAGGTGTGTTTGTTAGCAATGATTTGAAGCCTAGAAAACAGTGTATAAGCGTTCGTAATAAGGCAAACAGGATTCTCGGGTTCATCTCTAGGAGTGTGAGTAACAGAACTGCTGATGTTATCTTAAAACTTTACTTGTCATTAGTGAGACCCCATATGGATTATGCTGTCCAATTTTGGTGTCCTTATTACAGAATGGACATAGATTCATTGGAGAGAGTACAGCGTAGAATGACAAAAATGATCCATAATATTAGAAATCTTTCGTATGAAGAAAGATTGAAGAAATTAGGTTTACATTCGTTAGAGAGACGCAGAGTTAGAGGGGATATGATAGAGGTGTTCAAGTGGGTTAATGGGATTAACAAAGGGGACATGACAAATGTACTAAAGCTCAGTGATAGCGAAAGAACTCGTACCAATGGTTTCAAATTAGATAAATTTCGTTTCAGAAAAGATCTATCTATCTATCTATTGCCTGACGCCGTGATCCCCGAAGGGGTGGCCACGAACGAACCGCCCCCATGCACCTCTGTCCCCAGTCAGTCGACGCCCCTCCCCCCAACCAGCACCACCTTCGTTCATGTACTTCCTCACTCCATCCTTCCACCTCATATTCGGTCTACCTCTCCCCCTCTGTCCCTCCACCTCGCTCTCGTACACCCTCTTAGTCATTCTCTCGCTTTCCATACGTTCCATATGGCCGAACCATCTCAAGTTGTTCCTTTTCACACTTTCCAGCACATCTACCTCCACACCACACCTCCTTCTTACTTCCTCATTAGTCTGTCTATCCCTCCATGTAACTCCGCACGCACTCCTTAAGTAATTCATTTCCACTGCTCTCACTCTTGGTCTGAGTCTCTCAACCAACGTCCATGCTTCGCTTCCGTAAGTCAGTGTCGGGATTACCACACTGTCATGCAAGGACTTCTTCACTTCCATACTGACCACCCTATTTCTTGTTACTGCTTTTAGCGTTCCTACAACCCTCTTCCCCTGTTGTACCCTCTCCTGCACCTCTTCATCCATAGTCCCATCTTTACTCAACACACTGCCCAGATACTTAAAAGAGTTGACGATCTCCATAGCCTGACCGTTCAGCTTCACCTCACACTCTGTGACTTCACCCCTTTCGAAGACCATAACCTTGCTCTTCCCCGTATTTACCTTCAAATTCCGTTTTTCGCACACTGTTCCAAACTCATTTACCAGACCCTGCAACTCCCATTCATTATCACTCATCAGAACTGTATCATCCGCAAACAGCAGTATAGGTAGCTTCCACTCAATTCCCTCCCTTTTCAGCGATACACCAACATCCACTGCTCTTGATAGTATTTCTTTCATAACTCCATCCATATATACAGTAAACAACCACGGGGACATCACACACCCCTGTTTCAAACCAACATTCAGGTCAAAGAACTCGCTCTGCTCACTCTCCACACGTACTGCCGCCTTTGCACCCTCATACATGCTCTTCACTGCTTTCAGCAACTTGCCCTCTACTCCGTATATTCTAAGTACTTTCCACAAACCTTCTCTATCCACTCTGTCATAGGCCTTCTCCAAGTCCATAAAGGCAACATACACCTTTTGTTTCTTCTCCAGATACTTCTCCACAACACAATTCAGGGTAAAATCTGATCTACACATCCTCTTCCCTTCCTAAAACCTCCCTGCTCGTCGCCTATACATTTCTCCGTTCTCACTCTCACTCTCTCAATCACTACCCTACTGTATACCTTCCCTACTACGCTTAGAAGACATATTCCTCGGTGGTTACCACACACTCCTCTTTCCCCTTTGCCCTTATATAGGGGGACTATTATGCCAGTCTTCCAGTCATCGGGTGCACTCCCCTTCTCCCATGCTAGTTTGCACATTTTCCATACCCATTCTATCACTATCTCACCACCATACCTCAACATTTCCCCACACACTCCATCTGTTCCTGGTGCTTTCCCCAACTTCACTCTTTTCATGGCTTCCCCCACTTCTGACCTCCTGATCCCCACCTCCTCCTCCACTACTTCTCTTCTTCTCCCTCCAATACCATATCCAGCTATGTTTGCTGGCTCTTCATTCCTTTCATTTAGCAACTCACTGAAGTACTCCCTCCATCTTTCGACTCTCTCTTGCTTCTCGGCTAGCATTCTCCCATTCTTATCTTTCACACCCTTACTGTTTCCCTTGCTACCTTCCCTAACTTTCTTGACTTCTTTCCAGAACAGTTTCTTACTCTCCCTCCATTTTACACTCAGATTCCTTCCAAATTCCTCATCTACTCTTCTCTTACTTTCCTTCACTACTCTCTTCACCACCCTCTTACTCTCCACGTACCTCGCTCGTTTCTGTCTCTCGGAATCTTCATTCCCTCTACTACCCAACCACTCTCTATATGCTTTCTTCTTTTCTTCCACAGCTATTCTTACCTCTTCTGTCCACCATGCTGTACCTTTCACTCCCCTCCCTCTTCTCCTCACTCCACACACCTCCTCACATGCTGCACAGATCTCATCCTTAAACACCTTGCTCATCTCCTCCACTTCCTCCATAACTTCCACGTCGAACCCACCTAGTCGTCTTTCCACTGCTCTCCTGTACTCCTCCCTGATTTCCTCCTCCTGCAACCTCTCCACCCTCCTCACCATTCCACCCTCCTCTCGCCTCCCTCCCGCTCTCCTCACCCACTTCTTTTGTATCCTAACCTTAGCTACCACTACATAATGATCAGACAGACCCCCTCCAATACCCCTATACACCCTAGCATCCATCACAGATTTCTTCATTCGTTCATCCACACATACATAATCAATCAATGACTTTCGTTCCACCACTGTCTTATCCTTCATCGTCAACATCCGTTTCCACGTGTACCTGTGGATCATTCTGTGTCGGAAGAAGGTGTTGGCTATCCACAGCCTCCTCCCCACACATACGTCCACAAGTGCACTACCATTCCCATTCACCTCTGATGGTACCCCCCACCCTCCCACCACTCCCTCAACTTTCCTATCACCCACCTTACCATTCATATCCCCAATCAGAAATATTCTTTCGTTCTTGTCAAACTTCTCCAGGCACGCCTCCACATTCATCCAGAACTCCTCCTATAGGCAAATAAGGCAAATATAGGCAAATATTGGTTTGGTAACAGAGTTGTAGATGGGTGGAATGGACTACCAAGTGCTATAGTGGGATCTAAAACTGTAGGGAGCTTTAAGATAAAATTGGATAAGCATATGGACGAGAAGGGTTGGGTGTGAAGGGGGATCAGCCGGGTTAAGCCAATCAGCGCTCTGCAGACCCCCATAATCCTGCGTTAATCTCTAACCGTTTTGGTAAGATGATCCTCAGGGTATTAGAGTGTGAAGCCTATAATTGGGCTTTGTAATTGAATTGGGGTTGTGTGGGACAGGGATCTGCCTTGCTTAGGCCAATCGGCTTTCTGCAGACTCCCATTTTCTTATGTTCTTATGTAACTCAGAATCCAGCCAGGACACATTCAAAGATGAATACAGAGTGTTCACCAACAAAGAGCTCCATCTTATCCACATCAATAGGCGGGTGCCCGACCCCGAAAGGGGTTGAAATAGGGGAGCTATCCCCCCGCCAAAGGCGGCTTTCTAGGGCCTTTCCTAGCTGATGCTGAGAGGATTGGGTTCTAGTCATGTGGTGATGGGCTGGTCTATCAGAGTGAGAACTGAGCGATCTCTGCCATACCCATAGCTTACTCTGACTGTTCCTTTAACTTATATATTTTCTAGATCTCAAGTGACGGCGTCTTTTCCGTGGATTGACCTCCCAATCTACCAAGATTGGAAGCCAAAGCGTCACATTTTTCCCTTGCCCCTCAACTTTCTCTTCATAATTGCTGAGGGGCACAGGGCCCTGGGTGGGGCTTTGGTTTCCCGGGCGTTTCCGCACCCTCCTCAGCTCCCCGCCATGGAGTGGCTTCGGTCACCCAGGCTTTATTGTGGTCGGCAGGGGGGGTTCTGTGGGGGCACTCGGTTATGGCCTTGAAATTGCTCGGGGCCTTGGGGCTGTTCGGCCAGGCAGCTTGGGGAACAACAACAACAACAACAACGCCAGATCAATGTACCATAAATTGTCAGAAATAAACTTGTTAGCTAATGAGGCCAAAGCTTCAATAATTGCAATTACAGAAACCTGGCTGGACTCGAGTATAAACGATGGTGAAATAAACATTCAAGGTTTCAATATGGTTCGTAATGATCGCAATAGACAAGGGGGAGGAGTATGTCTGTATGTAAAAAACAACCTCACACACACAACTAGGACCGACCTCCATGTAGAAAACCACGAAGCTCTGTGGATCGACTTACATCTGCCGAGGACAAGACCCATCACAATTGGGGTGTGCTATACGCCACCAGACGGCACAAAATTCTTGACCAGATTTGAACGAACTTTGTCATTACTAGACCCCCGGAATGAATCCATTATACTAGGGGATTTTAACGTTACAAACAACGAAATAATAGGCTTGTACGAGAATATAGGCACATACTGACAATGCACAATCACAAACAACTCATCACAACCCCCACAGGTATCTCTGAGAACACTGCTACAATATTAGACCATATAAATTGTAACAGAAAGGACAAAATATCACAATCAGGGGTTATACAGACTGGGATAAGTGATCACTTCGTCACATATTGCACACGGAAAACCACAAAAATTACCCTAGAGAATCACAAGGTCATCAAAACAAGGTCACTCAGAAACTACAACAAAGAAACATTTCTGGACATTTTATGGAATACAGACTGGTCTCCAGTGTTTGGAAATACAAACGTTAATGACGCATGGGTTGGCTTCAGAACCATCATCACAAACATCCTAGACGAAATAGCTCCTCTGAAAGACATACGAATTAAAGCAAGGTCAGACCCATGGATCAACAATGGCATACTACACCATCTAGAACATAGACAATCTGTTAAAAAGGCTAGTGAAACATAGACAGGATCAAGGTGTGAAACATGAGTTCAACAGGGCTAGGGATAAAATAAGTAGGAAAATCAAATCAGCGAAATCTAATTATTTCCACAGTAAGGCAGAGGAATATCAGAATAACCCCAAAAAACTATGAAGGCACTTAAAAACAACAGGCTACAGCAACAAGGCAAGGGATTCGTCTAACACTAATATTGCTCTCAACATTAATGATCAGGTTTGCCACGATAAACGACAAATTTCAACCTACTTCAACTCCTTCTTCACCTCCATAGCAAACACACTTGCACAGAACCTACCGCAACCTCTCAATAAATACACGACAACAACGGCCACCTTTCGAAATTTCTACATGGATAAAGGCATACACCCAACCACATTTGGATTGCAAAATGTTACACCAAAATACACATTTGACGAGCTCTCTAACCTAAATGTACATTTAAGCACAGGACCAGACAAAATTCCTGCCAAATTTCTACGAGATGGAGCCATTAGTATAGCAGGTCCCCTAACCAACATCATCAACCTGTCAATTAACACCAACACTGTACCTGCTGAACTGAAGGAAGCTATTGTAACCCCTCTATTCAAGAAAGGAAATAAACTAGATGTTGGCAACTACAGACCAGTTAGCATATTATGTATTGTATCTAAAATCCTTGAAAGAGCTGTATACACCCAAATTGAACACTACCTCAAAGAAAATTATCTATTCTATAAGTTTCAATCAGGTTTCAGATGCATGTACTCGACAGACTCCTGTCTCATCCACTTAACAGATCACATTCGTAAAGAAATGTCTAAAGGTAACTACACCGGTATGGTTCTTCTTGATCTACAAAAAAGCGTTTGATACAGTAGACCATGATATCCTCTGTAATAAACTACAAGCAATGGGCATTGGGTCAGTGAACTGCTTTAAATCTTATCTTAGTGGTAGAACACAAAGAGTCAAAATTGATGATAATATATCTGATCCTATGCCAATTAACTGTGGGGTCCCGCAGGAAAGCATCCTTGGTCCCTTACTCTTTCTCTGTTATGTGAACGACATGGAACTGAGCATCTCGTGTAAATTATTACTGTATGCTGACGACAGCGTGCTTCTGGTTTCAGGAAAAGACCCAATAAGTATTGCCGCTTCAGTTTCCAAAGAACTAGAATTGTATAGTGATTGGGTAGTGGACAATAGACTATCTCTTCACCTGGGCAAGACGGAAGCCATCTTATGTGGAACAAAACGCAAACTGAAAGACATTGAGAGCTTCTCGGTCAACTGTAATGATATTCCTATAACAACAGTGTCACAAGTTAAATATCTCGGACTAAAACTGGACTCGACTTTGTCAGGTGAAACAATTTTTGGAATCTATCCTGAGTAAGTGTAGAGCACGTATAAAATACCTGTATAGACAGGTGGGATGCTTGCCAGCGGCGACCAAAAAGACCCTTTGCCAAGCGCTTGTTCAATGTCATTTTGACTATTCTTTGTCAGCCTGGTACTCTGCATCATCTAAATCAGCACAGCACAAACTTCAGGTCACTCAAAATAAAATGGTTAGGTTCATGCTGAACCTAGGACCCAGATCGCATGTTGGCCAGGAACAACTTCAGTCACTAGGTATGCTCAATGTCTCTGACAGGGCCAAACAAATCAGGCTCACTAATCTATCTATCTATCTATTGCCTGACGCCGTGATCCCCGAAGGGGTGGACACGAACGAACCGCCCCCATGCATCTCTGTCCCCAGTCAGTCGACGCCCCTCCCCCCAACCAGCACCGCCTTCGTTCATGTAGTTCCTCACTCCATCCTTCCACCTCACTCATGCCTTCAATATATTCTATGACAGAGCTCCAGAGTATCTAAAGAGTAATTTTGTTAAAGCAAATGAGAGGAGTGGACATAATACAAGAAACAGGATGTTTAATTTTACGGTCCCGAGAATCCAAGGACAGGGTAAGCAAACATTCTTCTTCACTGCCATCAAAGACTGGAATGACCTACCCCAGTCAGTCCGTGAAAAGAGAACACTGTATTCCTTCAGACGTAGCCTGAAGGAACACCTGAACCGGACAGCTGCGAGAAGGGAGCACCAAGCTTATGTCTACTAATAAATACGACACAAGAGATAGGCAAAACAAACTGAAATTATTACTGATTACGGATTACAGATATTTACTATAGGATGTAAGGTATCTTAAAATAACCCCCTAGAGATACTTTCTCTAAAGTATCTACTTCTTTTATCCTCCCCTTTTTCCCCAGCTAACCTTATCCCACAAGGACCCCAATGGAAATACGCCTAACGGCCTTATTGGGCTATCCTTAGTTGGAATTGTGCAAGGCTGGTACATGTCATATTTGCAACATATTATGTGCTACCAACACTATAAAATGCTAACTGAATAATAATAATTATTATTATTATTATTATTATTATTATTATTATTATTATTATTATTATCTCCCAGCTGTGGATATTTTCAGCCTGTATAACCAATTTGATCTTTCTCCTCAATTAGATCATTCGTACTAATTCACCAGCTCCGCCTAATTCCACAACTGGATGGGTTTTGTGTGCTCGCCCCAGGGTTACCAAATCAAGTCTGCTAGATAGTAAAGATATGCCTAAAATCGCTAGAATAATACCACAATCTCTGGAATATATCTCTAAAATGGCTCAAATACGCTCTAATATGCCTCAAATCGCTAGTATATTGCTAGAATTTGTGCCTCTAGATGAAAAAAAAACTATCTAGAGTCGAAGTAAATATATACCTCTTAAGCTATAGGGTAAGTAGTGAATTATCAAAACTAGCTCGCCCAGTTCGACAATTTTTACCCCAGTTTCACCACTCATCCCTATTTAACTGGTCGCCCCAATTCAACTGTTCGCCCTGTTTTGACGGATTCGGCCACCCACCTCGTTTTTTTGTTTTCTCTCTATCTCTGGGTTTTATCCATTCGGTCCCATTCAGCCAACTGTTTTAAGCCATTTATCCCCATCTAGGGGTCGATTTTTTTTCCTGGCGAGCGGCAGCGAGCCAGCATATTTACCAATACATTTTTGACAGCAGGCAAAAGTTTTACATTTTTCGATAGAAAAATGTCTCGGGCGAAGCCGGATTTCTCCATAAAACGCTGACTCGCTATCGCTCGCCAGGAAGAAATCGACACCTGGATCGGGATAAACGTCTTAAAACAGTTGGCTGAATGGGACTGAATAGATACAAGCCAGAGAAAGAGAGAAAAGGAGAGAACAAAAGCAGGTCAACCCTTTAAATACAATCAACAGCTTGTCTCGTTTGACAGCTCTCCTCAATTCGACTGCTTAGTTACGATTCCACTACTTTTCTCATTTCAACCACTCACTTCAATGCAACCAACAGCCCCAACTTGACGGCCTACTATAATTCCACTGATTGGGTGGCCACGAACGAACCGCCCTCATGCACCTCTGTCCCCAGTCAGTCGACGCCTCTCCTCCCAACCAGCACCGCCTTCATCCATATACTTCTTTACTTACAAACGTTCCTGCTTAACAAGCCCCTTAAACTTCTTTCACGATATCTTCAACCTATATGACGAGAATAAAGCTGTAGATATTATATATCTTGATTTTCAAAAGTCCTTTGACAAAGTTCCCCATAAACATTTATTTATAGAATTAAAAGTGCATGTAATATAAGGTATTTTTTTAGGTGGATAGACAATTGGTTAATTGAAAGATAGCAAAGAGTAGTCACAAACGTTAAAGCATCCAAATGGACCAATATATCTAGCGGGGTACCCCAGGGATCGGTACTAAGGCCAGTTCTCTTCCTAGTTTACATTAACGGCATAACCTATACAATCTCAAAGTTTGCTGATGATACAATAATTGCAAATATCGTACTCTCAAATGAGCATGTAGAAGATATGCAACATTATCTAGATAAGTTCGTCACATTGGGATCAAATGTGCAAATATGTATTAATGCGGATAAACGTAAAGTACTCCATATCAGAAACCGAAATGAGAAAGCAAACTATTCAATGAATGGCACTCAGCTTAAGAATGTAGATAGGGATGCAGATTTGGGAGTAACAATGTCGAGTAACCTACTACCCAGTCAAAAATGTACATAAGTTAAGAAGCCAAACAAAATAATTGGCTTTATAGGCAGGTCATTTAAGCACAAATCCATAGATGTAATCCTCACTCTTCTCTCCTCAATCTTCCTTAGGCCGCCCTCTTCTGGAATATTGCGTTCAATCGTGGTGCCCTTAGTACCAAAAACATATAGACAAACTGGAACGAGTTCAACGTAGATTTACCAAAATGATACCTAGTCTAAAGAACAAACAATATGAAGAGCTCCTTAGAGAATTATATCTATTTCCTTTAGCCCAGTGCAGATTAAGAGGTGCTTTAGTATTATGCATGTGTTCAAAATCATCAAAGGCATTGGCAACATGAACTGTAATAAATACTTTACGAACGATCAATCAAATTACACATGGGGAAATGGTTACAAAATCCTTGGTAAATCTTTTAATTCTCATAAGTTTACCGGTTTCTTCTTCAATCGAGGTGTCAACTTGTGTAATGGGCTTCTTCGAGACGTTGTAGACTGCAACACCGTTGATAACTTTTTGCATCGCCTAGACAATCACCTTGCCTTAAGTCCACAACTAACTGTATTTGTAAATGAACAATTATTCTTTTCCCATTTTCCTCCAATAGGCTATATCGAGGATCACTGCATCATAAAATACATAACTAAGATATAACTCCATTTTCCCTAGATGCACGAAGGAGCACTTATATTTGTGTAATTTTAGCTTTAGCTTTTAGCTTTAGCTTGGGGACCCGCAGAGGGCTGCACACGAGCAGCATGATATGCGGGGGTTGTGCAAGGAGTTATGGGACTAATGGGAAGGATGAGGATGAGAATAAGGAGATTTTTTTTTTTGGTGATCCTAGCTTTAAAACTATCAAGAGTGTGACTGTTAACTATATGAGATGGAAGCGGATTCCACTCTTGGATGCTGCGGGGGAAAAATTAGTACCCAAATATGTCGGTGCTTGCCTGGTATGTGTGTTTTTTTCGGTTGTGGCTGCCTCTTGTGGATCGTATGATTGTAGGGTGTAAATATGTGTCATTGTCTATGTCTACTAGATTGTTTGTGATTTTGTATAGCATTTGTTGTCTATGTATTTGTCTTCTTGTTGCAAGTGTGTCTAGTTTAATGTCTTGTTTAAGCAAAGTGACCGATGTAGTGTGTCTGCAATCACGTCTGATCCATCTTGCCGCCTTCTTTTGTATGGCTTCTAATTTATTGATTATGTTGTGAGTGTGTGGATCCCAGACGGTGTCGCAGTACTCAATGTGTGGTCGAACTAGAGTATTAAAAGCTAACATTTTGATGTCTGCGTTGTACCTCCTTAGGTTCCTGCGCAGGAACCCCAGGGCTATGTTAGCTTTTGTCCTGACGCTACTCACATGTGTGCTCCACCTCATGTCTGCTGAGAGGTGGACTCCCAAATACTTATGTGTATGGATTATATCAAGGTTTGTATTATGGAGTTAATAGGTAAAGGGAACAGGTTTCTTGGGAAGGGTAAAACATATGTGGTAGCATTTGTCTGGTCTACAGGTTATCTGCCACTTGGCTTCCCAGTCTTCAAGGGATGTCAAGTCGTCTTGAAGTCGAAGGCAATCGTCCCTATCAACTATTAGTCGGTATACTAAGCTATCGTCTGCAAAAAGTCTAGTAGTAGAAGTTAAAGATAATGGAAGGTCATTGATGTATGAGAGAAAGAGAAGGGACCAAGGACGGTACCTTGGGGTACCCCCGAAGTTACAGAAACAGAAGATGAGTGGGATCCATCGAGAACAACACGTTGTTCTCGATTGGTTAGGAAAGTCTAAACCCACTGAGCCCCAGCTAGTTTATAATAAATGTACCACCAGGGACCGGCTGTTTCTGATTTTTTTGTTTTTCCAGAAACAATAGCGAATGGGTTAGGAATGAAGGAAAAACCACAAAAAACGATCAAAAAGGTCAAAAATTGGTCCTACGGAGCCCACGAAAGTCGATTTTACAAGAGTAAAAAATTTAAGGCAATAACACCCAAAATACCGGTTTTTGCGCGCTCACGCGCACGCGGTTGAACTTTGAGAGTTTTCAACCATCGGCATGGTTGCGTGGGATACTTACACAGTTCCCATACAAATCTGAGCTCTCTAGGTGCCATAGGACCGGAGTAATTGGGACCGGACCGGCCAGGACGCATGGTTCGCGTCGCTGGGGTTTAGCGTTACATACATTGTGGACGCAAACCCTGCGTCACTGGGGATCAGTGGGTTAATCCAATGAATAAGTGGTCCTCGGATTCCATAGTAATCCAGTTTAGATAACAGTCTATGGTGGGGGACTTTGTCGAAGGCTTTGGCGAAGTCTATGACTATATCACCAACTTGTTTGATCTTAGGGTCATTTAGGAACTTTGATATGTCAAGAGTCTTTACAAGTAATTGCGTCTCGCACGAGCGTTTTGGCCGAAAGCCGTGTTGTGAGTCAGTAAGTATATTTTGGTTGTTAAAATGGTCCATTATATGTCTATGGAGGATGTGTTCTAAATATTACAAGGAACTTAGGTTAAAGAAACAGGCCTATAGTTAACTGGGATGATTCTCCGGATTTAAAAATGAGGGTCACGTTTGCCAAAAGCCAGTCATGGAAAAGTTCTCCGGTACTAAGAGTCTGTGAGAATATAACCTGCAGGATAGGGGCAAGAATGGCAGCATTCGCCCTAAGTATCCTGCAGGGTATATTGTCTGGTCCAGTCGCTTTGTCAACGTCTACCTCAGATAAAAGTTTCTCGATTCCACGGGTGTGTGTAGTCAGTGGCGGTATAGTCGGGTGTGGTGATGGTGACAGTTCCGGCAAGTCTGCTTGTTCTTGTGTAAAAACTGACTGGAACTGCGAATAAGTGCATGTGCTTTATCCTGTGGGTGTGTGACCAGAGAATCGTTATTTAATAATGTTATACCATTTGAGTCTTGTTTGCGTGCTTTGAAGAAGCTGTGAAACTTTTTGTGGTTTTGTTTGTTGTCTGTGTGAAAAGTGGCAGTGTACATAGTTTCTACTTGTTTCATTTCTCTTTGTAGAGTTTTATGTGAACTCTTGTAGTATTCCCAGTGTTCTGTGTCGTTGTAACGTTTAGTTGCTTTGTATGCTTTTACCTTGTATCTGTGTAGTCTGTGCAGATGTCTATTGAACCATTTGGGTGACTGGTTACGTGTTACAGTTTTCTTGGGGATGTGCTTGTCCATTGTGTCTTGAATGTTACTAACCCAATAGTCCCCTAACATCTCCTAACCATGCCAGGGAAATTAATCCTAGGGCGGTACTTCCCTTTCCAATTTTCCCTTGGTCACTCTAAACCATTGTTGAACACTCAGAGCAGCAGTGATTTATAGCACAAGCAACCTCGAGGGGTGGCTAGACCTGTTGTTGCTTGAATTCCTTTTTACTCCTTTTTACTTCTCTCTCTCTCTCTCCTCTCCTCTCTCTCTCTCTCTCTCTCTCTCACACACACACACACACTCTCTCTCTCACATACACACACACACACACTTTCTCTCTCTCTCCCTTCACTACTTCATCTTATCCTACTTCCTCTCTCTCTGGCCACTACATTAAGGGTGATGGTGGGATGTCCAAGATTCTTCACAAATTCCACTCCCGAGCCTCCAGCCTCCAGCCGTCTATTGGCAGATATACGCCACCAGTCGTGACCTCACTTACCCTTCTTAAGCCCTTCTGTACCGGCGACGTTTCTTGCATTTGATTTCAGCTACATTTAGACGATTTTATGAAGCTTAGGGAGACTATATGGTAGCTAAAATAATTAATTGAGATAGTCCGTAGCTGTTTAATGAGTAGTCATCTTTCCCAAGTTGAACAAAATCGTCTAATAGTTGCCAGAATTAAAAAAAAAAGTACATCACCGACAGAAGTGGTTAAGAGGGCAGCAATTCCGAAATGAAGACTAGGAAGAAGAACAAATAGAACAGAGTCACTCATAGCAGTTTGTTGACTTTTATCATGAGTTTCATTCTACAAGTTTATTCACTGGTATTGATCTATGGGTATAGTATGCTGTACACCACACTTTATAGTATATATTCTAATCACTATTGTATATGAATATACCAACTATTTATATGCGGGTTGAAAACATATGAGGCCTATCTATCCCTACTTATAACTATTATTCCTTACATTATTCAATTCATTTTAAGAAAGCTCAGACTAAGAGGGGACCTAATTCAAGTGTTTAATTCAAGTGTTTAAAGCTAGTATTGGTATTGTCAATATGGATGCCAACAAAGACTTCATAATTGATCATTCATATTACACTAGAGAAAATGGCTGTAAGATTATTGGCAAAGCTTTTCACTCACATAAGGCAAAACATTTATTTTTCAACCGAGTAATAAACTTATGGAATGGACTACTTAGTTATGTCATTGAGTAGTGTTATTCAAACTGTCAAAAGTCGTCTAGTTGAATATTTCCATTAACTCCTGGTAAACTGCGTTTACAAACGAATAGCACCACTTTATTATGAGCTATCCTTTCCCTTTATTATGAGCTATCCTTCCCCTTTATTATGAGCTATCCTTTCCCTTTATTATGAGCTATCCTTTCCCTTTATTATGAGCTATCCTTCCCCTTTATTATGAGCTATCCTTCCCCTTTATTATGAGCTATCCTTTCCCTTTATTATGAGCTATCCTTCCCCTTTATTATGAGCTATCCTTTCCCTTTATTATGAGCTATCCTTCCCCTTTATTATGAGCTATCCTTTCCCTTTATTATGAGCTATCCTTTCCCTTTATTATGAGCTATCCTTTCCCTTTATTATGAGCTATCCTTTCCCTTTATTATGAGCTATCCTTCCCCTTTATTATGAGCTATCCTTCCCCTTTATTATGAGCTATCCTTTCCCTTTATTATGAGCTATCCTTCCCCTTTATTATGAGCTATCCTTTCCCTTTATTATGAGCTATCCTTCCCCTTTATTATGAGCTATCCTTTCCCTTTATTATGAGCTATCCTTCCCCTTTATTATGAGCTATCCTTCCCTTTATTATGAGCTATCCTTCCCCTTTATTATGAGCTATCCTTCCCTTTATTATGAGCTATCCTTTCCCTTTATTATGAGCTATCCTTCCCCTTTATTATGAGCTATCCTTTCCCTTTATTATGAGCTATCCTTCCCCTTTATTATGAGCTATCCTTTCCCTTTATTATGAGCTATCCTTCCCCTTTATTATGAGCTATCCTTCCCTTTATTATGAGCTATCCTTCCCCTTTATTATGAGCTATCCTTTCCCTTTATTATGAGCTATCCTTCCCCTTTATTATGAGCTATCCTTCCCCTTTATTATGAGCTATCCTTCCCCTTTATTATGAGCTATCCTTTCCCTTTATTATGAGCTATCCTTTCCCTTTATTATGAGCTATCCTTTCCCTTTATTATGAGCTATCCTTCCCCTTTATTATGAGCTATCCTTTCCCTTTATTATGAGCTATCCTTCCCCTTTATTATGAGCTATCCTTCCCCTTTATTATGAGCTATCCTTTCCCTTTATTATGAGCTATCCTTCCCCTTTATTATGAGCTATCCTTTCCCTTTATTATGAGCTATCCTTTCCCTTTATTATGAGCTATCCTTTCCCTTTTCACATAGGCTAGGTAGTTTAGTTACAAGCAGCCTCGTAGGTATTAATATACATGTTGTTGCTTGTTTTCCTTGTTTTGCTTTGAAGATAAATTATCCTTATATGATCATACAACTAATGAACAATTTTAACTATCAAAGGTCAGAACAATTAGCCTATACCTTACCTAATCTAAGTTAACACAATAGCTTACCCATCATAAGTTAGAGCTATTATATATTAATTATATCATTCATAATATTTACGTTTAACCCAGAATTCTGTCCATCACTAACACATATATCATATCATACTTGATAATCTCGTCAACCAAGACCGTTAACCCTTTCTGTACCGGAGACGTCTTTTATATTTTATTTCAGCTACATTTAGACGATTTTATGAAGCTTAGGAAGGATATATGGTACCTAAAAGGATTAATTGAAATAGTCTGTAGCCTTTTAATGAGTAGACGTTCTTTCCAAGCTGTACAAAGTCGTCTAATAGTTGCCAGAATATAAAGAAAGATACATCACCGGTACATAATGGGTTAACTATCATCAATCAAGATTGAGGGGAGGTAAGATAGATCTATGTATTTATTTATAACGATTTTTCTAGTTTCCTTCCTAGACCTCCATGAAGTCTAGAAACATAACCCCGAAACCCTCTTTCGAGATAAATTGCTTTTGTTTTGTTTTTTCAGTAGACAAGTGCATTGGCCGACGGCCGGTTTATCCTAAATCGCAGGCTCGCCAGGAAACAAATCGACATCTAAATGGCACGAAAGGTCTTAAAATCTCCAAAGTAATGTGACGAATATCTTAAAATATCAAAAGTAATGGGGCTAGGCATGAGGGAGAAGGGGGTCCAGAAAACTCCCCCCTAAACACATCTCTCATATTCTTATAAACCTAATCCACAATCTTGACCATTACGATTGCCATACATTAAACCTTACCCGATCTAAGAGGTATATACAGTAGTAGACTCGAACCCTATATACCTACCATGAGTCACAGCTGGCATACCTTGCTTGATCTAAGAGGTATATACAGTAGTAGACTCGAACCCTGTATACCTACCATGAGTCACAGCTGGCATACCTTGCTTGATCTAAGAGGTATATACAGTAGTAGACTCGAACCCTATATACCTACCATGAGTCACAGCTGGCATACCTTGCTTGATCTAAGAGGTATATACAGTAGTAGACTCGAACCCTGTATACCTACCATGAGTCACAGCTGGCATACCTTGCTTGATCTAAGAGGTATATACAGTAGTAGACTCGAACCCTATATACCTACCATGAGTCACAGCTGGCATACCTTGCTTGATCTAAGAGGTATATACAGTAGTAGACTCGAACCCTGTATACCTACCATGAGTCACAGCTGGCATACCTTGCTTGATCTAAGAGGTATATACAGTAGTAGACTCGAACCCTATATACCTACCATGAGTCACAGCTGGCATACCTTGCTTGATCTAAGAGGTATATACAGTAGTAGACTCGAACCCTGTATACCTACCATGAGTCACAGCTGGCATACCTTGCTTGATCTAAGAGGTATATACAGTAGTAGACTCGAACCCTGTATACCTACCATGAGTCACAGCTGGCATACCTTGCTTGATCTAAGAGGTATATACAGTAGTAGACTCGAACCCTGTATACCTACCATGAGTCACAGCTGGCATACCTTGCTTGATCTGGAGGCTTATCTAATATCTTAACCATCACCAGCAACAACTATTAAGGGCAGATGGGGCGTTTTTCTGCTCCCCCTTCTCCCTCATGTTTAGCCCCATTATTTTTCAGATTTTAAGACGTTCAACCCATTAGTTTGGTGATTTTAAGACCTTTTGCCCAACATTCTCTGTCAATATTAAGACTTTTCGTGTCATTTATGTGTCGATTTTTTCCTGGCGAGCGATAGCGAGCCTGTAATTTAAGAGGATCCGGCCTTCGGCCGGGAAATTTTTCTATCGAAAAATTTACAAATTTATCCTGAAGGAGAATCTTGGGGGGGTGTTTTGTAAGCTTGATGGAGGTCTAGGGAGGACACTAAAACAGATAATATAAAGATACATAAATTAACAAATAAGTATAAGTATTAAACGTGATATAATGCATTAACTATCAAGAGTAAGAAGGACTATATCTAACCTGATCTTATAACAAATTGATTTATTTTAGAGGGAGTTTTTTTTTCTGGATCCCTTCTCTCTCATATTTAGCCCCATTTGTTTTGAGATTTTAAGACGTTCGCCCCATTAGTTTGGCGATTTTATGAACTTTCACCCTATTTTGTTTGCCAATATTAAAACCTTTCGTGCCATTTAGGTGGCGATTCTTCCTGGCAAGAGAAAGCGAGCCTGTAAGTCTGGATCTTAAAGCTACGAAAAGCTTAACCATCCCGAATCAGACGTAATATACATTCTGATCATTAACCCCTTCTGTACCGGCTACGTCTTATATGCTATATTCTGGCAACTATTAGACGATTAACCCCTTCTGTACCGGCTACGTGTTATATGCTATATTCTGGCTACTATTAGACGATTAACCCCTTCTGTACCGGCTACGTCTTATATGCTATATTCTGGCAACTATTAGACGATTAACCCCTTCTGTACCGGCTACGTCTTATATGCTATATTCTGGCAACTATTAGACGATTAACCCCTTCTGTACCGGCTACGTCTTATATGCTATATTCTGGCAACTATTAGACGATTAACCCCTTCTGTACCGGCTACGTCTTATATGCTATATTCTGGCAACTATTAGACGATTAACCCCTTCTGTACCGGCTACGTCTTATATGCTATATTCTGGCAACTATTAGACGATTAACCCCTTCTGTACCGGCTACGTCTTATATGCTATATTCTGGCAACTATTAGACGATTAACCCCTTCTGTACCGGCTACGTCTTATATGCTATATTCTGGCAACTATTAGACGATTAACCCCTTCTGTACCGGCTACGTCTTATATGCTATATTCTGGCAACTATTAGACGATTAACCCCTTCTGTACCGGCTACGTCTTATATGCTATATTCTGGCAACTATTAGACGATTAACCCCTTCTGTACCGGCTACGTCTTATATGCTATATTCTGGCAACTATTAGACGATTAACCCCTTCTGTACCGGCTACGTCTTATATGCTATATTCTGGCAACTATTAGACGATTAACCCCTTCTGTACCGGCTACGTCTTATATGCTATATTCTGGCTACTATTAGACGATTAACCCCTTCTGTACCGGCTACGTCTTATATGCTATATTCTGGCAACTATTAGACGATTAACCCCTTCTGTACCGGCTACGTGTTATATGCTATATTCTGGCTACTATTAGACGATTAACCCCTTCTGTACCGGCTACGTCTTATATGCTATATTCTGGCAACTATTAGACGATTAACCCCTTCTGTACCGGCTACGTCTTATGCTATATTCTGGCAACTATTAGACGATTAACCCCTTCTGTACCGGCTACGTCTTATATGCTATATTCTGGCAACTATTAGACGATTAACCCCTTCTGTACCGGCTACGTCTTATATGCTATATTCTGGCAACTATTAGACGATTAACCCCTTCTGTACCGGCTACGTCTTATATGCTATATTCTGGCAACTATTAGACGATTAACCCCTTTTGTACCGGCTACGTGTTATATGCTATATTCTGGCTACTATTAGACGATTAACCCCTTCTGTACCGGCTACGTCTTATATGCTATATTCTGGCTACTATTAGACGATTAACCCCTTCTGTACCGGCTACGTCTTATATGCTATATTCTGGCAACTATTAGACGATTAACCCCTTCTGTACCGGCTACGTGTTATATGCTATATTCTGGCTACTATTAGACGATTAACCCCTTCTGTACCGGCTACGTCTTATATGCTATATTCTGGCTACTATTAGACGATTAACCCCTTCTGTACCGGCTACGTCTTATATGCTATATTCTGGCTACTATTAGACGATTAACCCCTTCTGTACCGGCTACGTCTTATATGCTATATTCTGGCAACTATTAGACGATTAACCCCTTCTGTACCGGCTACGTCTTATATGCTATATTCTGGCTACTATTAGACGATTAACCCCTTCTGTACCGGCTACGTCTTATATGCTATATTCTGGCAACTATTAGACGATTAACCCCTTCTGTACCGGCTACGTCTTATATGCTATATTCTGGCTACTATTAGACGATTTTATACTGATTAAAAAATGGCCTACAGCAATTGACGGGGTGACCTGCTTTTTTCTCTCACTTTCTCTTTCTCTGGCTTGTATCCATTCGGTCCCATTCAGCCAACTGTTTTAAGACGTTTATCCCCATCCTGGTGTTGATTTCTTCCTGGCGAGCGATAGCGAGCCAGCATTTTATGGAGAAATCCGGCTTCGCCGGAGAGATTTTTATATATATTTTGTTTTATTCATTTAGCCTACTGTCAAAAACGTGTAAACAAAAAATTGACACCTGGATGGGAATATACGTCTTAAAACAGTAGGCTGAATGGGGCCGAATTAATACAATCCATAGAGAGAGGGAGAGAGAGAGAAAAAAGAAAGAGGTGGGCCCCCTTTAACAGGCTTCGAAATATCTCACTTAACCCTTTTCACTACCAAAAATCCACCTTAAACTGCACAAAATCGTATAAATATAGCTATAATAACATTAAAAAGACGTCGCAGGTACAGAATGGGTTAACAGTCAATCAAGAGTATATATAAAACAACAGCAACAACAACATAAACTTAATTATCATGAGCTTTATAGTTAACCTAGTAGCTAACCATCAACAGTAAGAAACATTATACCTAGCTGCTCACAAACCCTACCTTCCCCTGTGTGCGAGGTCAACAACATGGCGCCTGTAAACAACATAAAGGATCTGCCCCAACCTGGACTCCTTGGATCGCTCGATGAAGAGCTTGGTATTTACCCTTTGAGTGTTTTTTACATTTTTGAGAAATTTATTGTGCCTCTAGATTTTTAAATTACTATTAATTAAAATATAATAAAATATAACCAAAACATATTTACGAAAGGTCTTATAATTAACAAATAAAGGGAGTGAAAGGTCTTAACATCACCTAACTAATGGGGCGAATGTCCTATGTAAACTAATGGGGCTAAACATGAGGGGGAGAAGGGGGTCCATAAATACCAATAACCTCCCCTGAAGGCCTGGACACGCGAGCCTTGGCCCTACTTGAGTCGGTCACTCCCAAACTTGGCATTTCTATTTTGCATTCCAGTTTTGCCTGTAAGAAAATATATATGTAGTAGTAGTAGTAGACGTAGTAGTCGTTCCCTAGGCTGCCTGTCCGAACAGCCCCGAGTTCCCAAGGAAGGCCACGGCCAAGACCGGGTTTCCCACAAAGTTATCAAAGAGTGTGTTGCGTTGTTGGCGTAAGCGGTTGTGTGTTATGTATTCTTCCATAATGTATTTGACAGTGTGCAGTGTTGTGTTACAGCCCAGACAGGTGTCCTGGACCGAGTCATCCAGCCTCTTCTTATAACTAAGAAGGGCTGGATGGTGCCCACATCGCAGCCTAGCTAGGTGGACTCTGACCTCACAGGAAAGAAGGGTTTCTGAGGGATGGACTTCAGGGGGCCATGCATGTAGCTGAGTGTTGTCTTTGTGTCTTTGGATTGGTGGGTGATTTGACTATGGATATATGCTTCTGGAGGCTGGCTTGGGGTGGGCAAGGGAGAAGTGAAGACAGTATTTGTTTATGATAACGAGTGCTAGGTGTTGTTTTGATGTTTCTAGGTGTGTGTGGATGTTCTGCCATGTAGTGTAGTGGGTGGTGTTGGTTTGTGGAGGCTGCAGCGATAATTAGTGTGCCTCTCATATCAAGGTGATCCTTGATGTTGAGGTCTTTGGTTTCCTGGTGTTAGTGGTCTGTAGGTGTGGTAGCTGAGCAGCTTGTGATTATTTTGAGGGCTTTGTTCTGTATGGTCTGTAGGGTTTTGTGATGTGTTTCAGAGAAGTTAGAGGCCCAATCAGGGCTAGCATATTCCATCACTGAACGTATATATTGTTTGTATACTGTAGTGGTAGTTTCTTTGTTATGTTCAAATGTTGTGTGGGCAAGTGACTTGAGGGCGTTTAGTCTTGATGTCAGTTTGTTTTTTATGCTTGTAATATGTTGTTTAAATGACATTGATATATTGTATGTTACACCAAGAATTGTGTGTGTGTGTGTGTGTGTGTGT
The DNA here is from genome assembly GCA_032716605.1 of Paralithodes platypus. Lineage (NCBI taxonomy): Eukaryota > Metazoa > Arthropoda > Malacostraca > Decapoda > Lithodidae > Paralithodes > Paralithodes platypus. The sequence goes on along the minus strand of CM064581.1, from coordinate 27,722,839 downwards.
ATGTGTGTTATTAACTTTTTTTTTTTTCACTTGCTTGTTCGTCAAGGGGAATCCACGCAATGCGAGCTAAGCTCATTATTATCGCGCCTCCTTAACTGGGAATGCATTGCGTGACATGCATGTTAAGTGTTTATGTATCGTTGGAATGGCTGTGGATGTGTGTGTAGTCTGTATTTTAGCCAATTGGCGACATCTGGAAACGAAGGCTTAGGGTTAATCTGTACGGAACCATTCTCATTACGGTACCAGTCTCACACTAAGGCTCACACCAGTAGCTTAGGTTGACCAGTACGATACCCATCTCACCTTATAACCGATCACCAACCCCAGATGGGACGTCACAACTTCGTCCACTTATTCCAGGTTCCTATTTATACTGCTAGGTGAACAGAGGCTACACCGTTAGGAGACTTGCCCAATTGTCTCTTCCCCGCCCGGGTCTCGAACCCGGGACCTTGTGGTTGTGAGCCAGACGCGCTATCAGTTACGCCACGGGGAGGTGTGTGTGTGTGTGTGTCTTTGTGTACAAAGGTGTACAAAGGAAATCAAGCAACAACATATCTAGTGACCCTTCTAGGTTGCTTGCCCTCCAAAACACTGAGGATCAAGTGTCCAAACAGTGGTTTAGAGTGGGTAAGGGAACATTGGAAAGGGAATTACTGCCCTGGAACTAATGTCCGTGGCAGGATTAGGAAGTTTGTAGGGGACAGATGGGTTAGTAACTGAGGGGGGGATAAAATAAAGTTATTCATTTACAAACGCAGTCAGTCGCGGGTTTGATGCGAGATATTTGTCTAGTCGGAGTTTAAATGAATCAACGGTGATGCAGTCTATAACGTTTCGGGGAAGCCCATTCCACAAGTTGACAACTCGATTGAAGAAGAAATTCTTAGATTCGTGTGAGTTAAAAGATTTACCAATAATTTTGCAACCGTTTCCCCGCGTGTAATTAGATTGGTCGATAGTGAAGTACTTACTACAGTTCATATTGTCGATGCCTTTGATGATTTTGAACACTTGAATTAAGTCACCTCTTAATCTGCGCTGGGTTAAAGGAAATAGATTTAATTCTCTAAGACGCTCTTCGTATGGTTTGTTCTTTAGGCTAGGTATAATTTTGGTAACTCTACGTTGAACTCGTTCTAGCTTGTTTATATCTTTTTGGTAATAAGGGCACCAGGATTGAACGCAGTATTCCAGAAGAGGGCGGACTAAGGAATTGTAAAGGGTTAGGATAACTTCTTTGGATTTATGCTCAAATGACCTGCCTATAAAGCCAATTATTTTGTTTGCCTTCTTAACAACTTCTGAACATTGTTGACTCGGTTTTAGGTTACTCGATATTGTTACTCCCAGATCGGTTTCTCTGTTTACATTCTTAAGCTGAGTGCCATTCATCGAATAGTTTGCTTTCTCATTTAGGTATCCGATATGTAGTACTATACATTTATCCGCATTGAAACTCATTTGCCAAATTTGGGCCCAACATGACAATTTATCTAGATTGTGTTGCATATCGTCAACTTGTTCTTTTGAGAGTACGCTATTTGCAATTTTTGTATAGTCAGCAAATTTTGAGATTGTACAGGTGAGACCCTCATCTATGTCGTTGATGTAAATTAGAAAGATATTGGTCCTAGTACCGATCCCTGGGGTACCCCGCTACTTACATTGGTCCATTTAGATGCCTTACCGTTTATGACTACTCTTTGCTTTCTGTCACTGAGCCAATTTTCTATCCATTTCAACACACCGTCTTGTATTCCATGCGGTTTTAGTTTTAGCAGTAAACGTTTGTGGGGAACTTTGTCAAAGGCCTTTTGAAAATCAAGGTATATAATATCTACAGCTTTACTCTCATCGTAGAGGTTGAGGATATCGTGGAAGAAGTCTAAGAGGTTTGTTAAACAGGAACGTTTTTTACGAAAGCCGTGTTGAGTATCTTTAAGTATGTTATTTTCCTCTAAGTGATTTACGAGTCTGTCTCATATGACCGTTTCTAGCATTTTACATACAACTGAGGTTAAGCTAATTGGACGATAGTTACTGGGTAGGGATTTGCTGCCTTTTTTGAATATCGGTGTTACGTTGGCTAGCTTCCACTGATCGGGCATAGTTCCAGACTGCAAGGATTTATTGAATAGTAATGTCAGTGGTTTAGAGAGCTCATCCTTAGCTTCCTTTAGAACTCTAGGCGAGATTGTATCAGGTCCAGGCGTTTTATTTACCTTGAGTTTATCTAAACAATTCAATACTTCTCTCTCTGTAACGGTGATATTGCTTAGAACATCTGAATTATCAATCTGAATCGGCGATGGTGTAGGGATATCACTGAGGTCTTCTGTTGTAAAAACTGATTCAAAGAAGGTATTGAGGGCATTACTCATTTGTACTTCGTCTTTGGTGTATTCTCTATTTTCGTCGACTAACGGTCCAACAGTTGAAGTAACTACTTTTTTCTTTCTGATATAACTATAGAATTCTTTCGGGTTTGTTTTACTTTGATTCGCAATATGTAACTCTAAGGTCTTTTTACTTTGCTTAATTAACTTTTTGGCTTTGCGTCGTAGCTCTACAAATTTCAGCCGTTCTTCGTCATTATGTGAGGATTTTAATCTATCATTAGCAAATTTTTTAGCATGCAGGCAGTTTGAAATATCTTTATTCCACCATTTGGGCTTATTATTATGGCCTGGACGCCGTATTTTCGATGGTATGCAGTCTTGCACTGCTTTTAGGTAAGTGGCTTCGAATAACTTCCAAGATTTATTTATGTCTTTATTGTGATTTAAAAAGCTCCAGTCAGTTTCTTTAAACATAGCTCTAAGTTTATGGAAGTTTGCTTTCTTGAAATTAGGGACTTTTTCGATGCTATTATTTGGTTCGTTACTAGTAAACTTTAAAGTGAAAGTTATCGTACGATGGTCGCTGTTACTGAATTCATCACCAACATTCAAATTCTCTATTAATTCTTCTTTTGTTGCAAGTACAATGTCAAGAACGTTATTACCACGGGTCGGCGTTCGAACAAATTGATAAAGCGAACTCTCTTGCAAGTTCGTATACAAGTCATGTCCGGAGTGTGAAGTAAGAGTATCGCCCCACTTGGTCACAGGTAAATTAAAGTCGCCAAAAATTACGGTATCTTGTGAGTTACTTACATCTGCAATTTGTTCGTAAATTTCTCGGTCAGTTTGCACTGATTGAGCTGGAGGTCTGTATATTAATGCAAGTATTATTTTTGTACCTTTATTATTCTTTATTAGCACAAAAGAGTCGTCGACGTTCACAATTTGAGGTTTTGACAAGAGGGTAGGGTTAAGACTTTCTTTGATATAAAGTAAAACGCCACCTCCATTTCGATTTATTCGGCTTTTCTCAAACATTACATAACCGGGAAGTGAATACTCTGCTAAAAAGTCTCTATCTTCTGTATTGAGCCAAGATTCTGTTATGCCAATCACATCATAATTTTCTGTAAACACTAGCTCCTCTAAATCTGAAAATGTATTGCGTATGCTACGAGCGTTTGCATAGAAAACCTTTAAATTTGTTATTTTAGAACTCACGGAACGCTCTTTAATAATATTTTTGGTTCTTGTCGGATCTACATTTATGTTCATGGCTGTCCTCGGTCCTCGCTGTCTTCGGTCCTTTTCGCTGGTGGTCCTCGGTTGCCTCTGTTTTTTTCTTGGCGTTGGATGATTTATGTCACTGCTGCTTCTTCTCGGATGGCGTTTTTTTATCCATGGCTGCGGACTGCTTCGTGTAGGAGACGACCCATGCGTGCTGAACCCACAGGGTTTAGATGAGTGCCATCCTTGCGGAACAGAGTAGGCTGGTTGTAGAAGTTGTCCCAGAGGTTGATGAATTCAACTTCTTCCCTCAGACACAAATATTTTAGTCGGCTATTTGTGCTGAAGGCCTTGTCGTAGAATTTGTGTGTGTGTGTGTGTGTGTGTGTTATAGGGATGTTGTCTATGTTCTACTGTCCAGTTTGTGAGAAGAGTCGCTGTAGATTTAGTTTGAGTCTGTTTGCAGTGAACCAGTCGTGTAGTGTGTTGAGGTACAGTTGAAGGAGTTGTGAGGCTGTGTTTGCATCTCGATATGTACATGTGAGTGTTTTGTCATCTGCGTAAGAAGCTGTGTGTATCTGGGGTGTGTTGGGTAAGGATAGGTCGTGCATGTATAGATTGAAAAGTGTTGGTGACAAGACGGATCCCTGAGGGACTCCGTTTGTGAAATTTCTGATGTTTGATGACTGGCCAGCAAATCTTACATGAGCATATCTGCCTGCTAGATAGTTGGCCAGCCATCTTTTTGTGTTATTGTACAGCTTTGTGTTAAGAATTTTGCAGATCCGGAGGGGTGGTCCCACTACGTAGACGCCGCCACACCAGGACCAAATAAATATGTAATACGTATAGCTGTGTAAATATATTTGACTTTCTTAAGGGGTATAGGTAGCGCCAGCGAACTTGACAATAGTTTGACTTCTTATAACTCGAAATTAATTAAAGCAATCGGGCTGACGTTTCTATAATTTGGGAAGAGTCCACCAGGAAATAGGTGTAGATATTTACAGTAAGTTTGGTCTAGGCACTTTTAAGTTACAGAGAGGTCAGGGATCAAGATTATTGTCAAGTTCGTTGGCGCTACCTATAGTGCTTATTTTTTGGTCTATGACTCTATATAATTATATATTAATTAGTTTTTGAGCTTCCTCGCTAGACCTCCCTCAAGTTTAAACAAATAAACACCCCCTAGACCCCTTGCAAGATAAATTTGTAAATTTTTCAGTAAAAAAAAATGTCCCGGCCGAAGACTGATTCCTTCTAAAATTATAGGCTCGCTATCGCTCGCTAGGAAAAAAATGACACCTAAATGGCACGAAAGGTCTTAATATTGACAAAGAAATGGGGTGAAAGGTCTCAAAATCGCCAAATTAAGGGAAATAACATTATAAAATCTCAAAACTAATATGCTAAACATGAGGGAGAAGGAGGTCCTGAAAAAACAACTACTTCCCCTTTAATTCAGTGGTATGTGTCCATGTCATGGTTCAATATGGGATTTTGCCTTCCATGACATTCCTTTTTACGCTGGATTTTTTTTTTTTTTTTTTTTTCTATGTGACTGAGGGAGGCAAAAGGCATAACTGCCTATAGCGAGTGCCTCCCCCATAGTTGAAAGAGTGACAGGGCCAAAATCAAGGGACGTTCGAGCCAAAATGCCTGGACACACGGAGTTTGAAGCAATTTAAGTCATAGGAAGAGGGAAAGACTGATTCTGGGAGAGAGTTCCAGAGCTCAGCTGTTGAGTAGAAGAAAGTTTGAGAGTAACGTTTCACTCTTGGGTTGGAGAGTTGCACAGAGTAGGGGTGGGATTGAGTTGCAAGACGGGTACCACGTGCCCTACGTAAAGGAGGTGGTATGCACTGGGATAGCTCTGAGGAACACTGATTATTATAGTAGCGATAGAATAGCGAGAGAGATGCAACATTGCGGCGGAGAGAGAGAGATTGCAGAGAGTTGGTGAGTGGACGGGAGTTAATGATACGAAAGGCCTTCCTTTCAACTTTGTCTAGGAGAGCAGTGTGAGAGGAACCTCCCCACACATGTGAACAACACTCAATACAAGGGCGCACTATGCCCCTGTACAGAGCAAGAAGCTGTGCAGGGGAAAAGAACCCCCTAAGGCGGTTGAGCACACCCAGCTTCTGGGAGGCTGCCTTAGCAAGACTGGTAATATGGTCCTTCCAAATGAGAGCAGAAGAAAAAGAGACACCAAGAATATTGAGAGAAGATGAAGGGTTGATTTTTGTATTGTTGAAGAATAAGGGATAGTCCGCTGGGAGATCCTGACGGGTAGATAGATGAAGAAATTGGGTTTTGAAAGCATTAAAGTTAACAAGGTTTTCTCTGCCCCAATTGGAAATAGTATTTAGATCAGAATTTAAGAGTTCTATTTTTTTTTTTTTTTTTTTTCTATGTGATTGAGGGAGGCAAAAGGCATAACTGCCTATAACGAGTGCCTCCCCCATAGTTGAAAGAGTGACAGGGCCAAAATCAAGGGACGTTCGAGCCAAAATGCCTGGACACACGGAGTTTGAAGCAATTTAAGTCATAGGAAGAGGGAGTCATATGGCTTCATTACGTTTGTCGTTGAGGGATTGCTGGCTGGGGCGTTCTGAAAAACTAATGGAGTAGTGCAAGGTTGAGTCGTCTGCGTATGAATGGATGGGAATTAAGGTACAGTTAAGGAGATCATTTATAAAAATTAGAAAGAGAATAGGAGATAGGACAGAGCCCTGAGGAACACCGGAGTTTATAGAGTGAGGAAGTGAACAATGGCCGTCCACAACCGCGGCTATGGAACGGCCGGAAAGGAAATTAGAGACAAAGGCACAGATGGAGGGATAGAAACCGAAGGAGGGTAGTTTAGAAATTAAAGATTTATGCCAGACTCTATCGAAGGCTTTCGATATGTCTAGTGCAATAGAAAAAGTCTCACCGAAGTCCCGAAAGGAGGATGACCAAGAGTTAGTAAGATATGAAAGAAGATCACCAGTAGAGCGACCCTTAAGGAAGCCATACTGGCGATCTGAGAGCAGATTATGAGAAGAGAAATGCTTAAGAAATTTGGAAGCAAGAATAGTTTCAAAAACTTTAGAAAGACAAGAGATAAGAGCAATTGGACGATAGTTGGAGGGTTGAGAGCGGTCACCCTTCTTTGGGACAGGTTGAATGTGAGCAAACTTCCAGCATGAAGGGAAGACGTTAGAGGATAGACAGAGACGAAAGAGTTTGCCTAGGCAGGGAGTCAGCACGGAAGCACAGTTTTGAGAACAACAGGAGGAACACCGTCCGGACCGTACGCCTTATTAGTGTTAAGCCCAGAGAGGGTAGAAAGTACATCTTTAGAAGAGATTAGGATATTAGGCATAAGTAAGAGAGAGGAGGGCGGAGAGGGAGGAATAGCACTGGAATCATCCAAGGTGGAGTTTCTAGCAAAAGTTTGAGCGAAGAGTTTAGCTTTGTCAGATTAACCTCTTATGTATCGGCGACGGCTTTTTAATTTTATTGTAGCTATATCTAAACGATTTCTTGAAGCTTGGAAAGGATGTATATCAGCTGAAAGTATAAAGTGAGATAGTCTGTAGCCTTTTAATCCGTATCTCTAACTCTACCAATCCGTAACTCCGTAAATCCCTAACTCTACCAACTTTCCCAAATTCTTTGACTATCTAAACTCTACAGTGGAACACATTCTATCCATTTCTCCTTTCTCAGAAATCTCCATCTTAGGAGATTTCAACGTTCACCACCGCCATTGGCTCTCCTCTCACACTACTGATCCACCTGGTGAACAAGCCTACGTCTTTTCTATCCTAAATGACCTAGAGCAGTTAGTTCAGCAACCCACCCGTATCCCGGATCGCATCGGAGATCGGCCCAACATTCTTGACCTGTTTCTAACTTCTAACCCTTATTCTTATATTCTTATTATTCTAATTCCTTCTTCTTATACTGTCGATCTTTTCTCTCCTTTGGGCTCCTCCGACCATAAACTTATCTCTGTCACCTGTCCTATCTCTCCAGTACAGCCACCCGATCCTCCTAGCCGGCGGCGCTTGTGGCACTTTGGCGCTGCCGACTGGGAGGCTCTTCGGCAGTACTTCTTTGATTTCCCATGGAATGATTTCTGCTTCCATGGCCGAGGACCCTCGGAGAGTGCTGAACGCATTACCGAGGTAATCCTATCGGGCATGGAAGCATACATTCCATTCTCTTTCTCTCAGACTAATGCTAAAAAATCTTGGTTTACTCACGCCTGTTCTACTGCTGTCCGCAATAAGGAGGAAGCATTCAAACGGTACCGACGCCTTAAAACTCAAGACTCTCATTCTTCATATGTTTCTGCCCGGAATCAAGCCAAATCTGTTCTTCGACTTGCCAAACACTCTTTCATCAATAATAAATGCACTGAACTATCCAACTCTAGCTCTTCCCAAGCTTTCTGGCATCTAGCCAAAAACCTCTCCAACAATTTCTCTTCCTCGTCTTTCCCACTCTGATGGCACAACCATCACTTCTTCCTCTGACAAAGCTAAACTCTTCGCTCAAACTTTTGCTAGAAACTCCACCTTGGATGATTCCGGTGCTATTCCTCCCTCTCCGCCCTCCTCTCTCTTACTTATGCCTAATATCCTAATCTCTTCTAAAGATGTACTTTCTACCCTCTCTGGGCTTAACACTAATAAGGCATACGGTCCGGACGGTGTTCCTCCTGTTGTTCTCAAAAACTGTGCTTCCGTGCTGACTCCCTGCCTAGGCAAACTCTTTCGTCTCTGTCTATCCTCTAACGTCTTCCCTTCATGCTGGAAGTTTGCTCACATTCAACCTGTCCCAAAGAAGGGTGACCGCTCTCAACCCTCCAACTATCGTCCAATTGCTCTTATCTCTTGTCTTTCTAAAGTTTTTGAAACTATTCTTGCTTCCAAATCTCTTAAGCATTTCTCTTCTCATAATCTGCTCTCAGATCGCCAGTATGGCTTCCTTAACCCGTTGAGACCCAGCGTCGCACGTGTTGCGTCGGCAGTCTTTGATCACCAACTCCCAGCGACGCATCACGTGCGTCCGACATATAAAAAACACTTACGTGGCTCGTAAGGTAGGAAATGGCGGGAGAATAGGAGGGGGCGGTACCGTAGTGTGTGGGGGAGCCGGGCCAGTAGGTGTGAGCGGGCCGAGACAGCCGCGCGGCTGGTGGTGGTGGGCTTAGTGGGGATAGTTTACACCCCTAGTTTACCGCCACTTTGAACCTTCATTACTCCGGTCGTATGGGAGCTAGAGGCTTGAGATTTATGTGAGATACTCCTTAGGATGTATGCCGTACAATGCCATACTCAGTTTTTACCCTAGTGCTCCCGGGCGGGTGGTCATGCGGGGGAGACGAACTATTGAAAACCCCCCCCCCGCCCCCCAAATGACCGAAATGAGTTTTTTTTTATTTGTGTGTTCATTTCTCACCATTCTCTTCCATTTTGGCTCAACAATTTTTTTTGAAGCTCCCCCCCCCCAACCCCCCACTGGCCCCCCCCCCAAAAAAAATGTCAGAGGTGATTTTTTTTTGTTTTTTTTTCATTTCTCATCCTTGTCTTCCATTTTAGCAAACAAAAAAAATAAGTGAAAATGGCTTGGGACTGGGGTGAACAAAATATTATAACTAGCCGGGGCTCAACGGGTTAAGGGTCGCTCTACTGGTGATCTTCTTTCATATCTTACTAACTCTTGGTCATCCTCCTTTCGGGACTTCGGTGAGACTTTTTCTATTACACTAGACATATCGAAAGCCTTCGATAGAGTCTGGCACAAGTCTTTAATTTCTAAACTACCCTCCTTCGGTTTCTATCCCTCCATCTGTGCCTTTGTCTCTAATTTCCTTTCCGGCCGTTCCATAGCCGCGGTTGTGGACGGTCATTGTTCACTTCCTCACTCTATAAACTCCGGTGTTCCTCAGGGCTCTGTCCTATCTCCTATTCTCTTTCTAATTTTTATAAGTGATCTCCTTAACTGTACCTTAATTCCCATCCATTCATACGCAGACGACTCAACCTTGCACTACTCCATTAGTTTTTCAGAACGCCCCAGCCAGCAATCCCTCAACGACAAACGTAATGAAGCCATAGAACTCTTAAATTCTGATCTAAATACTATTTCCAATTGGGGCAGAGAAAACCTTGTTAACTTTAATGCTTCCAAAACCCAATTTCTCCATCTATCTACCCGTCAGGATCTCCCAGCGGACTATCCCTTATTCTTCAACAATACAAAAATCAACCCTTCATCTTCTCTCAATATTCTTGGTGTCTCTTTTTCTTCAGCTCTCATTTGGAAGGACCATATTACCAGTCTTGCTAAGGCAGCCTCCCAGAAGCTGGGTGTGCTCAACCGCCTTAGGGGGTTCTTTTCCCCTGTGCAGCTTCTTGCTCTGTACAGGGGCATAGTGCGCCCTTGTATTGAGTATTGTTCACATGTGTGGGGAGGTTCCTCTCACACTGCTCCCCTAGACAAAGTTGAAAGGAAGGCCTTTCGTATCATTAACTCCCGTCCACTCACCATCTCTCTGCAATCTCTCTCTCTCCGCCGCAATGTTGCATCTCTCTCGCTATTCTATCGCTACTATAATAATCAGTGTTCCTCAGAGCTATCCCAGTGCATACCACCTCCTTTACGTAGGGCACGTGGTACCCGTCTTGCAACTCAATCCCACCCCTACTCTGTGCAACTCTCCAACCCAAGAGTGAAACGTTACTCTCAAACTTTCTTCTACTCAACAGCTGAGCTCTGGAACTCTCTCCCAGAATCAGTCTTTCCCTCTTCCTATGACTTAAATTGCTTCAAACTCCGTGTGTCCAGGCATTTTGGCTCGAACGTCCCTTGATTTTGGCCCTGTCACTCTTTCAACTATTGGGGAGGCACTCGCTATAGGCAGTTATGCCTTTTGCCTCCCTCAATCACATAGAAAAAAAAAAAAAAAAAAAAAAGTTCTTCCTGAGCTGAATAAAATCGTCTAATAGTTGCCGGAATATAATGAAGATGTCACCAGTACTGAATGGGTTTTAAGTCTTAAATAAAATGATATACAAGACCTTTTTTTTTCCTGTACCATATTCTGGCTAAATTATATGATTGTATTCAGCTCACGAATAATCTCTCGTTGTATAATAGGTTGCATAATGCCTTAACATAAATATATAAAAAGCCTCAAAGTATATTCCATTACAATAGCCCAAAATGTGCATGTGTTATAAACGAAGGTTAGGCATTTTACGCTTAATTTTATTTTTGCTGCTGGGGGTGGCCAACTCGAGACAGAGCTCGAACAGGGGAAAAAAATACAAATTCACACACATCTAGATTGCCCAGGAGAAGACCCAGAGACCAAGGCCCATTTGGGGTCTCCAATAAAAGATTCCCAGGTCCCAGATCTCCCGGAGGCAGACACACAGCGCAGCCTTACCATCACAAGCCGCCCACCTCGCATCCAGGCATGACCCTTCATAATTATGTAATGGCCATGCGCCTGCTGGACTATTATCTAGTCAAACTGGCGCCAGACCCCCTCTTCCAAATGACCGCTTTATCACTCATCTATTCACAAGCATTCTCCATTCATTCCTATTTATCACCGCTTCTCTTGCCCAATCTATAGTAATTTCTCTATCTTCCAACGCTTGTACTACACATTCTCTCCATCTCAATGGAGGTCTTCCTACCCCTCTACCTCCCCTTGTATCTGACTCACATATTTTCTTTGTAAGCCTTTCATCTTTCATTCGCTCAACATGTCCATACCAGCACAGCACTCTTCTGTCCACTCTGGCCGACATAGGTTTCCGCTGTCCCACTCTCCTGTTTATCTCTCCATTCCTTAATCTGCCTCTACGAGTTACTCCCCACTTACTTCTCAAGCATCTTATCTCCATCACATCCAGCTTTCTTCTCTCCTTTGCCTTCAGAGCTCATGTCTCAGCCCCATACAAAACTGTTAGTACAACTATCCCTTGATACACTGCACTTTTAGCTTTCATTCCGAGATTTCTCACCTTCCACATACTTCCCATTGCTCTGAAAACTTTCCTTCCTTAGCATACTCTATAGTCTATACTCTCTGTTTTACCTCCATTTCCATGCCTGTGTCCCTGCTTATCATTCCTCCCAGATATTTAAAACACTCTACTTGTTCCAGTATTTCTCCATCCAGCCACACATCTAGATTCACTACGAGCACCTCTATTACACACCATCACTTTACTTTTATGTACGTTCATCCTCAGCTTCCTCCGCCCGCAAACCACATCAAATTCTTTGATTACTCGCTGCAGTTTTTCATCAGAATCCGCCACCAACGCTGAGTCATCAGCAAACAACAACTGGTTCAACTCCCAATCTCTACCATTCTTTTCTGCTAAACCCAATCCTCTACCCATAGTTCTCATTTTCACCTCCCTCACCACACCGTCCATATATACAGTACATTACACAGCCACGGTTACATTACAAAACCCTGTTGCACCTCAAACCATTCACTCAACTCATTATTTCCTACTCTAACACACGGTCTGTTCTTTTCATAAAAAAACTCTTGACTGTTCTCACAACATTTCCTACAATTTCATAACTCCTTAGCACCTTCCACATTGCTTCTCGATCCACACAATCATTTTTCCAAACCCTTAAAAGCCCAAAATATCTCCTTATGCTTCTCTAAATACTTCTCGCATAGTTGTTTTACTGCAACAATCTGATCCACGCACCCTCTTCCCCTCCTAAAACCGCACTGTTCTTCTCCTATTGCACCTTCTGTACCCTTTATTATCCTCTCTATCAACACCCTACCATACAGCTTTCCAACAACTGATAATAAACTAATACCTCTATAACTTGAACACTCCTGCCGGTCTCCCTTCCCCTTGTACAATGGAGTACAAAGGAGTACAAAGGAAATCAAGCAACAACAGATCTAGTGACCCTTCTAGGCTGCTTGTCCTCCAAAACACTGAGGATCAAGTGTCCAAACAGTGGTTTAGAGTGGGTAAGGGAACATTGGAAAGGGAACTACTGCCCTGCCACTAACGTGGCAGGACTAGGAAGTTAGAAGGGGACATATGGGTTAGTAACTGAGGGGAGGATAAAATAAAGTTATTCATTTACAAACGCGGTCAGTCGCGGGTTTGATGCGAGATATTTGTCTAGGCGGAATTTAAATGAATCAACGGTGCTGCAGTCTATAACGTCTCGGGGAAGCCCATTCCACAAGTTGACAACTCGATTGAAGAAGAAATTCTTAGATTCGTGTGAGTTAAAAGATTTACCAATAATTTTGCAACCGTTTCCCCGCGTGTAATTAGATTGGTCGATAGTGAAGTACTTACTACAGTTCATATTGTCGATGCCTTTGATGATTTTGAACACTTGAATTAAGTCACCTCTTAATCTGCGCTGGGTTAAAGGAAATAGATTTAATTCTCTAAGACGCTCTTCGTATGGTTTGTTCTTTAGGCTAGGTATCATTTTGGTAACTCTACGTTGAACTCGTTCTAGCTTGTTTATATCTTTTTGGTAATAAGGGCACCAGGATTGAACGCAGTATTCCAGAAGAGGGCGGACTAAGGAATTGTAAATGGGTTAGGATAACTTCTTTGGATTTATGCTCAAATGACCTGCCTATAAAGCCAATTATTTTGTTTGCCTTCTTAACAACTTCTGAACATTGTTGACTCGGTTTTAGGTTACTCGATATTGTTACTCCCAGATCGGTTTCTCTGTTTACATTCTTAAGCTGAGTGCCATTCATCGAATAGTTTGCTTTCTCATTTAGGTATCCGATATGTAGTACTATACATTTATCCGCATTGAAACTCATTTGCCAAATTTGGGCCCAATATGACAATTTATCTAGATTGTGTTGCATATCGTCAACTTGATCTTTTGAGAGTACGCTATTTGCAATTTTTGTATCGTCAGCAAATTTTGAGATTGTACAGGTGAGACCCTCATCTATGTCGTTGATGTAAATTAGAAAGAGAAGTGGTCCTAATACCGATCCCTGGGGTACCCCGCTACTTACATTGGTCCATTTAGATGCCTTACCGTTTATGACTACTCTTTGCTTTCTGTTGCTGAGCCAATTTTCTATCCATTTCAACACACCGTCTTGTATTCCATGCGCTTTTAGTTTTAGCAGTAAACGTTTGTGGGGAACTTTGTCAAAGGCCTTTTGAAAATCAAGGTATATAATATCTACAGCTTTACTCTCATCGTAGAGGTTGAGGATATCGTGGAAGAAGTCTAAGAGGTTTGTTAAACAGGAACGTTTTTTACGAAAGCCGTGTTGAGTATCTTTAAGTATGTTATTTTCCTCTAAGTGATTTACGAGTCTGTCTCTTATGACCGTTTCTAGCATTTTACATACAACTGAGGTTAAGCTAATTGGACGATAGTTACTGGGTAGGGATTTGCTGCCTTTTTTTAATATCGGTGTTACGTTGGCTATCTTCCACTGATCAGGCATAGTTCCAGACTGCAAGGATTATTGAATAGTAATGTCAGTGGTTTGGAGAGCTCATCCTTAGCTTCCTTTAGAACTCTAGGCGAGATTGTATCAGGTCCAGGCGTTTTATTTACCTTGAGTTTATCTAAACAATTCAATACTTCTCTCTCTGTAACGGTGATATTGCTTAGAACATCTGAATTATCAATCTGAATCGGCGATGGTGTAGGGATATCACTGAGGTCTTCTGTTGTAAAAACTGATGCAAAGAAGGTATTGAGGGTATTACTCATTTGTACTTCGTCTTTGGTGTATTCTCCATTTTCATCGACTAACGGTCCATGAACTACTTTTTTCTACTACTTTTTTCTTTCTGATATAACTATAGAATTCTTTCGGGTTTGTTTTACTTTGATTCGCAATATGTAACTCTAAGGTCTTTTTACTTTGCTTAATTAACTTTTTGGCTTTGCGTCGTAGCTCTACAAGTTTCACCCGTTCTTCGTCATTTTGTGAGGATTTTAATCTATCATTAGCAAATTTGTTAGCAAGCAGGCAGTTTGAAATATCTTTATTCCACCATTTGGGCTGATTATTATGGCCTGGACGCCGTATTTTCGATGGTATGCAGTCTTGCACTGCTTTTAGGTAAGTGGTTTCGAATAACTTCCAAGATGTATTTATGTCGTTATTGTTAATTAAAAAGCTCCAGTCAGTTTCTTTAAACATAGCTCTAAGTTTATGAAAGTTTGCTTTCTTGAAATTAGGGACTTTTTCGATGCTACTATTTGGTTCGTTACTAGTAAAGTTTAAAGTGAAAGTTATCGTACGATGGTCGCTGTTACTGAATTCATCACCAACATTCAAATTCTCTATTAATTCTTCTTTTGTTGCAAGTACAATGTCAAGAACGTTATTACCACGGGTCGGTGTGTTCGAACAAATTGATAAAGCGAACTCTCTTGCAAGTTCGTATACAAGTCATGTCCGGAGTGTGAAGTAAGAGTATCGCCCCACTTGGTCACAGGTAAATTAAAGTCGCCAAAAAATACGGTATCTTGCGAGTTACTTACATCTGCAATTTGTTCATAAATTTCTCGGTCAGTTTGCACTGATTGAGCTGGAGGTCTGTATATTAATACAAGTATTAGTTTTGTACCTTTATTATTCTTTATTAGCACAAAAGATGTGTCGACATTCACAATTTGAGGTTTTGACAAGAGGGTCGGGTTAAGACTTTCTTTGATATAAAATAAAACGCCACCTCCATTTTTATTTATTCGGCTTTTCTCAAACATTACATAACCGGGAAGTGAATACTCTGCTAAAAAGTCTCTATCTACTGTATTGAGCCAAGATTCTGTTATACCAATCACATCATAATTTTCAGTAAACACTAGTTCCTCTAAATCTGAAAATTTATTGCGTATGCTACGAGCGTTTGCATAGAAAACCTTTAAAGTTGCGGTTTTAGAACTCACAGAACGTTCTTTAATCAAATTTTTGGTTCTGATCGGATCTACATTTACATTCATGGCTGACATTGGTCCTCGGTCGTTATTCCTGGCGGTTTTGAATATGGGTCTTGTTGGTGGAGCTTTATCCAAATTCGTGGTTCTTGACAGATTAGCATTTAATTCCTTCGCAGGTTGCCGCCCTCGCTGTCTTCGGTCCTCCTTCCTGGTTGTCCTGTGCCGAGTCGATTTCTTCTCCGAAAATCCTTCACCGCATCGTTGAGAAGACGCCCAAAACGTGCTGCTCCCACCTGGTTCAGATGAACTCCATCGTCCGAAAACAAATAGTCATCGTAGTAGAAATTGTTCCAGGTGTTGACGAATCCCACGTTTTCCTTCCTGCAGAGGTTTGCTAGACAACGATTTGTGCTGGTGGCTATGTTGTAAAATCGGCTCTCTACACCAAGCCGGGGGACGATTCCTGAGACGATGATCCTTGATGACTTCTCCTTAAACGACTTGATCAGCTGCTGGTACTTTAAAAGCAAATCTTCCGACCGGGTTCGCTGTACATCGTTGGATCCAACGTGGATGACGTACATTGTATTAGCAGGGGCCAGCTTAGATACTTCGTCAACTGCAGCAACTACGTCGTCCACACCACCACCAGGGATACAAAAACGCTTCCTGGTCTTAGGTGCTCTGGCGCAAAACTCTGTGAGCTGACCACGTATCATCGAGTCTCCCACGAGCCGGACTTCTTCTATTTCCGCTTCGTCATCTGAGTCTGCGAGTATCTGGAAGCGGTTTTGACACTCGGTAATCGGTATGGGTTTCCTGGTCTTGGGGCAAACGTTGTTCCTAACAACACGGAAGTTGTCTTGAGGGGGAAGAGAGTTACTATTTGTTTCTTGAGTATCGGAACCATCAGAAGAAATGGCTACTGCAGGCGTTGAATTGTTGGCAGTTGACGTTGGGGCGTTGGTGGCTGCTGGAGTTGTGGTGACAATTGAAGTTTGTGGTACTCCAACGTTGAGTGTTACAAACTCTTGGAGTGATTCCAGCTTCATGGTGAGGACGTTGATCTTGTTGTAGGCTTCATCTAATTTCACTGTCAAATTCTCTTGTTGCTGGCAGAGACGGCAGACTTGAAGATCGACAGTAACAAACATGGACTCACCAAACCTACTGGCGCAGTTCGTACAAGTGCGAGGCATGGTAACAGTCAGTTTCTTCAGATCACTTCACTCACTTTAAAACACTTAACTCACTTTAAAACACTTCACTCACTTTAGAAACACTTCAATCACTTCAACCGAAAACAATGTTGAAATAGACAACAATAGGTTATCAGGGGTGATAGCCTAACCGAAAACAAATAAAATTGCACAATACATGCACTCTTCCAGTCTAGTGGTACCACTGACACAACAAAGCACACATTGAATAGTCTCACCAGCCAATCTATTATCACATAATTATCCACCCTTCTTTATATACTCCACAGCAATAAAGGTATATGAAATATACCTGTAAACATTGTGCAGTGTATGTGTGTATGTGTGTGTGTGTGTGTATGTGTGTGTGTGTGTGTGTGTGTGTGTGTACGCAATCTTCATAACTAACCACATGATTTTCTACTGGTTTCAGCCATGAAAGGGAATTAATTTACTGAATCATTACCCTCTAATGACTAGATCAAATAGACCAATTTGTGAGTTACAGTAATTAAGCATTATTAATGCGTAAAGTTCATCATAGAACCAACAATTTTCAGAATCAACATCAATTCAACAGAGGAAGCACATTATAAAAGCGGATGTACACAATCTTTTTAAATACAACTTTATTCTGAAAACATTGTGAAACTATTATATAGTGGTATTGGTAACTAGACTGAAGGTACGTTATAATTGGCTACACAATGAGTAAACAAATACATTTTAGAAACTGCCAGATCAGGGTATATATGTACAGTATATACTCAGGCACATGCCCCATTGCTGGGGGTGGCCAACACGAGACAGAACCCGAACAGAAACAACTTTTAAAGTTCCTATTTTTAGGGTCTGGGACCACTTTCGTATTAATTCCTCGCCCGTTTCTCGGTCTCGTCTAGTAGGAGAATTATACAAGGGGAGAAGGATTCTTAGCCCCCTGCCGCCCTGCGTGGAAAAGTTCTAGCGTAGATTTACCTTGACTTTATCTGGTGCGACACGGGTCTTTTTGAATCCCCATTATTTCACTCCATTAAATTCAAACGCTTCACCTCATTAGTTTGGCGATTGTAAGACGCTTCACCTCAATCAGGTGTCGAATTCTTATGGGCGAGCGATAGCGAACATGCAATTTGGAAGAAACCGGCCACTGGCTGGGCCGTTTTTCTACCGAAAATGTTTGCATATTTTGGTTGAAGGGGGTCTAGGTGATGTTTTATTTTTAGTTTGAAGGGTTCTGGGAAGACATTTTTCGTAGCATAGGGGTTAAACTAAGAATACACTGCTTGGGAAAATAGCATATAATAGACCCAAGACGTCACACCAGATAGTGTTAAAACAGTTCACCAGGTTCAAAGGTTGGCCGACAACATAAAGGGCTGTTAATATTTTTGTGTGTGTAAAGCTTGACAGATGACTAGGGAGCATACTCCCCCCCCCCCCCCCTTAATGACAGAATATGTAAAAGCTAAACAAAAGGTGTATTACTTTGTCAGTTCTAATGATCCATATCTACAAAACGATTGGACATTATTACACACTACAACAATGATTGGACATTAGTACACACTACAACAATGATTGGACATTAGTACACACTACAACAATGATGGGACATTAGTACACACTACAACAATGATTGGACATTAGTACACACTACAACAATGATTGGACATTATTACACACTACAACAATGATTGGACATTATTACACACTACAACAATGATTGGACATTATTACACACTACAACAATGCATATATAAAATATTGACCAGTCACTAATTGTCCTTTGGCTTGAGTATAGTCATTTATGAACTGGGAACCTAAGATTAGAACAGATACATGAGTTTTGGTGTCCAAGGTTTATTTAACATAAGTGTAGAAATAGTGATTTCAACATACATATATAAATAGTAATAAAGAGTGCAGTAAATAGTGAAAACAAAAGTTGCATAGGTTTATTAAGGAAAGCGCTCTGAATATTGACATCAAGACAGCAGTGAGTCTTTGGCAAGAGGTTCAAATACAATATTCAAGTTGCATTATACTAAGAAGAACCCGAGAGAATTATGTGACGTATTTAAGTGTAAATCGAGTATGAATATAATTTGTGTTTGAGGCGGATGTTGTAAGATAAATAATAAAGAGTCATGGATACTTCAGAGGTTATCAATGGAGACGTTTAATAACTTCTAATATCAATGAATCTTTGTATGATTTTATGATAGCGTGTAATGTTATCGGGAGGCTTCTTTAATGTAAAAATAGGGACTCTGACAGACAAAGACAAATTAACTCAAATTACTAAGGCCGAATTAGGGAATGGAATGTATTTCCAGGGAGCATCAGGTAGGTCAAGGTCTCGTTTCGTCTTCATCTTGCTAGTGGCTGGGGACCTTTGCTAGTTATGATTCTTCTTGTTCTTGGATTTTTTGCTTTTGCTATGTTTCTTAGGTTTGGTAAGAGAGCAAAGGTTGCTGAACTCTCTAGGTGCCTCGCAGCGGCTGCCGAATGATGTTGTGGCCACGCAAAGGTTGCTGAGAGGGTTCACAGGGTTGGTGCCAAAACAGGGGTCTCCAAATTCTGAAGGAGAGCAAAGGTTGCTGAACTCTCGGTGTGCCTCACAGGGGTTGCGGAATGAGGTTGTGGCCTGCTAAGGGTTGCTGAGGTTGATCGCTAAATTTACCTACCAAGGGTTTCTGTGGGGGTAAGTCCTAATAAAGGGTTACTGATTTTAGGAGAGAGGGTGATCTTGTCGAGTGTGTTTATCTGAATGTCGGGTTAATGCAAGGGTGTGTGATGTCCACAATAATTATGGATGGACTCATGAAAGAAATTCAAGGAAGAGCAGTGAATGTTGGTGTACCACTGGTAAGGGAAGGACATGAGTGTACTGCTGTTTGCTGACGATAAAGTTCTGATAAGTGACAATGAGTGGGAGTTGCAGGGCCTGGTAAATATGTTTGGAACCGTGTATGAGAAACGGAATCTGAAGATAAATGCGGCGGAGAAGAGTAAGGTTATGAGCTTCGTAAGGGGTATATTCACAGAGTATGAGGTGAGGTTGAATGGCCAGGTTATGGAGAATGTCAGCTTATTTAGATGTTTGGGAAGTGTGATGAGTAAAGGTACGGGTATGGAGGATGAAGTGCGGGAGAGGGTGCAACAGGGGAAGAGGGTTGTATAGAAATGCTGAAAGCAGTGACATACATAAGGTGGTCAGAATAGAAGTAAAGAAGTCATTGCATGATAGAGTGGTAATCCCGACATTGACTAACGGGAAACGGGAGTGGAGCATAAACTTTATTCGAGACGCACAAATGAAGAGTGAGAGAGGTGGAAATAAGTTGCTTGAGAAGTGCATGTGGAGTTACATGGAGGGATAGACAGACAAATGAGGAAGTAAGAGAGCGGTGTGGTATGGATGTTGATGTGCTGGAAAGTGTGAAAAGGAACTCCTTGAGATGGCTTGGCCACATGTGGAAGCGAGATACTGACTAAGAGAGTGTACGAGAGTGAGGTGGAAGGACAGAGAGGGAGATGTAGACTGAGAGTGAGGTGGAAGGATGGAGTTGAAAGGTATATTAGTGAAAGTGGTGTTGGTTGGGAGAAAGGGTGTCTGCTGACAGGGGACAGAGGTGTATGGGGGCAATTAAATCGTGGCCAATATATAGATAGATAGAAACAACAACAAATAATTTCTAAAATTCAAACAAACATTAAGGAAATATTATATGACAATAATCAGTTTAGTTCAGGATACTTCAACATTTGTCGTGGCCTCTTGTGTCTTTGAGTGTATACTTTAGGACAACATTGCTACCCTTATACTATTGACAGTGTTCAGGACTTAATACAATAGTCAAGCATTAATTCTTCTTATATTTTACATTTCGGAATTTTGCATATGCAATTGGACCAGAAATGACTTCTCGAGTGTACAGTTCCCTGAACAAGTTCCGTTCCTCTCTGATAGTTTGTTTATGGAAGTAAAATAGTATAATTGGATTTAGAGTGCAATGTCTTATTCAACAGTTGCACAAGAAGGTGTATTAATTACTGCATAGCAAGGAACTCTCCTAATTCAATAATATTATTTTAACTTTAATAAAGAAAATCTCAAAAAGGAACATAACTTGTGCAGGGAACTGTACGTCGGTGATATTGTTAGAACACACACACACACACACACACACACACACACACACACACACACACACACACACACACACACCCACATCGACACATACTGTAGGTCACTGTGGCCGAGCGCACTAAGTACTCTATATTTGAAGTTGAAGGCTTAGGCAGGAAGCGCTCGAATTCCGCTGTGTACAAGTGAAATTTATCTCAAAAAGCTTTCCTAGTCATGAAAATAAGGTGTGGATACGCCAGTCTCTTGGGCCCACCTGGTCCCTTTGCTCACGTTCGTAGTACTCTTATGGCTGCCAAGGTCAGTCTGTAAGCTCGAAATAAACTGATTATTATCATTATAAATAACATACATACAATTATATATAGACACAAATTGTGTGTGTGTGTGTGTGTGCGTGCGTGTGTACCAACTTGCTTGCCTGCGTTCGTGCGTGCGAGTAAGTAAATGGGATGGGAGATATACATCTTATCAAATTTGTTAAATGATGTTGAAAACTATTATGACGAAAATATGATGATGATAGATAGTACCGACAATAGTGGTAGACACTATGAAAAACAATGTGGTTAATTAAATAGTTTACTCATTCCCTTCCTTATTTACAGTATGCCTGTCTGTAATTATTTGTTTTATGTCCATTTACTTGTGCTTTCCCCTCCCCTCATACCCCTCTCTTTAAAACTCTCTCTCTCTCTCTCTCTCTCTCTCAAGAACTGCCGATACTGAAGATAGGCGTCTTGTGGACTTTGCTAATGATAACTTTTTGACTCAGTGGGTGAATGAGCCAGGATCTTGTGCTCACCACTGAAGATGAAGGTGTGACCAGCTTATCTGTTGGGGAATCACTCGGAGGTAGTGACCACAATCTAGTTAGGTTCTTTCTTCTCACCTTTAGCAGCAGACCCACCAGTCCTCAGAGTGCAAAACTAGATTTCCGTTGTGCAAATTTTGAAGGCCTTCGGGGAAGCTTATCCCACATCAGACTTGAGGGTGAGAATGTTAATGCGATTTGGTGCTCATTCAGGGAGCAGTTTATGGCTCGACAAGCTGCATTCGTTCCTACTAAGCTTACCAAATCAGGCTCAACCCAACCAAAATGGTTCACTAGTGACATAGCTTCAGAAATTAGAAAGAAAAAGGTTACATACATAAAGGCCAATAGAAGTCAAGACCAAAGAGATTTAGATTCTTTCAAAAATATGTGTAGAAGAGTGAAATCTCTTATAAAGGAAGCAAAGCAGAATGAAGAACTCAGGGTTGCAGCCCTCTGCAAAGAGAGTCCTAAAGAGTTCTTCAGCTACGTGAACAGCAGGAAGCCATTCAAAAGTAGCATTGGACCGCTAAAGGATCCAACAGGCCAACTACAAACCTCTGATACTGATATAGCTAAATCCCTAAACGACTATTTTGCTTCAGTATTCACAAGGGAAAATACCAGTGACATGCCAAGCCCAGGATTAGTGAATGAGGGTGAAATTCTTAGCAGAATCAGATGTACCCCAGAGGATGTAGCAAAAAGAATAGATAAGTTAAAAAAAAAATTTTTTTTTTTTTAAAGAGACAATGAACGGAGGAAGGAAAAACACAGATAAAACAAAAAGGTCCATCTGCCTAAAGGCATCCTCCATTCATAAAATGTTTGTAACAACTGGATTTAAACATTTGTAGATTGTAAGTTTGTGGAAAGCAATTCGAGGGAAGTGAATTCCAAAGAGTAGTAGCTCTGGGGATAAATGAATTCTGATAAGCAGAAGTTCTGCATTGTGGAGGAGAAAGTGTACATTCATGGGCGCTCTCAGCTGCCCTAGTTCTACGGGGAAAGATGTGGAGAGGCGGCACAATTGAAGCAAGTTCCTCGGAACAATTGCTGTGAAAATATCTGTAGAATAATGCAAGGGATGCAACGTTTTCTTCGTATGGATAATGTAGGAAGGTCCTGTGTGATTGCAGGGTTATTGATTAATCTAATAGCTTTATTTTGAATTTTGTCCAACTGCCTCAATGCAACCACTCAACTTCCACCCCACAGATGTGAACAGTAATCCATCTGAGAACGCACATGACTTTTATATATCACGGCCAACTGCTCGTCAGTGAAGAATTCTCGAACTCTGAACAGGAGTCCCAGTTTTTTAGAGGCATTCTTAGCAATGCTTCTAACATAATGTGTCCAGCTCAAGTTAGTAGTTAATGTTACACCGAGAATGTCAATACTAGGGGAAGTGGGAATATTTACATCATTAACAAATAAATGGGAGTCAGTGAGATTCTGTCGGTTAGAAAATTGAATGTACTTGGTTTTCTGTGCATTAAAGGAAACTAGATTCTTTTGTCCCCATCCATTACTTCTAGAAAGGTCCTGGTTCAGAGAAATTGCAGAAATTGCAATAGGTTCAAGTCGTCCGGCCTAGATGGCTTTCTTCCTCGAGTTGTATGTGAAATGCGAGATGAAATCGCACCTTTCTTAACAGACATCTTCAATAAATCACTAGAAAATGGAGAAGTCCCTGAAGACTGGAAACTGGCCAATGTGACCCCAATCTTTAAGAAAGGGGGTCATGAATGTCCCAAGAATTATTGGCCAATTAGCTTGACTTCTATCATAGTAAAACTCTTAGAAGGAATACTAGTGGACAAGATAGTTGACTACCTAGAAATCCACAATTTAATTACAGATTCCCAACATGGATTCAGGCGACACCAATCATGTCGTACCAATTTGCTGGACATTTTCCATGAAAAGCTGAGTGAGTATGACAAAAGTAGAGCCATGGACATCCTTTACTTCGATTTTCAAAAAGCCTTTGACAAAGTGCCTCATTGCAGGCTAATGTCAAAAGTGAGTGCGCTAGGTATCAATACAGAGGTCACAAATTGGATAGAAAGTTGGCTAACAGGTAGACAACAACGAGTGGTAATCAATGGTGTTTCTCCTGAGTGGACTTCAGTTACTTCTGGAGATCCACAGGGATCTGTCCTTGGCCCACTACTGTTTATCATATACAGTATATCAATGACATTGATATTGGTCTGTTGAGTGTGATCTCGAAGTTTGCAGATAACATAAAGCTTGGAATGAATGTGAAAGACCCCCAAAGGGGTTGCACAGCTCAGGATGGACCTCAACAGACTGGGTGAATGGTCGGAGACATGGCAGATGCCTCTAAACTTGGAAAAGTGTAAGGTGATGCATATCGGCCAAGCAATCCCCAATTCAGGCTAGTCACTATTGGGAATGTCTCTGGAAGTGACTGACTTGGAAAAGGATTTGGGTGTTCTGATTAGCACTGACCTAAAGTTTTCCAAGCAGTGCATTGAGAAGAATGCTCAGAAATGATTGGGCTATAATATTATTAAGAGGCAACTTAAGTATAGATATAAGGAAATAGTCCTCAGACTTTACAACCTCTGATACGGCCTCTCCTGGAGTATGCTGTTCAATTCTGGTCTCCAGCACTCAGGAAAGATATAGAGCGAATGTAAAGAGTACAAGCTATGGTTATAAAGCTTATTCCATCGCTTAGAAGAATGAGCTATGAGGACCGGTTGAGAGCTCTTGATTTCTTCCCGTTGGAGACACGCAGACTACGAGGTCAGCTCATTGAAGTTTTTAAAATACTTAATGGGTTTGACAATGTGGATTATAGCAAGATGTTTAGGCTCAATATGAATACAACACGCATCCATGGCTGGAAATGATAATTAAAAGGTTCAGCACTAGTATCTGTGGAAACTTGTTCACATATAAGATCTGTTCTACCTGGAACAAACTTCCCTCCGAAGTTGTAAATTGTTCTTCAGTAGATCAGTTCAAGAAGAGAGTAAATAGTATTTTGCACACTCTGTAAAGAGTGTAGTGCACTAAACAGTCTCTCTCCTTCCACCTCGAGTATCTCCTCGGAATGGAAAGCAAGGTCTCTGAGATACTATATATTCCTTGTAACTCCCTTGTAACTCTCTCTCCTCTTCCCACGCATCATCAATCATAAATTTAATCTGTGTGCTGCATATCATTGTTGGATTAGCATATAATTAAAGACGTTCCCCTCGGCTCCTCTACGTCTTGTCCCTTCCCGCCACGTCTTTGGTGTTTCATTACCATCTTAGAGTCGTTATCATACCCACTATATCTTTAACACTTTCAATACGATGACGTCATTATTATTTGTTGGCCATCACTTGACGATTTTGTTATATATATATTAGGGATCTGAAGGATATATTAAGGAACCATTCTCTTTTGTTATATATATATTAGGGATCTGAAGGATATATTAAGGAACCATTCTCTTTTGTTATATATATTAGGGATCTGAAGGATATATTAAGGAACCATTCTCTTTTGTTATATATATTAGGGATCTGAAGGATATATTAAGGAACCATTCTCTTTTGTTATATATATTAGGGATCTGAAGGATATATTAAGGAAACCATTCTCTTTTGTTATATATATATTAGGGATCTGAAGGATATATTAAGGAACCATTCTCTTTTGTTATATATATTAGGGATCTGAAGGATATATTAAGGAACCATTCTCTTTTGTTATATATATATTAGGGATCTGAAGGATATATTAAGGAACCATTCTCTTTTGTTATATATATATTAGGGATCTGAAGGATATATTAAGGAACCATTCTCTTTTCCCTCCATTTCTTACGGTTTTCTTTTACCTTCTGAATTTATGTTTGTATTCTACTTATTGCGTTTTTCTAACTGATTTAACCCCTTCTGTAACAGAGACATGTGTTATATTTTAATCTAGCTATATTTAGACGATTGTGTGTGTTTTTCAAAGGATCTGTAGTACTATAAAGGTTTAGGTGAGATATTTCGAAGCCTGTTATTTGCTGGAGGCCTTTTTTAAACTGAATGAAATCGTCTAATAGTTGCCAGAATATAATGAAAAGAAGTCATTGGTACTGTATGGGTTAAGCCTCTCAGGACGATAACACCTGTTCATGTTTAATTTTGGCTATCACTAAATATGCTTGTGTTTGTACAGGGTATTATAAAATAGGATTGCCAAGCTTCAGGTGTTACAGATAGTTGACTTAAAAACCTTAAATTGTCCCTTTAAGTAATTTTATTCCTTATTTCCGTTATACCTTAAAGTCTATCTTTTCCGCACAAATAATATTGAAAGGTTTCAGTTATAGGCAAACAAAAGTATATTTATCTAGTAATTATATTAACAAGTAAATGAACTTTATTATGCAAAATATTTACACTGCACTTAAACACTAGTAAAATCAATATGGCCTCACAAATTATGAATTTAACCCTAAATATAATCGACAGTGTTACGACCGGGACTCGTATAAAACAAGGGCTCTTAATCATTGGACTAGAAAGGCACACAGCCACAACGGTAACACTAGATCCAACCCTCGAACTTATAATGCCGGCGCACAAAAACACCTATACCCTCCAGAGTTAAATCTGCGATAGCGGGGTATCCTCTAACTCGGTATAAATGCACTACTACTACAGGCTGATGATCTCTGATACAGCCTGATCACAACAACATACAATTACGTTAATAATGTATACAAGGAAAAAGATAGAGAGCTTAATTAAATCACTGGAATGATTTAATGCAAACAAGAAGAAGGTATAATTAAAGTTACTCTAAACAATAATAAACTGTCACTTCTATATTAAAGAAAGTGAATGAAAGTCCTAAAGCATCGAACAGGAATCTTCTGAAGAAAGTCTGATGCTGCTTAGGATGATCAAATCGGATTTTGAACTGTTATATAAAGCAGGAACAAGATATGACAAGTGTAGGGACATACAGTGTTAACTGGCACGGGAATAACGATAAATGTGCAATAGTATTATCTCCAACAACAAAAGAAGTACTTCCTCAGGCAACGCAAAAGCCTGCTTGGGTTGTGCAACTCAACAACAACCAAGGCTTACACTCAACGTGAATAAAAATGCTGCATACATAACATAAGAGTTTATAATCCTAATCGGGTGTCTGCTAGGCGAATAAAGTCTAGCTGGGATGTCGTAGGCTAGGAAACAATGGCTGAGCAAGCGGCTCGTAGCCTAGCGAGGTCCTTAAGACTGTACGGCCAAATTACGTTAAATGATGGGGTGCTCTCTTGAGAGATCCAGATCGCTAGTATCTGGTTCTCTCCTGGCGACCCTCTTTAACACCTTACGAGCGGCCTATGCGGTTTATTTATGTGTACCGCACAGCGGGGTGTTTTTAGCCAAAATAGGGCTGTTTACGTGATCATTTTCATGTCTAAATAAGACCCAGAACGTAAAACAAGTACCTATCCCTGAAAGGGCATAAACAGAGCTTTCGAATGACACCATAACGATCCTTGTATGATGGATAGTTTTCTTGCAATAACCGTGCAACGCGAGTGCAAAAAGCAGGTAATTCGGTACTTTCAGTACATAATTGAGTATGTAGCGAGTGAGAGAGGGAGGAGGGAGCTGAGATTTGTGTCAGTAGGTTCGCCGCGGTGGTCTGGAGCAGTCATACGCTCGCTAGTCTCCTGCCACCACTTGTCTCTCTCTCTCAGCCACATTACGTGCTGAAATTGCCACTCGAGTTATGTCGAGCGCCGCCACATAGTCCAGCTTTATTTAACTCGACTTATGTTGCTCGCCGCTAAATAAGGGTTAAGTCAAAGCAAAACGAGTTAGCACAGTGTTGGGTGGCAGAGGCAAAAGCCCTCACTCGCAACACAGTGCTAAACTCACAAGGTACACAGTCAGAAAGACAACCTAGGCTTCCCACGCATCCGTTGCGATTGTACAAGTTCAACAAAACCTGGTACACATCGGAAATCACAACACCAGTAGCCTCACCCCAGTCTAGCATTAAATAGCCCAGCAGACAACCAAGAAATAGGTAGGGATACACCGCGAGTGTGTCGAACCTCTACAGACAAAATGTTAACCCCTCCAAAATGTCTAACTAAACATGAAATATCTGAGAGCTTCAGCATATAATACGATGGCCGATATATGAAATCGTGCAGAACCAAAGGGGAGTTATGATGTTAAATAGATTAGAAGAATAAGAGGTAAGGAGTTGAGAGAGAAAGTGTTCTATAGGTGGAAGTCGGGGACAGATGGCAAGGGAGGTGTGAAGGTTATGCTGGTCAAGCAAGCTCTGAGCAAGGAAGGCACAAAGACAGCAAGGAGTGTGGGGGGACTACCTCCTGCTGCGGCAGAAGGGCGGCAAAGCGGCCAGCCACTCAGAGGGCCCGGCCGTGTCATGACATCACCGAGACAATGCGTAACACTACGCGCACAACACTTTGCCTCCTGCACTTACTCACTCACACTCTCTAGCTGTATCATTCAGTCTTATACATTAAACTTATAACTGATGATATAAAATATAATGCATTGTCACAGACGAAAATAAATACCACTTCTATACTGCCTGTGACATGACGATTCACCAGAAAGAAAGTATAACATTCTCTGATAACTGTAGCCCATTTCACTGCCCTGGCGAGCGCTAGTGGCTAACGGGAGGCGATTCTGCCAACGCTGGTAGGCGTCACAACAGAGAGAGAGGAAGCCTAACTCCAATCAAGGCCTCACCGTTATTACTGACATCCAGTCTCTAAATTGCCAAGTTAGTTAAAATAGAACTTCAGAGGCTATCAACCCTATTGCATTGTTAAGTCACCACACTTAAAGTCAAGAACAACGTCAGGACTGGAGCCCTTTTACGAGACCTCCAGTCCTTTGCAAATTACCAACATTAACATTCACTCCTTCCATGAAACTATAGAAGTAAATTTACGAATCAAACCCTTATGAAATTCTAACCAATATATATTGATTCCATGGGCTTAATACTAAGAAGGCGTATGGACCGGATGGTGTTCCTCCTGTAGTAACTCAAAAACTGTTCCTCTGTGTTGACTCCCTGCCTAGGCAAATCTTTTGCCTCTGTCTTTCCTCTAACATCTTTCCTTCTTGCTGGAAGTTTGCTCTTATTTAACCTGTCCCAAAGAAGGGTGACCACTTTCAACCCTCCAACTATCATCCAATTGCTCTCCTTTCTTGCATCTCTAAAGTCTTTGAAATTATTCTGAACTTAAAATTTCTTAAGCATTTATCTTCCCATATTCTACTTTCCGATTGCCAGTATGGTTTCCTTAACCCCTACTGTAGCACTGGGAACAGTAATAAAAGTCCTGCCCAGTCCCAAGCAATGTGGCCAAAATAGCAAGATGTAACAAGGAAAGTATATTACTGACGGCTCCCTGCCGTCGCTGGGACTGGGGGAGTGATTTATCTACTGACGGCTCCCTACCATCGCTGGGACTGAAAGGGTTAAGGGCCGCTCTACTGGTGATCTTCTTGCTTATCTTACTAACTCTTGGTCATCCTCTTTTTGGGACTTCAGTGAGACTTTTTCTATTGTGCTAGACATATTGAAAGCTTTCGATAGAGTCTGGCACAAATATCTAATTTCTAAACTACCTCCCTTCGGTTTCTAGCCCTTTATCTGTGCCTTTGTCTCTATTTTCCTTTCAGACCGCTCCATAGCTGCAGTTGTGGATGGCCATCGCTCACTTCCTCAACCTTTCAACTCCGGAGTTCCTCAGGGTTCTGTCCTGTCTCCAATTCTCTTTCTAATATTTATTAATCATCTCCTCAATGGTACCCCTCTAGTCCTATTCACTTTTATGTTGATGACTCTACCTTACACTATTCAACAAATTTTTCACATCAACCCAGCATGCACTCACTCCAAAACTCACGAAACAGGGCCATTGAATACTTATCTTCAGATCTATCAATTATTTCTGATTGGGGTAGAGAAAATCTTGTTACTTTCAACACCTCCAAGACCCAATTTCTCCCTTTATCTCTCCATCGCAATCTTCCGCAAGACTATCAATTATTCTTCAACAATACACAAATCAACCCTTCATCTTCTCTCAATATTCTCGGTGTATTTTATTCATCTGACCATTCTTGGAAAAATCATATTACCACTCTTGCTAAAACAGCTTCCCAAGAGTTAGGTGTGTTCAATCGTCTCCGTGGGTACTTCACCCCCATACAGCTTCTTGCTCTTTATCGGGGCATGTGCGCCCCTGTATTGAGTATTGTTCGCATGTGTGGGGAGGCTCTACCCATACCGTACTTCTCGAAAGAGTAGAGTCCAAAGCATTTCGTCTCATCAACTCACTTCCTCTTACTAGTTCCCTACAATTTCTTTCTAAACGCCGCAATGTTGCATCTCTTTCACTCTACTATCGCTATTACAACAATCAGTGTTCTTCAGAGCTCTCTCAGTGCATACCCCCTCCCTTGCGGCGAGTGCGAGGCACCCACCTTTTAACACATTCCCACTCCTATTCTGTCAAGCTCTCCATCACAAGAGTTGGCAAATTTTCTCAATCTTTCTTCTACTCAATAAGTGAACTCTGGAACTCTTTCCTTCAATCAATCTTTCCTTCATCCTATGATTTAAACTGCTTAAAACTTCGTGTGTCCAGGCATTTTGACCCCAACGTCCCTTGACATCGGCCCTGTCACTCTTTTGGCTTTGGGTGAGACACTTGTTACAGGCAACCTGCCTGTTGTCTCCTTCATACAAAGAAAACAAAACAAATTGTCTGTAGCTTTCAGAGTTCCTTACTAGGCCCCTCAAAAGTGTTTATAAAAACAACACACCCTATCCTTAAATCTTAGCCATCGTAAACTTAACCCTCGCTGCACCTGGATGGCTTCGTTCTTGTAGTAAGAGTGATCTTAATTAATTGCTTCCTACAACACCCGCTTGACACATAAGTTATTTTTGTTCTAGCTACCACGCCCTCATTGACAGTCAAATTAATAAATGTCACAATTTTGGAAGTAACACTGTAAATTATATATATATATATATATATATATATATATATATACTGTATATATATATATATATATATATATATATATATACTGTATATATATATATATATATATATATATATATATATATATATATATATATACTGTATATATATATATATATATATATATATATATATATATATATACTGTATATATATATATATATATATCTATATATATATATATATATATATATATAATATATAATATATACATATATATATATATATATATATATATATATATATATATATATATATTTACATATATATACATGTATATGACCAACTTGCCATCCCCTCCTTCTAACCCCTCCCCCCCCCCCCCCCCCCCCCCCCCCCCCTCCTCCCCTGGCCTGGATGACTGTCACTCCAAAGCCTGGACGTACGGGGTCAGGCACCAGGCAGGCAGGGAGGCAGACAGACAGATAAGTAGGGAGGCAGACAGGAAGATAAGTAGGGAGGAAGACAGGAAGATAGACAGGCAGGCAGAGAGGCAAACATGGAAGCAGATGAACAGGCTGGCACGTAGGCAGACAGACAGACAAGCAGGGAGGCAAACAGGAAGATGGACAGACAGGTAGGTAGGCAGGTACATAGACAGGTAGAAAGGCAGGCAGGTAGGCAGACAGACAGACAAGCAGGGAGGAAGACAGGAAGATAGCTAGACAGGTAGGTAGGCAGGTACATAGACAGGTAGAAAGGCAGGCAGGTAGGCAGACAGACAGACAAGCAGAGAGGCAGACAGGAAGATAGCTAGACAGGTAGGTAGGCAGGTACATAGACAGGTAGAAAGTCAGGCAGGTAGGCAGACAGACAGGCAGACAAGCAGGGAGGCAAACAGGAAGATATTTAGACAGGCAGGCAGGTAGACAGGCAAGCAGGCAGGCAGATAGACATATATGCACGGTGGTATAAATAATGACCTACCTGGAGGAAGGCAGTGGTTAGGGAGGCAGAAATATAAAGTCAGATGGATAACAAGCAGATAGACTATAGATAAACTATACTCAGGTTTATTTCAACTGACAGTAACTTGAATAACTTAGCAACTGATTTATCGACCCTTAATGAAGATATATGTAACTAATATGTCTCTGCCTAGTATTAATGTCAGGTTTTCACACCTACCAACATATTTCGTTACAATATGTTCACAATATCTGAGTAATTTAGATACGAACATAGCAATATAATGGCAGTAGAACAACAAACAAAACAAAACACAGATATACTAAGTGCTAGAAGGAACATAAATATGCAGACAAATATACCAACATGTAGTACGTGGAAATGTGTGTTTTTTTTTTTTTTAACGACCTGCCTCATTGTTAGCCCATTAGTTTTGACATTTTAAGACATTCGCCCCATTAATTTGGTGATTTAAAGACCTTTGAAATTAATTTATTTGAACATTTTAAGAATTTTCGTGCCATTTAGGTGTCGAGATTCTCCTGGCCAGACCTATGAGAGTTCCGTATGGAGCTCAGTGGTCTGGTTAATCTGCTCTACATCATTAACTAACTCCTGGCGAGCGAAAGCGAGACTGTACTTTAGGAGGAACCAGCATTCGGTCAGGACGTTTGTCTACCGAAAAATGTACACATTTGTCTCATAGGGGTATCTTGGTTGTATTTCTATTAGCTTGATGGAGGTCTAGGGAGCAAACTAAAAACCTCCCCATAAAATGACAATGCAGAACACAACATTAATTGACTTATCACTACCTGGTGTGACGTTATAGGGTCATTATGATTTGGTTTATCTATTATTGAGGATTGTCATTGTTTTGATAATTTTTGAGCAATGTATTCTTATTTTGGCTCTTAAACTATCCCCCCCCCCCCTCCCCAGACCCCTTCCAAACTTAGTAAAGCTCCCCAAGACCCCCATTAAGCTAGATATGTATTTGTTTCGGTAGACACAAGAAGACTAATAAAAGCAGAATAAATAAAAACATAACATAAAAACAGACAGCTTAGAAAACAGTTAGAAAGCCATTACATAACAGCCAAAGAGCCGTGATATAGAAGCAAGCACAGGGGAAAAACAAGGAGGCGAAGGAAGGCGGATAGCGGAGGGTGAGGGATGGTGTAATAAAGGAAGAGACATGGGAGACAGGAGGAATAAAACAGGGAGGAGAGAAAAATATAATAAGAGAGATGACAGGGAGAGGGCGAGAGGTGAGGGAGGAGGAAGAGGAGAGAAGGACGAACAGAAGGAGAGAGGAAGGCAGAGAGAGGGAGAGGGAGGGTAGAGAAGGATGAGGGAAGGATAGAGGGAGGGGAAGAGAAGAGAGGGAGGGGGAGAGAAGAGATGCAGGAGAAAGAGGAGAGATGGACAAACAAATTGAGAAAGGAAGACAGAGGAGAGAGGGAGAAGGAGAGAGGTGAGGGAGGAGGAAGCGTGAAGGACTCACAGAAGGAGAGAGGAAGACAGAGAGGGGGGGGGGGAGATATGGAGGAGGAAGAGGAGAGAAGAACGAACGGAAGGAGATAGGAAGACAGAGAGAGGGAGACAGGGAGGGAAGGGGAGGGGAGCCTGGGGAGGGTAGAGGGAGGGGGAGAGAAGAGGAGGAAGATCAGAGAGGAACTATGGAAAGGAGAGAGTAAGACAAGAAGAAAGATAAACAAAGACAGGAGAGGGAGGGAGAAAAGAAGGAGGAGGAAAGACAGAGAGAGACGAGGGGAAGGAGAGAAGAATATAGGAAAGAAGAGAGAAGAAGACAGGGAGAGCGAAAGAGATAAGATGAAGGAGGAAAGTCAGCGAGGAAGGAGAGAGGAAGATAGCAAAGGGGCGATGACAAGAATAAGGAGACAAAAGTAAATTGAGGAGTATGGGCAGAGAAGAAATAGGGGAACGAAAAAGGAAGAGTGAAGGAAATTGGGAGAGGAGAGAAGTAATGGAGGAGGAGATTTGTAAAGGGGTGAAGAAAAGGAGAAAAGCTGATAACAGAAGATAGATAGAGAGCGAAGGGGAGAGAAGAGGAGGAAGGTCACAGAGATAATATATATATATAAATATATATATGTATATATAATTATATATATATATATATATATATATATATATATACGGTATATATATATATATATAATTATATATATACTGTATATATATATATATATATATATTTTTTTTCTATGTGATTGAGGGAGGCAAAAGGCATAACTACTGCCTATAGCGAGTGCCTCCCCCAAATTTGAAAGAGTGACAGGGTCAAAATCAAGGGACGTTCGAGCCAAAATGCCTGGACACACGGAGTTTGAAGCAATTTAAGTCATAGGAAGAGGGAAAGACTGATTCTGGGAGAGAGTTCCAGAGCTCAGCTGTTGAGTAGAAGAAAGTTTGAGAATAAGTTTCACTCTTGGGTTGGAGAGTTGCACAGAGTAGGGGTGGGATTGAGTTGCAAGACGGGTACCACGTGCCTTACGTAAAGGAGGTGGTATGCACTGGGATAGCTCTGAGGAACACTGATTATTATAGTAGCGATAGAATAGCGAGAGAGATGCAACATTGCGGCGGAGAGAGAGAGATTGCAGAGAGTTGGTGAGTGGACGGGAGTTAATGATACGAAAGGACTTCCTTTTAACTTTGTCTAGGAGAGTGGGGTGAGAGGAACCTCCCCACACATGTGAACAATACTCAATACAAGGGCGCACTATGCCCCTGTACAGAGCAAGAAGCTGTGCATGGGAAAAGAACCCCCTAATACGGTTGAGCACACCCAGCTTCTGGGAGGCTGCCTTAGCAAGACTGGTAATATGGTCCTTCCAAATGAGAGCAGAAGAAAAAGAGACACCAAGAATATTGAGAGAAGATGAAGGGTTGATTTTTTGTATTGTTGAAGAATAAAAGGGATAGTCCGCTGGGAGATCCTGACGGGTAGATAGATGGAGAAATTGGGTTTTGGAAGCATTAAAGTTAACAAGGTTTTCTCTGCCCCAATTGGAAATAGTATTTAGATCAGAATTTAAGAGTTCTATGGCTTCATTACGTTTATCATTGAGGGATTGCTGGCTGGGGCATTCTAAAAAACTAATGGAGTAGTGTAAGGTTGAGTCGTCTGCATATGAATGGATGGGAATTAAGGTACAGTTAAGGAGATCATTTATACAAATTAGAAAGAGAATAGGGGATAGGACAGAGCCCTGAGGAACACCGGAGTTTATAGGGTGAGGAAGTGAACAATGGCCGTCCACAACCGCGGCTATGGAACGGCCGGAAAGGAAATTAGAGACAAAGGCACAGATGGAGGGATAGAAACCGAAGGAGGGTAGTTTAGAAATTAAAGATTTATGCCAGACTCTATCGAAGGCTTTCGATATGTCTAGTGCAATAGAAAAAATCTCACCGAAGTCCCAAAAGGAGGATGACCAAGAGTTAGTAAGATATGAAAGAAGATCACCAGTAGAGCGACCCTTAAGGAAGCCATACTGGCGATCTGAGAGCAGATTATGAGAAGAGAAATGCTTAAGAAATTTGGAAGCAAGAATAGTTTCAAAAACTTTAGAAGACAAGAGATGAGAGCAATTGGACGATAGTTGGAGGGTTGAGAGCGGTCACCCTTCTTTGGGACAGGTTGAATGTGAGCAAACTTCCAGCATGAAGGGAAGACGTTAGAGGATAGACAAAGACGAAAGAGTTTGCCTAGGCAGGGAGTCAGCACGGAAGCACAGTTTTTGAGAACAATAGGAGGAACACCGTCCGGACCGTACGCCTTATTAGTGTTAAGCCCAGAGAGGGTAGAAAGTACATCTTTAGAAGAGATTAGGATATTAGGCATAAGTAAGAGAGAGGAGGGCGGGGAGGGAGGAATAGCACCGGAATCATCCAAGGTGGAGTTTCTAGCAAACGTTTGAGCGAAGAGTTTAGCTTTGTCAGAGGAAGAAGTGATGGTTGTGCCATCAGAGTGGGAAAGGGGAGGGAAAGATGAGGAAGAGAAATTGTTGGAGAGGTTTTTGGCTAGATGCCAGAAAGCTTGGGAAGAGCTAGAGTTAGATAGTTCAGTGCATTTATTAATGATGAAAGAGTGTTTGGCAAGTCGAAGAACAGATTTGGCTTGATTCTGGGCAGAATATATTCATACATACTGTATATATACCTACCTATGTCACCTATGTGGAGTTCGCCACTCTTGCTAGTGACACCGAAGAGCGCACCGCCCTTCGTTGTTGTTTGAGAATTGGTGCAGCAGACTATTCGAAGAGGTAGAGCGCACCCTTGTGAAGATGGGCTTGTCTGGCACTTTTTGTAGTTCGACATCGAGAGCTCTCTTGAAGCTGTCTAACGAGACACCTCTCATGTCTCTTACTCGCCGCGGGAGTTTGTTGAAGAGACGTGCTCCTCTATGTGATAACCAGCCCTCTCGCAGAGAGCCCATAGCACCCCGATTTTTCATCTTGGGGATATCGCATTCCCAGCCTATCCTATCACTGATTTTCATTGCTATTGGGGTATGTAGATTTGGTACAAAACCCTCTGCGATTTTCCACGTATATATTATTAAGTATTGTTCCCTTCTACGTTCCAACGAATACAGTTTTAGTGATTTTAAACGATCCCAATAGTGTAACTGTTTTACTGAGGTTATGTGTTCCTTTGTACACTTTCTAAGTCCTTAATTTCACCTGCTTTGTATGGGGTTGTTAATACGTTACAGTATTCTAGCCGCGGTAGCACCAGGGATTTGAAGAGTGTTATCATAGGCAATTCACCGCAAGTTTTAAATGAACGTAGAATCCAACCTGTTAGCCGTTTCGCAGTTGCAACTTTGACCTGGTTATGTTCTTTGAATCCCATATTTTCAGACATTATCACCCCAAGGTCTTTCACATTGTCTTTACGTTCTATTATGTGATTGGATTCTGTTATGTAACTTGTGGTCTCTAAAGTAGAAAAGCCCTCCGCCAATCACCGCGCTCCCTTCTATTTGCTTGCACCGTCAGCTGATTTTGACAGTTCTCGGCCACAACACGCCCCACCTTCCCAGCCAACCAATCAGCGGCCTCCATTATCGGAGCACCGAGCTGAACTCTCTACCTCACCTCAAAAGTCGCTCTTTTTCTCTTCCCGAGTAGTTTCCTCTGGTTACTCGATCTAATACTTCGGTGCCAGCCCTGTACTCCCATAAGCCACTGAAAGATGTTTATAACCAGCTTCCAGGAACTTATTTCGAGGAGAAGAGAGTGGAGCTGGAGGAGGCAAGAATTCAAAGCGAGCGGGCTGCTGGGCGTGCCGCTCAGCCAATCACAGCGCGGGAGAGCGGGAGGCGAGACTATAAAGTCTGGCGCGGAGGGGTTACAGGGGTCACTCACCCCTCGGAACTCACTGGGTTAGCTTCTTACAACCCGGTTGCTCTCTCTCACTCGGGCACAAAGGGAAACCAGGAGCCAACCATTCCAGCTACCCTGCCCTTATCTACAGCAACAGCACAGACCACTCCTGATCTCTCTTCACTCTCGCCCACTCGGAGTTTACACCTTCAGTATCCTGCTGCCTGTCGTCACATTGCTAGTCTACACACACACAGTCAAGCAATTCAAGAGGGACGACAGAAAGTGGACGGGAGTGAGAATTTCCAGAGGAGCTATTGGCCAGCTCTGAGGTGGTAAACCACAGTTCCAGTATTCACACCTGATTCCAGCATCCACAAATATATTTGTTTAAGGACCGATATTGGGCCCGCATATGATTCCAGAAGAAAGAGAGAAAATGTTTGACTAACTTGGTGGTTCCATTAACAATTGATGTGTCCTTCTAGGACAAGACTAAAGGAAAAAGAATTTAGACTAATCTGTATCCATAAAATGATGATGTGTAATAATTAGTTATTTTTGTTAGCAAAGGCGTAATGCCGAAAGTGTTATTATATAGGATCTGATAGGAAAGATTTAAGTATAAAAGTAAAGAGGGGAGGGAAGGATCAATTCTTCTAGACTAAGAGGCAACCAATAAGTTCAAGGGGAAACAGTTTTGTTTAGTTGCCCGATAGATCAGCTATAGCTAGGAAAGGACACTAGTCCCTTGAAATAGCAAACTAATTCGTTAATAAGGAAACTATATAGAAGGACACTATTCCATATGAATTACGGAATTCTTATGTTTTAGAAAGGAAGTTATATCCATATAAATCGAAAGGGTCATGGGGCGGTTTGGGAAAAGTGTTAAGGATATCACGTATAACAAAGAATTCCTCAGAAGTTATGTAAAGGAATATAATTGTGAATCTATTCCGTGTAGGCGTTTTGAGGCACGGTTTGTCTTTTGTTGGAACGGTTATTGATTAAGGTTTAATGTAAACATAGCGTGTTTGTAATAGGGTTACATGAGAGTATAATCGGAAGGTGTTATTGAAGTAAATATTGTAAACTAATGTCATTGGAGTAACTGGGTGACAGAACCCAATGTTATATATGAGAGAGAACCTGTAATCCCAGTCGGTAAATTTGTGAGACTTTATATTATTGTTTAGGTACTTGTGTAGTAACGACGGTTGTGTCAGATGAGTTAATAGATTATATGTATTGAAGCTTGGGTCTCGAGAGAAGGCACCGAAGGCCCAAGGGACATGGTTAATTCTTGAGAATAGAATAAGAATATAATTTTTGTATAAATTAGGTAAAGAACGATTGTGTCATTAGGCCCTGGTCTCAACAGAAGACACAGCAGGGCTCAGATTAAACTATTTAGGATTAGTAACTAATAACGTGTTTGTTGGATCGAAGTCGACTTGAGTCAATACCTGAATAGCGGGAATTCAGCTAGGGAGTAACGGGAACTCTAGGGTTCCAAAGTACAACCTATCTTGAATCGACGTAATATTCAATCCGTGTCTTGAACTCATCTCGGCCCGAACAAAGTACCCGTTATTAGAGTAGTTAGGAAGTTTGTTAAATAAAGTATACAAACTTCTAAATGACTGTCGATTTATCCCCCATAATAGTAGTATCGTAGCAGAAATTAAAATAAATACTACAGTCTCTTTAACGAAATCCTCATCTCCGTATCGTATTAATTGAAATTTGTCTTCATTAAACTGCATGTTATTTTCTCTGGTCCACTGGAACACCTTATTTATGTCCTCTTGCAGCCGGCCCGTGTCTTCCTGTGTCTTTAATATCATACTCAGTTTTGTGTCATCCGCAAAGGAGGATACTGTACTGTGTCTTGTGTTGGCATCTATGTCACTTATTAGAATGAGGAAAAGAAGGGGCGCTAGTACTGTTCCTTGGGGAACTGAGCTTTTGACGTCTGAAGGCTCAGATGTTACTTGGCTTACTGCTACTGATTGTTTTCGGTTCACGAGGAAGTTTTATATCCACCTTCCGATTTTACCTGTTATCCCTTTTGCTTTAAGTTTGTGTGCAATAATACCGTGATCACATTTATCAAATGCCTTAGCAAAATCGGTCTAGATGATGTCCACGTTTTTCTTTTCTTCTAGGGATTTAAGAATTCTGTCGTAGTGTTCCAATAGTTGCGAGAGACATGATCTTCCTGCTCTGAACCCATGTTGACCAGTGTTGTGTAGTTCATTTTTTTCCATAAATGTTGAGATTTTGCCTCGCAGGACTCGCTCAAAAATGTTAATGATGTGGGAAGTCAGAGCTACTGGGCGATAGCGTTTTGGTAGTGCTTTACTCCCTCCTTTATGCAAAGGGGCAATTATTGCGTTTTTCAAACTATCCGGTATTTCTCCAGTGTCTAGACTCCTCCACATTATAGCCAGGGGTTTTGAGAGGTTTTCCTTACATTTCTTTATTAGGATTGAACTCCTAGAGTCCGGGCCTAGTGCCGAGTGTGATGGCATGTTGGCGATGGCTTCTGCTATATCTTTTGGTCCGAAATTAATGTCCAGAATCTGGGGGGTTTCCTTGGGGGGATTATTCATGAAAAATTCATTATGGTCTCTGATTGCTTTTGTTTCGTCAGGCTTACTGAAGGCTTTTTCATACTGTAGACGTAATAGTTCACTCATTTCCTTTTTGTCCCCTGTGAATGACCCATCATCTTTACTTAGTGGGCCGATGTTTGATGCGGTTTTAGTTTTAAGTTTAGCGTATGAAAAGTAGTACTTGGAGTTTTCCTTTATGCTTGCAATAGCTTTGCTCTCCTCTTCTATTTGTTGTAGCTCATATGAGATTCTTAGTCGTTGTTCAATTTCCACAATTTCTCTATCTATTTTGATCTTTTGTCTTTCCTGTAGATTTTGTTGTGTGCGTCTTTGTGTTAGTAATTTTCTTCTTCTGTACATTGTAATTTGGGAGCTTATTTCGTCTGTTGATTGACTTTGTCCTTAATTGGGGATCCTATGAATTAGCAGGACCTTATGAAGGAAGGTTTTCGGAGCAATGGTCTGTCCGTTCTGGTTTGCTTCTTCGTCTTGTTTGTCTTTCTGGTATGTGGTGGCTACAGATTTGGGTCATGGTTTCCGTTAATAGGACTAGGCATTCTGATGATGTCCGGTTGTTCATTAAATCTTCCCAGTCTATTTCCTCCATTTCTTGGTTTACCTCTTCCCACCTAATATTTTTACTATTGAAGTTAAATTTGCTGAATGGACCAGTTTTTGGTCTAGTTTCTGAGGTTGCTAGGGTTGTTTTGATCTCAATTAATTTATGATCTGAGTATGATGTGTCCGATATGTTACTACTGTGTACTAGGTTGTCATTATTAGTGAAGACAAGGTCTAAGATATTGTTTTCACGTGTGGGTTCGGTAATATGCTGGTTAAGACTAAAAAAGTCGCAAAGTTCAAATAGTTCTCTTGCATTTGCTTCTCTGGCGTTTATCGACACTACTTGGTCTTCTAGTTGCCTCCACTTGATGTTTGGAGGGTTAAAATCTCCTAACCACATAATATTTGGTGTCGGGTTTCCCAGGGCTTCCACTTCTGATTTTATCATGTTGAGCTGGGTTTTGAATTCTTCTAAGGATGAGTCAGGAGGTCTGTATGTAACAATAACTGCTAGGTTTAGGGATTCTATTTTAACTCCAAGTATTTCTACTACTTCGTTACTGTTATTTAGAAATTCAGTAGACATCAGCGAGTCATGAATGTACATTGTACAAGGCTACACCTCCACGAGTTCTATGCGTTCTGTCCGCCCTATGTAGGTTATAACCAGGAATCCATACTTCACTATCTGCCTGATCTTTAATGTGGGTTTCTGTGAGAGCCGCAAATATAGCGTTTCCTTCTTCTAGCAGGCCCCTAATAAATGGTACTTTGTTTGTGGCTCTATTTTTAAGACCTTGGATGTTTGCAAACAAGACGGGGGAGGGGCTACTATGTGTACCTATATATATATATATATATGTACAATATATATATGTACAGTATATTAATATATATATATATATATATATATATATATATATATATATATATACTGTATATATATATATATATATAATATATATATATATATATAATATATATATATATATATATGTACTGTATATATATATATATATATATATATATACAGTATATATATAGGCCTATATATATATATATACAGTATATATATATATGTAATATATATATATATATATATATACCGGTATATATATATATATATATAATATATATATACTGTATAATTATATATATATATATATTTTTTTTTCTTCTATATTCCAACTACTCCCTCTCGGGCATAGGCTGATAGCCTTTACACTCTACCGCTAAACACGGTGACACGGTGAGGCCCGTGAGGTCTTGCTCCAGTCTAGGGAGTGAGACATGCGAAACTTCACGGCTCGAAGTAACTCCATCTCTGAAGCCGCTCCGCCTCTGTGCTTCACAGTCTCATCCCCCAGGCTCGGACCCTCACTCTCAGAACGCCACTTATTGAGCAATTAACTCACTAGGCATTGCCCCTCTGTAGCATATTTTTGAATATGGGAATATTCATACAATGCTATTTAATCAGGGAACAATGAGGGTATTTATTTGGCATTTCGGTGTGCTGTGGTAATGCACTGATACTAGGTACAGCACAAATTCCATCCCAATAATATCTTCCCATTGACATATTGGGATTCGAACCCGGGTCCATTGGATTACCAGTCCAGTGGCATATATATATATATATATATATATACAGTATATATATATATATATATAATGTATGTATGTATGTACTGTATATAGTCTGGCACCTTCCCCATTTTTTTTTTTTTTTTTTTTTTTTTTTTTTTTTTTATGGGGGTGGCTGACTCGAGACAGAGCCCGAACACGGACATCACAACGCATCCGAAAAGCAAAACACAACAAAACATAAAATCTCACACACATCTAGGTCGCCCAGGAGAAATACCCAGAGACCCCGGCCCATTTGGGGTCCCCAGCAAAAGATTCCCAGGTCCCAAATCCCCCAGAGAGGCGCCAATATCCGTAAGGCAGACCCGTAGCGAAGCTAACCACCCACCATGTTTCCAGTACAGGAGCACTCTTCATTACCACCGGCTCCCCGGGCCAGGCGCCTGATGTACTACTATCTAGTCCAACTGGCGCATGACCCTCTCTCCCAAACGACCGCCTTTACATTCATCTATTCACAAGCATTCTCCATTCATTCCTGTTTATTACCACTTCCTTTGCCTGATCTATAATCATTCCTCTATCATCCAAAGCTTGTCTTACGCAGTCTCTCCATCTCAATGGGGGTCTTCCTGCCCTTCTATCTCCCCTTGTATCTGACTCCCATATTATCTTTGTAAGCCTTTCATCTTCCATTCGTTCAGCATGACCATACCAGCTCAGTAACCTTCTGTCCACTCTGGCCGACAAATGTTCCTGCTGCCCCACTCTCCTATGTATCTCTTCATTCCTCAATCTGTCTCTACGAGTAACTCCACACATACTCCTCAAGCTGCTCATCTCCATCACATCCAGCTTTTTTCTCTCCTTTTCCTACAGAGCCCATGTCTCAGCCCCATACATCACTGTTGGCACAACAATTCCTTGATACATTGCACTTTTTACTTTCATTCCGAGATTTCTCGTTTTCCACATACTTCCCATTGCTCCAAAAACCTTCCTTCCTTCACACATTCTGTTTTCCCTCCATTTCCATACCTCCACTCCTGCTTATCGTTCCTCCTAGATATTTAAAACACTCTACTTGTTCTAATATTTCCTCATCCAGCCTCTCATC
The DNA here is from genome assembly GCA_032716605.1 of Paralithodes platypus. Classification (NCBI taxonomy): domain Eukaryota; kingdom Metazoa; phylum Arthropoda; class Malacostraca; order Decapoda; family Lithodidae; genus Paralithodes; species Paralithodes platypus. The sequence continues at coordinate 27,679,885 of CM064581.1, read as the reverse complement.
TAGATTCACCCTACGATCACCCCTATTGCACACCCTTACTTTACTTTTATTGACGTTCACCTTCAGTTTCCTCCTCATATATATATATATATATATATATATATATATATATATATAGATATATATATATATAGATATATATATACACGTATATATATATATATATATATATATATATATATATATATATATATATATAGAGAGAGAGAGAGAGAGAGAGGGTAGAATATTTGGTTGGAGGTGGTTAACTTGGGCTGGTTGATGGGTTGAGAAAAGTGGTGTACTTGATTGACCAATTGACCACTTGTAATTTTTAGGCTATAAGGAAGTTGGAGCTGTTGAGATCAATATATAACATAATTATCAGCTAAAATTCGGTTGTAGTGCATAAACCTAAAAACATATAGAACATAAAACCTAATTAAACATATTTCCTATCCATCTGAAACGAATATTATTAATGCATTTCCGTTTAATGTCGATGTTTACAGCTCCAACTTCCTTATAGCCTGAAACTCTCAAGTAATTAATTGAATTGGGTCTATCTGTTCAACTGGGTCGACCGCTCAAATTAGAGTGGAGAAATGAGCTTGAACAATCAATTTGGGCCAAGTAGTGGAATTGGGTTGATAGATTCAGTAGGCGCCTTCGCACTAGCCGCATGTCTGGCATTTTCTTTGTTTGTGTCGTTTGATAGTCGGCTGGATATGAAGAAATGCGGACAATTAACCCCTTCTGTACCGGTGACGTATTTTTTACTTTATTCTAGCTATATATAGATGATTTTGTACAGTTTAAGAAAGATATGTGGTAGTAAAAAGGGTTAAGTGAGATTGTTAGAAGCCTGTTAATTGCTGGAGGTCCATTATAAACTAATCAAAATCGTCTAATAACAGCCAGAATAAACATAAACAGACGTCGCCGGTACAGAAGGGGTTAAGTATATTTCTAGGGCCAATACATTTATCATTTATAGTAGAATTCATATCGGTTTAATGTAGATGACGGTGTTGAGGAATTATAAGCTTTTGATTAAGTTCAACTATAGTCCTTGCATTATAGGTAGGCTAGAAATCGTGACCCTTAATCTCTGTAACTCAAAAAGGGCTAGCACAAATAGGCACACATATTCCGCGTGTAACTCTTCACGAATGGTAGAAATATTAGCTCGATAACCCAAATCGTCTTAGAGTTATGGAGGTCAGTGGTCAAGGTTTTTGGCCTAATTATAGTGAATTTCAAGCCAGTGATAACATGACTCCAGCACAGTATCCCCATGTGTGAAGGCGTCTATTGGGCTGACCAGATTAATTACGACAAACGATCGTATTGGTTGCATTGGTTGACTGAGTTGGTGTTTGTGGTTGAAATGGTTGACTAAGTTGGTGTTTGTGGTTGAATTGGTTGACTGAGTTGGTGGTTGTGGTTGAAATGGTTGACTAAATTGATGTTTGTGGTTGAATTGGTTGACTAAGTTGGTGTTTTTGGTTGAATTGGTTGACTAAGTTGGTGTTTGTTGTTGAATTGGTTGACTTAGTTGGTGGTTGTGAGTGAATTGGTTGACTTAGTTGGTGCTGGTGGTTGAATTGGGTGACTGAGTTGGTGGTAGTGGTTGAATTGGTTGACTTATTTGGTGCTTGGGGTCGAATTGGTTGACTGAGTTGGTGGTTGTGGTTGAATTGGTTGACTGAGTTAGTGGTGGTGGTTGAATTGGTTGACTAAGTTGGTGGTGGTGGTTGAATTGGTTGACTGAGTTGGTGGTTGTGGTTGGATTGGTTGACTGAGTTGGTGGTTGTGATTGAATTGGTTGACTGAGTTGGTGGTTGTGGTCGGATTGGTTGACTGAGTTGGTCATTGTGGTTGAATTGGTTGACTGAGTTGGTGGTTGTGGTTGGATTGGTTGACTGAGTTGGTGGTGGTGGTTGAATTGGTTGGCTTCCAATCTTGGTAGATTGGGAGGTCAATCCACGGAAGAGACGCCATCACTTGAGAACTAGAAAATATATAATTAAAAGGAACAGTCAGAGTAAGCTATGGGTATGGCAGAGATCGCTCAGTTCTCACTCTGATAGACCAGTCCATCACCACTTGGTTGAATTGGTTGACTGAGTTGGTGGTGGTGGTTGAATTGGTTGACTGAGTTGGTGGTGGTGGTTGAATTGGTTGACTGAGTTGGTGGTGGTGGTTGAATTGGTTGACTGAGTTGGTGGTGGTGGTTGAATTGGTTGACTGAGTTGGTGGTGGTGGTTGAATTGGTTGACTGAGTTGGTGGTGCTGCTTGAATTGGTTGACTAAGTTGGTGGTGGTGGTTGAATTGGTTGACTGAGTTGGTGGTGGTGGTTGAATTGGTTGACTGAGTTGGTGGTGGTGGTTGAATTGGTTGACTGAGTTGGTGGTGGTGGTTGATTTGGTTGATTGAGTTGGTGGTAGTGGTTGAATTGGTTGACTGATTTGGTGGTGGTGGTTGAATTGGTTGACTGAGTTGGTGGTGCTGGTTGAATTGGTTGACTGAGTTGGTGGTGTCAGTCAGAGAGGAGGGTCACATCCGTCGCGGTCCGGGATTTTTCGACTATCCCGCGGGATACTGGTGATTAAACTTCCAAAAAATCACACACAAAAACAAACGTAGTGTCGCGGTTCTGTGAAGTGCAAAATCGAACCGATTGATAAAATATCTGGAGAGATATACGCGTTTTGGAGAAAAAATCCGTTAACTCCTACAGCAGTGCCACGGCGCTGGTCTAGGACAGGCCTAGGGGAGGCCCATAAGGCGGGTGGAAAGAAGAAGGGAAAGAAAAAACCGTTACGTCCCAAAAGCAAAGTGTTAGCTATATAGTCCTATGAAATCAAACAGGGCTATGGGAAAATAGGAAGCCTAAGTTAAAAGTGATAGTGAACATCGTATATCACGTAAATAAACTAGGACAGTATAATACAGAGAATTAAAGTCAGGGGAACTTTTAACTTTTAGCTAAAAAAAAAAAAAAAAAAAAAGACTTTTAGCTTGGGAACAGGACGTATGCTGTAAACAAAATACCCTCAGTGACCGCAAAGACCATACACACATATATCCCCTCGCTCTCCTGGACACGTCCCCTCCCCTCCCCCTATACGATTTTACCAAAAGCGAAACTTAACCTCGACAGGAAAGGGTACCGACAAAACAAATATCGTAAATAATAGCAAACAGAGAAAAACAATATTTAAACAAATTAATCAGTGCAGATTATTTCTCGACCATATCGCAGGTATAGGTAGCCTGGAAAGTTCGTTATTTTCCTAGAGTGCCGTATATTCCGTTAAACAGTCGACCAAAAACGGGAAAAGTGGTTAGGGCAGTGAGAATTCTGTTTCATAAGATAATTAATGAAAGTGTTATTTAAAGTTACTTAAAGTTTAAACATAACGAGGGTAAACGAGTGGCACCCCCCCCCCCCCCCCCCCCCCCCCCCAACACACTCTCCACAAACCGCGTAACAAACACCTCCTTGTCCTCCAAGCCCCCCCCCCCCCCTCTCTCTCAGCTCTCCCCCATGTAAGGGCGGGTGGGAAAAATAAATATATATATATATATATATATATATATATATATATGTTTACCAGAGACAACTGTACGAGTTGTAAGATGAATTTACACATGCATGAAGGCACCGCATGTCGGATATGCAAGCAACGATACCACTGGATTTGCATAGGATTGACACCAATAAATGAGGCGTACAATACAAGAGGGAAGAACCTCCATTTCTGCGATAGTTGTTTCGATATCACATGGCAAGTCATACAGACTGTAGAAAATACAGAAGTAAAAGATAGACTGAAATATAGCCAAGACATAGCTACCTTTCACAGAAAATGGGTAACTATTGGGGCCTCAGGGCCCATACAAATATCACAACCCACACACGCACACCTTCCCATGATAATGCCCACATTGCCTCCTGCACATCAACACACATCGCCTGCCGAACAACAACCTTTCGCACCCTACATATACACAAACCCTGCCGCACATCTCCCCACACCTCCCCAGACCCAGAAAACACCCACATTAATCCCATCTATGGCCATTGACCACCCTACTGCTGGTGATCAAATACAATTGCAGGATGAATGTAGGATGCAACAAGCCCCCATATCAGGCTCCCCTTCCACATCGTCTCCCCCCTCACCACTGCCACCTGCCCACCTACAACCGACCCGTAACTCCACCCCCCTGCAGGCCTCACCAACCCATACACCAAGCCCACTATCACCCACAACCACACTTAGCTCACCACATAACCCCTTACAGCCCCAGCCACACCTACTGGGGTTGTCTACACCAGTGTGCAGATATTATTTGGAAAGAAGGTGCTACTTTGGTCAAAAGGGCGAATATAATGGGAATTCATGTAGATTTGCTCATCCCAAAATTTGCAACAACATAACCAGTCATGGAAAATGTAGATTTGGTGAAACCTGCAAATACCACCACCCATCCCTTTGCAAGACATCACTTGAGAGCAAGACCTGCTACAATATGAAATGCCCAGCTTTTCATATTAAAGGGACTTGGAGATATGCTAGACCTAACACGAATGGTAGCCCAAAAAACTCTCTAGCTATGCGAGGACGAGACAGAGGAAAAAGGCAAGGAGGGAAAGGGCAGATGAAGATGAAGAGACTGAGGGAGATGGAAGAGCACATAGAACACCTCGAGCACCTCCTGGCCTCCCAAGAGTGGCCAATACATCCCGAAGACTATTAGGTACACATAGTACTCCAAACAATCCCTCCCCAATCTTGTTTTAATAGAACCACGAACAAAGTACCATTTATCAGGGGCCTGCTAGAAGAAGGAAACACTATATTTGCGGCTCTCACAGAAACTCACATTAACGATCAGGAAGATAGTGAGGTATGGATTCCTGGTTACAACCTACATAGGGCGGACAGAACGCATAGATCACATGGAGGTGTAGCCTTTTTTTTTTTTTTTTTTTTTTTCTATATTCCAACTACTCCCTCTCGGGCATAGGCTGAGAGCCTGTACATTCCACCGCTCAACACGGTGAAGCCCGTGAGGTCTTGTTCCAGCCTGGGGAGTGAGACATGTGAAGCATCCATCATGGCTCAAAGCAGCTCCATCTCTGAAGCGGCTGGTTGCTTCGCTCAAGTGCTTCATCGTCTCACCCTCCAGACTCAGACCCTCACTCTCAGAACACCACCTATTGAGTAGTGAACTCACTAGGCATTGTCCCCCTGTAACATATTTTGAATATGGGAATATTCATACAGTGTTATTTAATCAGGGAACAATGAGGGTATTTTTTTGGCATTTCGGTGGGCTTTGTGGTAATGCACTGATACTAGGTACAGCACAAATTCAATCCCAATAATATCTTCCCATTGACATATCGGGATTTGAACCCGGGTCCATTGGATTACCAATCCAGTGGCATGACCACTCCACCACACCTCCCCTTGTACACACCTCATTGTACATACATGACTCACTGATATGTACTGAATTCCTAAATAACAGTAATGAAGTGGTGGAAATACTTGGAGTTAAAATAGAATCCCTAAATTTAGCAGTTATTGTTACATACAGGCCTCCAGACTCATCCCGAGAAGAATTCAAAACCCAGCTCAACAAAATAAAATCAGAAGTGGAAACCCTGGGGAACCCAACACCAAATATTATATGGCTAGGAGACTTTAACCTACCAAACATTAAATGGAGACAACTAGAAAACCAGTTAGTGGCAAATAACACCGGCGAAGCAAATACTAATACGAGAGAGCTTTTTGAACTTTGTGATTTTTTTAGTCTTACCCAACATATTGCTGAACCCACACGGGAAAACAATATCTTAGACCTGGTCTTCACTAATAACGACTCTCTAGTACACAGCATTAACATATCGGACACAACATACTCAGATCATAAATTAATTGAGATCAAAACAACCTTAGAAAGTGTACAGACAACCTCAGAATCGAGAACAAAAACCGGCCCCTTCAGTATATTTAACTTCAATAACAAAAACATTAGGTGGGAAGAGGTAAATCAAGAAATGGAGGAAATAGACTGGGAAGATTTAATGGATAACCTGACACCAGCAGAATGTCTAGTCTTAATAACAGAAACCATGACCCAAATCTGTAGCCACCATATACCTGCAAGACAAACAAAACGAAGAAGCAAACAAGATCGGGAAAGGAGGAGGCTGTACAGAAGAAGAAAATTACTCACACAAAGACGCACACATCAAAATCTACAGGATAGGCAAAAGGTCGAAATAGATAGAGAAATTGTGGAAATTGAACAAAGGCTAAGAATATCATATGAACTACAACATATGGAAGAGGAGAGGAAAGCTATTGCAGGTATAAAGGAAAATTCCAAATACTTCTTTTCATACGCCAAACAAAAGGCTAAAACAACATCAAACATCGGCCCACTGAGCAAAAGGGACGGCTCTTTCACAGGGGACAAAAAGGAAATGAGCGAACTCTTAAGCAGGCAGTATGAAATGGCATTCAGTGAGCCTGATGAAACAAAAGTCATCAGAGACGAAAATATATTTTTCATGGAAACCTCCCCCACGGAAACCCCTCAGATGCTGGATATTGATTTCGGTCCAAAAGACATAGAAGAGGCCATTTCCATCATGCCATCCCACTCGGCACCAGGCCCGGACTCATGGAATTCGATCCTAATGAAAAAATGTAAGGAAAACCTCTCAAAACCCCTGGCTATAATGTGGAGAAGGAGTCTAGACACTGGTGACATACCAGATAGCTTGAAAAACGCAATAATTGCCCCACTGCATAAAGGAGGGAGTAAAGCACTACCAAAAAACTACCGCCCGGTAGCTCTAACCTCTCACATCATTAAAGTTTTCGAGCGAGTCCTGCGAAGCAAAATTTCAACATTCATGGAGACAAATGAATTACACAACACCGGTCAACATGGGTTCAGAGTGGGAAGATCATGTCTCTCACAACTTTTGGAACACTATGACAAAATTCTTAAAGCGCTAGAAGAAAAGAAAAACGTGGATGTCATTTACACCGATTTTGCTAAGGCATTTGATAAATGTGACCATGGTATAATAGCCCACAAACTGAAAGCAAAAGGTATAACTGGGAAAATCGGACGGTGGATATACAATTTCCTTGTAAACCGAAAACAATCGGTAGCAGTAAACCAAGTCACTTCTGAGCCTTCGGATGTCAAAAGCTCAGTGCCCCAAGGAACAGTGTTAGCGCCCCTTCTGTTCCTCATACTAATTTGCGACATAGATACCAACACCAGACACATTACGGTGTTGTCTTTTGCTGATGACACAAAATTAAGCAAGATAGTAAACACACAAGAGGACACGGGCCGACTGCAGGAAGACATGAATGTAGTGTTCCAGTGGACCAGGGAAAACAACATGCAATTCAATGAGGAAAAATTCCAATTAATACGGTACGGAGATAATAATGGTGTTAAAGAAATTACAAATTACTTAACAGAATCTAACCACATAATAGAACGGAAAGACAGTGTGAAAGACCTTGGGGTATTAATGTCTGAAAATATGGGTTTCAAAGTACATAACCAGGTCAAAGTGGCGGCTGCGAAACGTCTAACAGTTGGATTCTGCGTACTTTTAAAACACGCGGTGAATTGCCTATGATAACGCTCTTCAAATCTCTAGTGCTACCGCGGCTTGAATACTGTAGCGTATTAACATCCCCATACAAAGCAGGTGAAATAAATGACGTAGAGAGTGTACAAAGAAATTTCACTTCGCATATAAGTTCGATAAAACATCTACACTATTGGGAGCGTTTAAGAGCACTGAATCTGTACTCACTGGAACGTAGAAGAGAACGTTACCTAATAATATACACGTGGAAAATTACAGAGGGTTTAGTACCAAACCTACATACTCCGATAGTCATGAAATTCAGTGATAGGAGAGGCTGGGAATGCGAAATCCCCCGGATGAATAACAGGGGTGCTATGGGCTCTCTGCGAGAGGGCTGGTTATCACACAGAGGCCCACGTCTCTTCAACAAACTCCCACGGCGAGTAAGAGACATGAGGGACATCTCGTTAGACAACTTCAAGAGAGCCCTAGATGTCGAACTGCAAAAAGTGCCAGACAAGCCCATCCTCGCAAGGGACCGAGCTGTCGCTTCAAACAGTCTACTGCACCAAATCACCACCCATAACGAGGGGCGTCGCGCTCCTTGGTGCCGCTAGAGGAGCGGCGAACACATCCAAAGGTATCCAAAGGTAAGGTGGTGGTGGTTGAATTGGTTGACTGAGTTGGTGGTGGTGGTTGAATTGGTTGACTGAGTTGGTGGTGGTGGTTGAATTGGTTGACTGAGTTGGTGTTTGTGGTTGAATTGGTTGACTGAGTTGGTGGTTGTGGTTAAATTGGTTGACTGAGTTGGTGGTGGTGGTTGAATTGGTTAACTGAGTTGGTGGTAGTGGTTGCATTGGTTGACTGAGTTGGTGGTGGTGGTTGAATTGGTTGACTGAGTTGGTGGTGGTGGTTGAATTGGTTAACTGAATTGGTGGTGGTGGTTGAATTGGTTGACTGAGTTGGTGGTTGTGGTTGAATTGGTTGACTGAGTTGGTGGTAGTGGTTGAATTGGTTGACTGAGTTGGTGGTTGTGTTTGAATTGGTTGCCTGTCATGAGTTGGTGGTGGTGGTTGAATTGGTGTACTGAGTTGGTGGTAGTGGTTGAATTGGTTGACTGAGTTGGTGGTGGTGGTTGAATTGGTTGACTGAGTTGGTGGTGGTGGTTGAATTGGTTGACTGAGTTGGTGGTGGTGGTTGAATTGGTTGACTGAGTTGGTGGTGGTGGTTGAATTATTTGACTGAGTTGGTGGTGGTGGTTGAATTGGTTGACTAAGTTGGTGGTGGTGGTTGAATTGGTTGACTGAGTTGGTGGTGGTGGTTGAATTGGTTGACTGAGTTGGTGGTGGTGGTTGAATTGGTTGACTGAGTTGGTGGTGGTGGTTGAATTGGTTGACTGAGTTGGTGGTGGTGGTTGAATTGGTTGACTGAGTTGGTGGTGGTGGTTTAATTGGTTGACTGAGTAGGTGGTGGTGGTTGAATTGGTTGACTGAGTTGGTGGTGGTGGTTTAATTGGTTGACTGAGTTGGTGGTGGTGGTTTATTTGGTTGACTGAGTTGGTGGTGGTGGTTTAATTGGTTGACTGAGTTGGTGGTGGTGGTTTAATTGGTTGACTGAGTTGGTGGTGGTGGTTTAATTGGTTGACTGAGTTGGTGGTGGTGGTTTAATTGGTTGACTGAGTTGGTGGTGGTGGTTTAATTGGTTGACTGAGTTGGTGGTGTTGGTTGAATTGGTTGACTGAGTTGGTGGTGGTGGTTTAATTGGTTGACTGAGTTGGTGGTGGTGGTTGAATTGGTTGACTGAGTTGGTGGTGGTGGTTGAATTGGTTGACTGAGTTGGTGGTGGTGGTTGAATTGGTTGACTAAGTTGGTGGTGGTGGTTGAATTGGTTGACTGAGTTGGTGGTGGTGGTTGAATTGGTTGACTGAGTTGGTGGTGGTGGTTGAATTGGTTGACTGAGTTGGTGGTGGTGGTTGAATTGGTTGACTGAGTTGGTGGTGGTGGTTGAATTGGTTGACTGAGTTGGTGGTGGTGGTTGAATTGGTTGACTGAGTTGGTGGTGGTGGTCGAAGTGTAATACTTTTGACCACTGAGTATAGGCTTATTGGACCCCCTTCTTCCTCATGTTTAGCATTATTAGTATTGAGATTTTACGATGTTTGCCCCATCAATTTGGCGACTTTAAGACTTCGCCCCACTGCTTTGGTGTTTGGGTATCGATTATTTTCTCGGCGAGCGATAGCGAGCCTATAATTTAGGATGATCCGGCCATAACTGGGACATTATTCAACCGAAAAATGTACAAATGGGGGGCGGAGGCGGGTGATTAGGGGGAGAGGTATTTATATTAGGGGGAGAGGCATTTATATTATGAGGGGGAAAGGTATTTATATTAGGGGGAGAGATTATTATTAGGGGGAGAGGTATTTATATTAGGGGGAGACGTATTTATATTATTAGGGGAGAGGTATTTATTAGGGGGAGAGGTATTTATATTATTAGGGGGAGAGGTATTTATATTAGGGGGAGAGGTATTTATATTAGGGGGAGAGGTATTTATATTATTAGGGGGAGAGGTCTCTATAGTATTAGGGGTAGAGGTATGTATATTTGGGGGAGACGTATTTATATTTCTGGGAGAGGTATTATATTAGTGGAAGAGGTTTTTATATTATTAGGGGGAGAGGTATTTATATTAGGCGGAGAGGTATTTATATTAGTGGGTGGGGTATTTATATTAGGGGAGAGGTATTTATATTAGGGGATAGGTATTTATATTATTAGGGGGAGAGATATTTATATTAGGGGGAGAGGTATTTATATTAGGGGAGAGGTATTTATATTAGGGGGGAGAGGTATTTATTAGGGGGAGAGGTATTATATATTAGGGGGAGAGAGGTATTTATATTATTAGGGGGAGAGGTATTTATATTAGGGGGAGACGTATTTATATTATTAGGGGAGAGGTATTTATATTAGGGGGAGAGGTATTTATATTAGGGGGAGAGGTATTTATATTATTAGGGGGAGAGGTATTTATATTAGGGGGAGAGGTATTTATATTATTAGGGGGAGAGGTATTTATATTATTAGGGGGAGAGGTATTTATATTATTAGGGGGAGAGGTATTTATATTAGGGGGAGAGGTATTTATATTATTAGGGGGAGAGGTATTTATATTAGGGGGAGAGGTATTATATTAGGGGGAGAGGTATTTATATTATTAGGGGGAGAGGTATTTATATTAGGGGGAGAGGTATTTATATTATTAGGGGGAGAGGTATTTATATTAGGGGGGAGAGTTATTTATATTAGGGGGAGAGGTATTTATATTAGGGGGAGAGGTATTTATATTAGGGGGAGAGGTATTTATATTATTAGGGGGAGAGGTATTTATATTAGGGGGAGAGGTATTTATATTATTAGGGGGAGAGGTATTTATATTAGGGGGAGACGTATTTATATTATTAGGGGAGAGGTATTTATATTAGGGGGAGAGGTATTTATATTATTAGGGGGAGAGGTATTTATATTAGAGGGGGAGAGGTATTTATATTATTAGGGAGAGAGGTATTTATATTATTAGGGGGAGAGGTATTTATATTTGGGGGAGAGGTATTTATATATTAGGGGGAGAGGTATTTATATTAGGGGGAGAGGTATTTATATTAGGGGGAGAGGTATTTATATTATTAGGGGGAGAGGTATTTATATTAGGGGGAGAGGTATTTATATTAGGGGGAGAGGTATTTATATTAGGGGGAGAGGTATTTATATTAGGGGGAGAGGTATTTATATTAGGGGGGAGAGGTATTTATATTATTAGGGGGAGAGGTATTTATATTATTAGGGGGAGAGGTATTTATATTATTAGGGGGAGAGGTATTTATATTAGGGGGAGAGGTACTTATATTAGGGGGAGAGGTATTTATATTAGGGGGTGAGGTATTTATATTAGGGGGAGAGGTATTTATATATTAGGGGGAGAGTTATTTTTGTTAGGGAGAGATGTATTTATATTATTAGGGGGAGAGGTATTTATATTAGGGGGAGAGGTATTTATATTAGGGGGAGAGGTATTTATATTAGGGGGAGAGGTATTTATATTAGGGGGAGAGGTATTTATATTAGGGGGAGAGGTATTTATATTAGGGGGAGAGGTATTTATATTAGGGGGAGAGGTATTTATATTAGGGGGAGAGGTATTTATATTAGGGGGAGAGGTATTTATATTATTAGGGGGAGAGGTATTTATATTATTAGGGGGAGAGATATTTATATTAGGGGGAGAGGTATTTATATTAGGGGAGAGGTATTTATATTAGGGGGAGAGGTATTTATATTAGGGGAGAGGTATTTATATTAGGGGAGAGGTATTTATATTATTAGGGGGAGAGGTATTTATATTAGGGGGAGAGGTATTTATATTAGGGGGAGAGGTATTTATATTAGGGGGAGAGGTATTTATATTAGGGGGAGAGGTATTTATATTATTAGGGGGAGAGGTATTTATATTAGTGGAAGAGGTATTTATATTATTAGGGGGAGAGGTATTTATATTAGGGGAGAGGTATTTATATTAGGGGGAGAGGTATTTATATTAGGGGGAGAGGTATTTATATTAGGGGGAGAGGTATTTATATTAGGGGGAGAGGTATTTATATTATTAGGGGGAGAGGTATTTATATTAGGGGGAGAGGTATTTATATTAGGGGGAGAGGTATTTATATTAGGGGGAGAGGTATTTATATTATTAGGGGGAGAGGTATTTATATTAGGGGGAGACGTATTTATATTATTAGGGGAGAGGTATTTATATTAGGGGGAGAGGTATTTATATTATTAGGGGGAGAGGTATTTATATTAGGGGTAGAGGTATTTATATTAGGGGGAGAGGTATTTATTATTAGGGGGAGAGGTATTTATATTAGGGGAGAGGTATTTATATTATTAGGGGGAGAGGTATTTATTGGGGGAAGAGGTATTTATTTTAGGGGGAGAGGTATTTATATTAGGGGGAGAGGTATTTATTATTAGGGGGAGAGGTATTTATATTAGGGGGAGAGGTATTTATATTAGGGGGAGAGGTATTTATATATTAGGGGGAGAGGTATTTATATTAGGGGAGAGGTATTTATATTAGGGGGAGAGGTATTTATATTAGGGGGAGAGGTATTTATATTAGGGGGAGAGGTATTTATATTATTAGGGGGAGAGGTATTTATATATTAGGGGGAGAGGTATTTATATAGGGGGAGAGGTATTTTATATTAGGGGGAGAGGTATTTATATTATTAGGGGGAGAGGTATTTATATTAGGGGGAGAGGTATTTATATTATTAGGGGGAGAGGTATTTATATTAGGGGGAGAGGTATATATTAGGGGGAGAGGTATTTATATTAGGGGGAGAGGTATTTATATTATTAGGGGGAGAGGTATTTATATTAGGGGGAGAGGTATTTATATTAGGGGGAGAGGTATTTATATTATTAGGGGGAGAGGTATTTATATTAGGGGGAGAGGTATTTATATTATTAGGGGGAGAGGTATTTATATTATTAGGGGGAGAGGTATTTATATTAGGGGGAGAGGTATTTATATTAGGGGGAGAGGTATTTATATTAGGGGGAGAGGTATTTATATTATTAGGGGGAGAGGTATTTATATATTAGGGGGAGAGGTTTTTATATTAGGGGGAGAGGTATTTATATTAGGGGGAGAGATTTATATTATTAGGGGGAGAGGTATTTATATTAGGGGGAGAGGTATTTATATTAGGGGGAGAGGTATTTATATTATTAGGGGGAGAGGTATTTATATTAGGGGGAGAGGTATTTATATTATTAGGGGGAGAGGTATTTATATTAGGGGGAGAGGTATTTAAATTATTAGAGGAAGAGATATTTATATATTAGGGGAGAGGTATTTTATTATTAGGGGGAGAGGTATTTAGATTAGGGGGAGAGGTATTTATATTAGGGGGAGAGGTATTTATATTAGGGGGAGAGGTATTTATATATTAGGGGGAGAGGTATTTATATTATTAGGGGGAGAGGTATTTATATTAGGGGGAGAGGTATTTATATTATTAGGGGGAGAGGTATTTATATTAGGGGGAGAGGTATTTATATTAGGGGGAGAGGTATTTATATTATTAGGGGGAGAGGTATTTATATTAGGGGGAGAGGTATTTATATTATTAGGGGGAGAGGTATTTATATATTAGGGGGAGAGGTATTTATATTAGGGGAGAAAGGTATTTATATTATTAGGGGGAGAGGTATTATATTAGGGGGATTATTAGGGGGGAAGGGTATTTATATTAGGGGGAGAGGTATTTATATTATTAGGGGGAGAGGTATTTATATTAGGGGGAGAGGTATTTATATTAGGGGGAGAGGTATTTATATTAGGGGAGAGGTATTTATATTAGGGGGGGAGAGGTATTTATATTAGGGGGAGAGTATTTATATTAGGGGGAGAGGTATTTATATTATATATTAGGGGGAGAGGTATTTATATTAGGGGGGGAGGTATTTATATTATTAGGGGAAGAGGTATTTATATTAGGGAGACAGGTATTTATATTAGGGGGAGAGGTATTTATATTAGGGGGAGAGGTATTTATATTAGGGGGAGAGGTATTTATATTATTAGGGGGAGAGATATTTATATTAGGGGGAGAGGTATTTATATTATTAGGGGGAGAGGTATTTATATTAGGGGGAGAGGTATTTATATTATTAGGGGGAGAGGTATTATATTAGGGGGAGAGGTATTATTTATATTAGGGGGAGAGGTATTTATATTATTAGGGGGGAGATGGTATTTATTTTAGGGGGAGAGGTATTTATATTAGGGGGAGAGGTATTTATATTAGGGGGAGAGGTATTTATATATTAGGGGGAGAGGTATTTATATTAGGGGGAGAGGTATTTTATATTAGGGGGAGAGGTATTTATATTAGGGGGAGAGGTATTTATATTATTAGGGGGAGGGGGAGAGGTATTTATATTAGGGGGAGAGGTATTTATATTAGGGGGAGAGGTATTATATTATTAGGGGGAGAGGTATTTATATTAGGGGGAGAGGTATTTATATTAGGGGGAGAGGTATTTATATTAGGGGGAGAGGTATTTATATTAGGGGGAGAGGTATTTATATTAGGGGGAGAGGTATTATATTATTAGGGGGAGAGGTATTTATATTAGGGGGAGAGGTATTTATATTATTAGGGGGAGAGGTATTTATATTAGGGGGAGAGGTATTTATATTAGGGGGAGAGGTATTTATATATTAGGGGGAGAGGTATTTTATATTAGGGGAGAGGTATTTATATTATTAGGGGGAGAGGTATTTATATTAGGGGGAGAGGTATTTATATTATTAGGGGGAGAGGTATTTATATTAGGGGGAGAGGTATTATATTAGGGGGAGAGGTATTTATATTAGGGGGAGAGGTATTTATATTATTAGGGGGAGAGGTATTTATATTAGGGGGAGAGGTATTTATATTAGGGGGAGAGGTATTTATATTAGGGGGAGAGGTATTTATATTAGGGGGAGAGGTATTTATATTAGGGGGAGAGGTATTTATATTAGGGGGAGAGGTATTATATTAGGGGGAGAGGTATTATATTATTAGGGGGAGAGGTATTTATATTAGGGGGAGAGGTATTTATATTATTAGGGGGAGAGGTATTTATATTAGGGGGAGAGGTATTTATATTATAGGGGGAGAGGTATTTATATTATTAGGGGGAGAGGTATTTATATTAGGGGGAGAGGTATTTATATTAGGGGGAGAGGTATTTATATTAGGGGGAGAGGTAGTATTTATATTACGGGGAGTGGTATTTATATTATTAGGGGGAGAGGTATTTATATTATTAGGGGTAGAGATATTTATATTACGGGGAGTGGTATTATATTATAGGGGGAGAGGTATTTATATTATAGGGGGGGAGAGGTATTTTTATTAGGGGGAGAGGTATTTATTAGGGGGGAGAGAGGTATTTATATTATTAGGGGGAGAGGTATTTATATTAGGGGGAGAGAGTATTTATATATTAGGGGGAGAGGTATTATATTAGGGGGAGAGGTATTTATATTAGGGGGAGAGGTATTTATATAGGGGGAGAGGTATTTATATATTAGGGGGGAGAGGTATTTATATTATTAGGGGGAGAGGTATTTATATTAGGGGGAGAGGTATTATATTATTAGGGGGAGGAGTTATATATTAGGGGGAGAGGTATTTATATTAGGGGGAGAGGTATTTATATTATTAGGGGGAGAGGTATTTATATTAGGGGGAGAGGTATTTCTCTATATTAGGGGGAGAGGTATTTATATTAGGGGGAGAGGTATTTATATTTAGGGGGAGAGGTATTTATATTATTAGGGGGAGAGGTATTTATATTAGGGGGAGAGGTATTTATATATTAGGGGAGAGAGGTATTTATATTAGGGGGAGGGTATTTATATTAGGGGGAGAGGTATTTATATTATTAGGGGGAGAGGTATTTATATTAGGGGAGAGGTATTATATTATTAGGGGGAGAGTATTTATTAGGGGGAGAGGTATTTTATATTAGGGGGAGAGGTATTTATATTAGGGGGGAGGAGAGGTATTTATATTAGGGGGAGAGGTATTTATATATTAGGGGGGAGTGTATTTATATTAGGGGGAGAGGTATTTATATTATTAGGGGGAGAGGTATTATATTAGGGGGAGAGGTATTTATATTAGGGGGAGAGGTATTTATATTAGGGGGAGAGGTATTTAATATTAGGGGGAGAGGTATTTATATTATTAGGGGGAGAGGTATTTATATTAGGGGGAGAGGTATTTATTATAGGGGGAGAGGTATTTAATATTAGGGGGAGAGGGTATTTATTATTAGGGGGAGAGGTATTTATAATTAGGGGGAGAGGTATTTATATAGGGGGAGAGGTATTTATATTAGGGGGAGAGGTATTTATATTATTAGGGGGAGAGTATTATATAGGGGGAGAGGTATTTATATTAGGGGGGGAGAGGTATTTAGATTAGGGGGAGAGGTATATTATATATGGGGGAGAGGTATTTATATTAGGGGGAGAGGTATTTAGGGGGGAGAGGTATTATATTAGGGGGAGAGGTATTTATATTAGGGGGAGAGGTATTATTATTAGGGGGAGAGTATTTATATTAGGGGGGAGAGGTATTTATATTAGGGGGAGAGGTATTATATTAGGGGGAGAGGTATTTATATTAGGGGGAGAGGTATTTATATTAGGGGGAGAGGTATTTATATTATTAGGGGGAGAGGTATTTATATTAGGGGGAGAGGTATTTTATTATTAGGGGAGAGGTATTTATATTAGGGGGAGAGGTATTTATATTAGGGGAGAGGTATTTATATTAGGGGGAGAGGTATTTATATATATTAGGGGGAGAGGTATTTTATATTAGGGGGAGAGCTATTTTATTAGGGGGAGAGGTATTTATATATTAGGGGGAGAGGTATTTATATTAGGGGGAGAGGTATTTATATATTAGGGGGAGAGGTATTTATATATTAGGGGGAGAGGTATTTATATTAGGGGGAGAGGTATTTATATTATTAGGGGGGAGGTATTTATATTAGGGGGAGAGGGTATTTATATTATTAGGGGGAGAGGTATTTATATTAGGGGGAGAGGTATTTATATTAGGGGGAGAGGTATTTATATTAGGGGGAGAGGTATTTATATTAGGGGGAGAGGTATTTATATTAGGGGGAGAGGTATTTATATTATTAGGGGGGAGAGGTATTTATATTAGGGGGGAGAGGTATTTATATTATTAGGGGAGTGGTATTTATATGAGGGGGAGAGGTATTAATATTACGGGGAGAGGTATTTATATTATTAGGGGGAGAGGTATTTATATTAGGGGAGAGGTATTTATATTAGGGGGAGAGGTATTTATATTAGGGGGAGAGGTATTTATATTATTAGGGGGAGAGGTATTTATATTAGGGGGGGAGAGGTATTATATTAGGGGGAGAGGTATTTTATATTAGGGGGAGAGGTATTTATGTTAGGGGGAGAGGTATTTATATTATTAGGGGGAGAGGTATTTATATATTAGGGGGAGAGGTATTTATATATTAGGGGGAGAGGAGGTATTATATTAGGGGGAGAGGTATTTATATTAGGGGGAGAGGTATTTATATTAGGGGGGAGAGGTATTTATATTATTAGGGGGAGAGTATTTATATTAGGGGGAGAGTATTTTATATTATTAGGGGGAGAGAGGTATTTATATTAGGGGGAGAGGTATTTATATTAGGGGGAGAGAGGTATTTATATATTAGGGGGAGAGGTATTTATATTAGGGGGAGAGGTATTTATATTAGGGGGAGAGGTATTTATATTAGGGGGAGAGGTATTTATATTAGGGGGAGAGGTATTATTATTAGGGGGAGAGGTATTTATATTAGGGGGAGAGGTATTTATATTATTAGGGGGAGAGGTATTTATATTAGGGGGAGAGGTACTTATATTAGGGGGAGAGGTATTATATTAGGGGGAGAGGTATTTATATAGGGGGAGAGGTATTTATATTATTAGGGGGAGAGGTATTTATATTAGGGGGAGAGGTATTTATATATTAGGGGGAGAGAGGTATTTATATTAGGGGGAGAGGTATTATATATTAGGGGGAGAGGTATTTATATTAGGGGGAGAGGTATTTATATTAGTGGGAGAGGTATTTATATTAGGGGGAGAGGTATTTATATTAGGGGGAGTGGGATTTATATATTAGGGGGAGAGGTATTTATATTAGGGGGAGAGGTATTTATATTAGGGGGAGAGGTATTTATATTAGGGGGAGAGGTAATTTATATTAGGGGGAGAGGTATTTATATTCGGGGGGGAGAGGTATTTATATTAGGGGGAGAGGTATTTATATTAGGGGGAGAGGTATTTATATTAGGGGGAGAGGTATTTATATTAGGGGGAGAGGTATTTATATTAGGGGGAGAGGTATTTATATAATTAGGGGGAGAGGTATTTATATTAGGGGGAGAGGTATTTATATATTAGGGGGAGAGGTATTTATATTATTAGGGGGGGGAGAGGTATTTATATTAGGGGGAGAGGTATTTATATATTAGGGGGAGAGGTATTTATATTATTAGGGGGAGAGATATTTAATATTAGGGGGAAAGGTATTTATATATTAGGGGGAGAGGTATTATATTAGGGGGAGAGGTATTTATATTAGTGGAAGAGGTATTTATATTATTAGGGGGAGAGGTATTTATATTAGGGGGAGAGGTATTTATATTAGGGGGAGAGGTATTTATATTAGGGGGAGAGGTATTTATATTAGGGGGAGAGGTATTTATATTATTAGGGGGAGAGATATTTATATATTAGGGGGAGAGGTATTTCTATTAGGGGGAGAGGTATTTATATTATTAGGGGGAGAGGTATTTATATTAGGGGAGAGAGGGTATTTATATTAGGGGGAGAGGTATTTATATTAGGGGGGAGAGAGGAGAGGGAGAGGTATTTATATTAGGGGGAGAGGTATTATATTAAGGGGGAGAGAGTATTTATATTAGGGGGAGGAGGGTATTTATATTATTAGGGGAGAGTATTTATATTAGGGGAGAGAGGTATTTATATTAGGGGGAGAGGTATTTATATTATTAGGGGGAGAGGTATTTATATTAGGGGGAGAGGTATTTATATTTAGGGGGAGAGGTATTTATATTAGGGGGAGAGGTATTTATATTATTAGGGGGAGAGGTATTTATATTAGGGGGAGAGGTATTTATATTAGGGGGAGAGGTATTATATTAGGGGGAGAGGTATTTATATTAGGGGGAGAGGTATTTATATTATTAGGGGGAGAGGAATTTATATTATTAGGGGGAGAGGGATTTATATTAGGGGGAGAAGGTATTTATATTATTAGGGGGAGAAATATTTATATTAGAGGAAGAGGTATTTATATTATTAGGCGCAGAGGATTTTATATTAGGGGGAGAGTTATTTATAATAGGGGGAGAGGTATTTATATTAGGGGGAGAGGTATTTAATTAGGGGGAGAGGTATTATATTAGGGGGAGAGGTATTTATATTAGGGGGAGAGGTATTTATATTAGGGGGAGAGGTATTTATATATTAGGGGGAGAGATATTTATATATTAGGGGGAGAGGTATTATATTAGGGGGAGAGGTATTTATATTATTAGGGGAGAGAGTATTTATATTAGGGGGAGAGGTATTTATATTAGGGGGAGAGGTATTTATATTATTAGGGGGAGAGGTATTTATATTAGGGGGAGAGGTATTTATATTAGGGGGAGAGGTATTTATATTATTAGGGGGAGAGGTATTATATTAGGGGGAGAGGTATTTATATTAGGGGGAGAGGTATTTATATTAGGGGGAGAGGTATTTATATTAGGGGGAGAGGTAATTTATATTAGGGGGAGAGGTATTTATATTAGGGGGAGAGGTATTTATATATTAGGGGGAGAGGTATTTATATTAGGGGGAGAGGTATTTATATTAGGGGGATAGGTATTTATATATTAGGGGGAGAGGTATTTATATTAGGGGGAGAGGTATTTATATTATTAGGGGGAGAGGTATTTATATTAGGGGCAGAGGTATTTATATTAGGAGGAGAGGAATTTATATTAGGGAGAGAGGTATTTATATTAGGGGGAGAGATTTATTATTAGGGGGAGAGGTATTTATATTATTAGGGGGGAGAGGTATTTATTAGGGGGAGAGGTATTTATATTATTAGGGGGAGAGGTATTTATATTTAGGGGGAGAGGTATTTATATTATAGGGGAGAGGTATTTATATTAGGGGGAGAGGTATTTATATATTAGGGGGAGAGGTATTTATATTAGGGGGAGTGGTATTTATATTAGGGGGAGAGGTATTTATATTATTAGGGGGAGAGGTATTTATATTTAGGGGGAGAGGTATTTATATTGGGGGGAGAGGTATTTATATTAGGGGGAGAGAGGTATTTATATTAGGGGGAGAGGTATTTATATTAGGGGGAGAGGTATTAATATTAGGGGGAGAGGTATTATATTATTAGGGGGAGAGGTATTTATATAGGGGGAGAGGTATTTATATTATTAGGGGGAGAGGTATTTATATTAGGGGGAGAGGTATTTATATTAGGGGGAGAGGTATTTATATTAGGGGGAGAGGTATTTATATTAGGGGGAGAGGTATTTATATTAGGGGGAGAGGTATTTATATTATTAGGGGGAGAGGTATTTATATTAGGGGGAGAGGTATTTATATTAGGGGGGAGAGGTATTTATATTATTAGGGGGGAGAGGTATTATATTAGGGGGAGAGGTATTTATATATAAGGGGGAGAGGTATTTATATTAGGGGGAGAGGTATTTATATTAGGGGGAGAGGTATTTATATTAGGGGGAGAGGTATTTATATTAGGGGGAGAGGTATTTATATTAGGGGGAGAGGTATTTATATTATTAGGGGGAGAGGTATTTATATTAGGGGGAGAGGTATTATATTATTAGGGGGGAGAGTTTATTTATATATTAGGGGGAGAGGTATTTATATTAGGGGGGATAGGTATTTATATTAGGGGGGGAGGTATTTATATTAGGGGGAGAGGTATTTATATTATTAGGGGGAGAGATATTATATTAGGGGGGAGAGGTATTTATATTATTAGGGGGAGAGGTATTTATATTAGGAGGAGAGGTATTTATATTAGTGGAAGAGGTATTTATATTATTAGGGGGAGAGGTATTTATATTAGGGGGAGAGGTATTTATATTAGGGGGAGAGGTATTTATATTATTAGGGGGAGAGGTATTTTATATTAGGGGGAGAGGTATTTATATTAGGGGGAGAGGTATTTATATTATTAGGGGGAGAGGTATTTTATATTAGGGGGAGAGGTATTTATATATTAGGGGGAGAGGTTATTTATATTAGGGGGAGAGGTATTTATATAGGGGGAGAGGTATTTATATTATAGGGGGAGAGGTATTTATATTAGGGGGAGAGGTATTTATATTAGGGGGAGAGGTATTTATATTAGGGGGAGAGGTATTTATATTAGGGGGAGAGGTATTTATATTAGGGGGAGAGGTATTTATTATTAGGGGGGAGAGGTATGTATATTAGGGGGAGAGATATTTATATTAGGGGGAGAGGTATTTATATATTAGGGGGAGAGGTATTTATATTAGGGGGAGAGGTATTTATATTATTAGGGGGAGAGGTATTTATATTATTAGGGGGAGAGATATTTATATTAGGGGGAGAGGTATTTATATTAGGGGGAGAGGTATTTATATTAGGGGGAGAGGTATTTATATTAGGGGGAGAGGTATTTATATTATTAGGGGGAGAGGTATTTATATTAGGGGGAGAGGTATTTATATTAGGGGGAGAGGTATTTATATTAGGGGGAGAGGTATTTATATTAGGGGGAGAGGTATTTATATTATTAGGGGGAGAGGTATTTAGATTAGGGGGAGAGATATTATATTAGGGGGAGAGGTATTTATATTCTTAGGGGGGAGCGGTATTTATATTAGGGGGAGAGGTATTTATCTTAGGGGGAGAGGTATTTATATTAGGGGGAGAGGTATGTATATTATTAGGGGGAGAGGAGAGGTATTTATATTAGGGGAAGAGGTATTTTATTATTAGGGGGAG